>CM064903.1:10790988-11200988 GCA_030347415.2 Decapterus maruadsi
TGAAAACAGTGGATGAAATGTTGACTGGGAGTCGTGTCAGAGCAAATATGACGATCGATGATGATTCAGCTCGGACTGTACCGTAAGGTTACAGGTTAGAGCGGTGGGGGTATGACATCATCAACATCACCGTTTCCAAAAAACAAACGATACAATTGTCACGCCCCCTAAACGCAGTTTCTGTCTGGACGAAACGCCGAAACAATAAAATACTTAGACAGACTCACTGAAACCCGTATCTGTGTGGACGGGCTCTAAATCTATAAAACACAAACACACACACGACTGGCCGACGACAACAACCCAAACAAAATGTTCCTGCAAGTGTGAACAGGTGTGAACAGGAACACGACTGTTTGTCTGAGTGGAGCTCTATGAAAACATCACCTGCAGCGAAACATTCATACAGCATTCACATCTGGAACATCTGTAAAAACCACAAATCAGCTCATTATCCTGGTTTATCTGTGGGTTTTTATTGACGTTTGTTTCTTTTTTCTTCTTCTGCAACACGTTTGTGTGCGACATAAGAGACCGAACAGGTGCTGAAGAGTTAAATTATTTCATCTGTGACAAAAGTTCATGTTCGTTTCCTCAGAAAGAGAAAAATGAAACCAATGATTCACTTCATACTGTTATTAAACAAGACTTTTATAGTGTAAGAGGAGTTTCCTGTCCTAAAACCACACACACACACACACACACAGACACACACTTGTTCCACAGAAACTGACTCATGCAGTTGGCGAGGTGTTAAATAATCCAAGAGGCTGGTTTCTGCTCAGACCCAAAGACACACTAACACACAAACACACACACAGACACACAGACCTGACTCTCTCCTTTGGGTCTCCGAAGGATTCTCGCAGTCGGGAGAAGTCGGGATAGAAGTGGACGGACGGAGAGACGACCTCCAACAGACCAGACTGGATCTCAGCTGGAAAACTGGAGGAAAACAACACAAAAAATAGTTTTATTGTAACACAAAACTAAAGGAAAACAAACACCTGTTGAAACAAAGTGACTCACAAACGACAGAAAAAAAAGAAAGAAAGGAAAGATGGAAGGAAAGAGGAGAAAGAGATAGGAGAGGAATGAGGATGAGAAAAAAGAAAGGAGAGGTGTTGAGGAGGGAGGAAAAGCAAAGACAGGTAAAGAAAGGAAGGAAAGATGAGAAAGAGATAGGAGAGGAGAGGAAAGGAAAGGAGGATGAGAAAGAAAGAAAGAAAGAAAGAAAGAAAGAAAGAAAGAAAGAAAGAAAGAAAGAAAGAAAGAAAGAAAGGCAAGATGGAAAGAGGAGAAAAGAGATAGGAGAGGAAAGAAGGATGAGAAAGAATGAGAAAGAAAGAAAGAAAGAAAGAAAGAAAGAAAGAAAGAAAGGCAAGATGGAAAGAGGAGAAAAGAGATAGGAGAGGAAAGGAGGATGAGAAAGAAAGAAAGAAAGAAAGAAAGAAAGAAAGAAAGAAAGAAAGAAAGAAAGAAAGAAAGAAAGAAAGAAAGAAAGAAAGAAATGGACAGTTACAGGCAGGTAAAGAAAGAAAGGCAAGATGGAAAGAGGAGAAAAGAGATAGGAGAGGAAAGGAGGATGAGAAAGAAAGAAAGAAAGAAAGAAAGAAAGAAAGACATAGGAAAGAAAGGTAAGGAAAGGCGGAGGAAGTAGGGAGTGACGGTGAGGAAGTGAAGAGGAAGATTCTACTGCTGCGTGTGTTTAAATAATCATGCATTAACATGCTGCACATTGACTACACACCATGAACAATGACACACACACACACACACAGACACACACTGCTGCGATGTGGCCGACAACACACACACACACACACACACACAGAGGGAGAGGAGCTGAAGAAGCTCCCTCTCTTGTGTTTGTTGCTATAGAAACGATATCCCATCATGCAGGTGGACTTACAGGCGCTTCAGGTTGTCTGCTACACTGCTGGCGTACTGCGGGTCAGCCTGGACACACACAGACACACACAGACACACACAGAGAGAGGATTGTTTTAGTAGCTTCATATTTGGTTTCACACTACGGTCGGTGGCCGCCTGAGGACAAAACTACGGTGGCCCTGAGGTTCAGACCACAACGGCAAATCAGAAAACACAAAGGCAAAAGAGAAAACATGTTTAGCAGTTTGTCGTTGTGTTTTCTTTTTTTGTGTTGTGTTTTCCAATTTGTCGTTGTGTTTTCTGATTAGTCGTTGTGATTTGCACCTCAGGGCCACCGTACAAAACACACACAAGAATGAAAGCATGAACATTAGGGGTAACACACACACACACACAGACACACACACAGACACACATATACACACAAACAGACACACACGCTTTTTCCCACTCAAACATCATCAACAACAACTTGAGCAATCTACGATGACATCAGAGTTAGGCCTCCCTCTCGGCCAATCAGAGCGCAGATAGGGTTTCCCAGTGGAACCCAGTCATCTGGCTCCGTAAGGTCGTCGCGGGGTCACACATGTTTCGGTCGTGTCTCTGTGGAGAGAGTGTGTATGGGTGTGTGAGTGTGTGGTTTGTTTTGGCGACCTGGAGGTGCCAGCTGGGTGGAGCTTAGTGCTCAGCGCTAACGAGGAGCAGACGCAGCTCGCTGTTTATTCTCTGTCACAAACACGAAGCTCTTCTCTCTTTTTGTTTTTGACTGTTTTACACTCTAACTCAGTTGAAACCTTCTCCGAGTCCAACAACAATAAAACACTTTAATACTGTTTTTTAACAGGTCCATTTGAACCTTGTGATTTTTAACTGACTTACTGAACTGGTTATTAATTTTCTTTTTTTTCTTTTTTATTCCAAGTGCAGCCCTGGTCATTAGGAGGCCAGTAATGAGTCACAGCAGCAGCAGCGTTATTAAAATACTGCAGGTTAAATAAGGTTAAAGAGGTTTAACACCACAGCTAATGAAGCTCCACTCACACTTCCTGTACTGTTGGTCCTTCACAATAAAAGCCTCCTCTCCTCGCCCCAGGCAAAATCAATCCAGGACTGTTTAGGCTGTAAAAATGCCCTAAATGACGTTGTTTCCAGTGGACCATCTCCCTTCAGGACACTTGGACGCTATTATTCTCATATAAAGTTTTAGTTGGACTACAAACTGGCCTCCCGGGTCTCCAGATGCACTTTGAGGAATAAAAAACTACACCAGATTATTCATCAGCATGAGGGTGAGTCACTACTGACTGAATTTCATTTTTTGGTGAACTATTCCTTTAAGGGAAAAAACGTGTTGTTGCAGGATGAAGCAGTTTGATGGTTTTCTCTCTCTTTTAACTCTGTTTGGTCTCCACCAGCGGCTCTGTGTTCAGCAGCTGCTCTTTAAAGGATAATTACCATTTTTTACAATCTGGACCTTATTTCTAACATAAAATGCAATTATTTCCTCACCCAGATAACTTTGGTGTCATTACAAGTTGTTCAGACGAAATTAGCTCCAGCCGAGAGCCGCGTATATCCGTATAATGCGAGTACACGGGGCAGCGCAATGCAACTTCTATAAACTGCTTCATTTCACCAATATTTAGTTCTGATAGGCTAGTGCTATTCCCCTCTGAGTCCAGGTTAGCTGTTATCAACATCTGGGGTCTGTAGGTTGACCTGCTGACCTCTGACCTGGATGATGTCATCTCTGAGCGCTGCCCGGCTCATCCTGATAATAATCATTCTACATCCTACAGACCACGGATGTTGATAACATGCCACCACGGGCTCAGAGGGGAATAGCCCTAGCATATCATAACTAAATATTGGTGAAATGAACGGGTTTCGCGGCGATAATGTGTTCAGATTCAGTCAGAAGCTCCTTCTCTTCAGGACTCCTCCTGTTTTAAGATCTTTCTCTGTCATGTTCTCCATGATGCTGCAGATGTTCCTCCTCACAGACAAACAGACAAACAAACAAACAAATAGACTCGACACTGGACCTGTGTCTGTCATGTGTGCTGAGGATCAGGCCGAGGCCTCGGAGGATTCGTGTTCATGTGCCGTGTTCTGTCACGTGTTCGTCAGTATGACACACTTCGGTCATGTAATATTCATGCAACACGTCTCCCCACTTTAAAAGCTTTAAGTGCTTTCACTTCTCATTGTTCAGAACCCCGCTGAGGAGGAGCTTAGTCTTGATCTGAGGACTTCAAACCTGGACCTGAAACCTGTCTCCAGTCTGACTAACTAACGCTCTGAATCCATCAGCCAGGAAATAAAACTGCAGAGGAAATTGAAAAGTGTGTCTGAGAGATAAAAACAAAAACCCTGAGGGAATTTTAAATATTATATCAAACCAGAGGAGAAAGAGAAAGAGATTTCAGGATGACAAATGGAGACACAAATGAAAACAAACTCAGAGCAGCAGCAGAGAAACTGAAAGAGAGAGACAGAGACTGTCTGGACGTCTCCAGGCTGGACCGAAGACCTCCAATCTGGTCTAGAGACCTCCAATCTGGTCTACAGACTTTCTGTCTGGTCTAAAGACCTCCAATCTGGTCTAAAGACCTCTTGTCTAGTCTGAAGATTTTCTGTCTAGTCTAAAGACTTCCTATCTAGTCTAAAGACCTCCAATCTGGTCTAGAGACTTTCTGTCTAATCTGAAGACTTTCTGTCTGGTCTAGAGACCTCCTGTCTGGTCTAGAGACTTTCTGTCTGGTCTAGAGACCTCCTGTCTGGTCTAGAGACCTCTTGTCTAGCCTGAAGATTTTCTGTCTAGTCTAAAGACCAATCTGGTCTAGAGACTTTCTGTCTAATCTGAAGACTTTCTGTCTAGTCTAAAGACCAATCTGGTCTAGAGACTTTCTGTCTAATCTGAAGACTTTCTGTCTGGTCTAGAGACTTCCAATCTGGTCTAGAGACTTCCTGTCTGGTCTAAAGACCTCTTGTCTAGTCTGAAGATTTTCTGTCTAGTCTAAAGACCTCCAATCTGGTCTAGAGACTTTCTGTCTAATCTGAAGACTTTCTGTCTGGTCTAGAGACCTCCTGTCTGGTCTAGAGACTTTCTGTCTGGTCTAGACTTCCTCTCCTCTTCAGCCTTTAAAACCCACTACCTGGCCTGAAGACCCACAGCAGAGAAGGGAAGCTTTAAGTCTCGGCTCAGACGCTGCTAACATGGCGACACTGTAGCGCCTCACTCTGAGACTGAGACTCAAACCTGCGATCGTCTTTAACAACAGTCTGTGGTGTTGACCTTTAGAAATCAGTGACGTTGCGTTGCACAGGTTTAGTGAGTCAGTGTGGAGAACCGTGTGTTTACACTGAATTTTACAAACTGAGACATTTCTGGTCGTGTCGTTAAAAAAAAGGCCAAAGTGGGACGGACGTGTGATTTCATGCTCGGCGTGTCCGCTGACTGATTGTATAAGTGATTGTGTGGGACGCAGTAATAGAGGAAGTGGAGCTGAGGTCGGCTCAGGCCCACATCACCTCCGCTTCTCTCTCTTTATAATAACCTCCGACTCCAGCTTCTCCCTGAATACTAATAAGTTCCTACACGTCTCTGTTTGTCCAACACAGTTCAGTCATTTCCCAAAACGGGCCTTTGTCAAACAAACAGGAGGAAACAGAGCGTTTGTTGGAGGCTATTTTAGAATAAACTACAGTGTGTGTGTTGGTGGTGGTGATGAAGGAACAGGTCTCGTCCCAGAGCAGCAGCGGTGACTCATTGATGTGTTTGTGAACGACAATGGAGCTCAGAGGAACCAGAGCAGCCTGTTTAAAACAAACAACTGTGAAAGGCACAAAGGTTTAAAGGTGGACGCCGTCTGTTGGAACCAATGAAACTCTGTAGGTTTTCTTCTTCTTCTCGTCACTTTGATTTGTTTTGCCTCATTATTTTATAACCACTGTGCATTGAAGTGTCTTATTTAGGATGACAATTCAAACCAATTGTAAAGATTTAATGTTTTTGTTGACTTGTCTTATTCATGTCGTAATTGTAAAGGTATGTTTTAAATACAGTATGTTTTAAATGTGGACCCCAGTAAGTGCTCCAATGGAGATCCTCACAAATAAACAATGAGATGCTTGTTTTGTTTCTTCTTTTTTTGGGGGGGTTTTACCAATAAGCTTCCTCTAATACAGTGTTTTTCAACCTTTGGGTCGGGACCCCACGTGTTGTCGCCTGGAATTCAAATGGGGTCGCCTGAAATGTCTAGTAATTGATTAAAAACATTTCTGATAAAAATATATTTTTAAAACTAATTATGATTGGAAATACCACACACAATCTTAAACAACTATATTTGGTAGTTTCACTTTCTCGAATATAAATCGAATTCAAATAAAATGCAGCATCGTGATTGACGCCAGAAATATGTGATGTCAATAAAAGGTTGGGAACCACTGGTCTAAAGCTTCATGCTTCCTTTATACTGTCATTTAATTATACTGGAAGTTGCTATTGTTATGTTTTAATCATGGTTTATATTGATATGGGACTGGTTCCATGTTGTGTTCCTGTAGAACAGTAGACATTTGTGTGAAAAATGTTTTGTGAGGTCACATTGACCTTTAGCCACCAAAATATAAATCAGTTCACGCTTAGAGAGCAAGTTTTAAATTGAACCTTTTTGCAAAAATCTACAGTGTCGACCTGATCTGACTTGGTCTAATCTGGTCTGAGCTTTGTGTTGCTTCCTCAAGTCCAGAGTGAGAGTCGGAGACGAGACCGGAGAAGTTGAGATATCGTAAAAATGTCTCCGGACTGAGAAAAGATAAAACTTTGTAACAACAAATCGTCTCACACCAAGAAAGTTTAGCTCTCCAGTGTTTATTTAAAGAAGCTGAGACAGAGATAATTTATACAGACTGCACGCGCACACACACAGACACACACACACACACACAGAAGACAAAGGGGCAGAGACAGAGATAATTTATATAACACATTGTTCGCTGCAGTGAGACGCTGACAGTGTTTGTGTTTACATCCTCGGTGTGAAATAAAGGTTCAGAGTTTGAATACGAGACGAGACGCTGCAGAGGAGAGAAGCTGTGACACAGTGTGTGACCTTCATCACACACAGACACACATAGTCACACACACACACAGATAGACTGATGAGATGTAAACGAGCATACACCCTATACTTAATAATTTCACATCTTAAATGTTTCAACACGCGTCATCACTGTTTCACCGCCCTGCAGCGTTAGCATGCGAGCTAAACTCAGAGTCAATGACATTATCATTTTGTGTGTCAGTGTGTGTGTCTGTGTGTGTGTGTGTGTGTGTGTGTGCGTGCTGGGGTTCATTAGCTAAAGCAGTGACCTTTAGAATAGCATGCAAGGGAGCACACGCATCAACGCACAGTCACACTGACGGCCAGTTATCACACACACACACACAGATAATACCGACCTCGGCGATGAGGACGACGATGACGCAGTCGTCCTTCTCGGCGGCGCTGAGCTCCGACATGAGGGAGCTGAGCGTGTCGGTCAGGTAGGAGTGGACCTCCCGCTTCACACTGGGGACCCCCATCACTATGGAGACTGCACACACACAAACACAGACACACACACACAAACAAATGAGATGTTATATTTTTCTGGCGTCATGCTCCTTTAACACCAAAGAGCCAGACGGACGAGAAGCCGCAGAGACAACAGAGGAAGAGCGACGAGAAAACAACAGATGAGCTCTGTTGACGCTTGACAGGAGGCAGAAAGATCCAGAGAGATCGACAGCGCGGCGACGAGATGAAGCAGCGAGGAGGTCAAAGGTCAGAACGGCCCGATTACACACCGATCTATACCTGGAAGAGTCTGGGTGAAAAGTTTCTGTCTTTTATATAAAGACAAATTTAACATATTACGAAAATGCACCCAGGAAATAATCAGAGCCGATGAGTAGTTTGGTTGGTCTGGCTGAGAAAATGACACATTCTCAGGAGTTAGACAGACCCGATGAATGGTTTAGTGCAGGGGTTCCCAACCTTTTCATCACGTTCACCAGTGGACAATTTTTCCACGGCCCACAGTCCGGGGACGTTGCTACATTATGTTCCACATTACAAATTTAATATAAAAACCCAGGAAATAGACAGAGACAATGGGTTGTGTAGTTCAGTGGTTCTCAAACATTTTTACATCAAGGACCCTAAATTGACACAAATTAGACCACGGACCCCCATTGGACAAAATTTTAAAGCAAACACCAGAAATACACAAATATGAATTTGTTGAAATATTTTAGAAATGTTGCAATTTCTCTCAAAATATTTCAAAAAAAAAAAAAAAGTGGTAAGATTTCTAAAAAAAAAAAATAAGTTGAACATTTTGAAACAATTTTTAGAAAAAAGTGGTAAAATTTCTCCAAAAAGTTTTTTTTTTTAATTCTAGAAAAAAGTTGTAAAAATTCGAAAATAAAAAAAATTCTAGAAAAAGTATAAAAAAATAAATCTAGTGTAAGTGATAAGATTTCTAAAAAAAAAAAAAAGAAGCAAAAAAAGTAAAAAAAAATTCTAGAAAAAAGTGGTAAAAATTTCAAGAAAAAGTTGGGGACCCGCTTGAACCCACTTTGAGAACCACTGGTGTCGTTGACTTCATGACATTCCCCAGGAAATAGACAGAGACAATGGGTTGTGTAGAGTCTACTATGATTGGAAGTACTCCTTGAATTAGGGTTAGTGGCACATTTCCAGAGAATAGCCAGAGCCACTGGGTTTCCAAGAATGTGTGGATTTCCAGGAAATACACTTCCCACTTTTTCCTGCTTTTATCTCTGGATGTTAAGCTTGAACTTCCTGGCTGGGATGTTTCAACTTAAAAGCCCTCCAGTAGAGCTCAGAGGGCACAGTGTAATCCCTCCACTGTCCTGGGGCAGGAGGGTGGTGTTGGTGGGGGTGGGGGTGAGTGAGTGGGTGGGTGGGGGCTGTTAATGCAGTTTTAATACCACGGCTTTTATTTCACAGTTTACAACGAATCTGCTTCTATAAACCAAACCAAACTGGACCAGGATGAATGAGGCTGAACGAGGCCAGGAATATAAAAACAAGTCAGACGTCAAAGTGGGCTGATAAAAAGGAAAATAAACGCACAAAGACACATGAAGACACACACATACACACACAGACGCACACCCTGGGGTCTTATATCTGTACATTTACAAGCCGCTCTGTCTCCCTTTAACTTGTTTTTCTCTCCTTGATGAAAAAAAAAAAACACTTTGTGCTGAGCCTGTTTTATTTTAAAGGTTTTACATATAAATCAGATTTGTCACAAGAACACACACACACACACACACACACACACACACACACACACACACACACACACACACACACACACACACACACACACTATAAATATATACACATTTCTTGCTGTATGCACTCTTCTAAGTTGTTATCGCTGTCCTTTGCTGCACTATAAAGTTCTTTCTGTTCAACAACTAACCTGTTTTATTCAAAGTGCATCATAAATACATTCAACTGCACACAAACACACACACACACGGTGTCCCTAGTTGTTTGTTTTTTAATCTGTGTTTACTCCGTCTTCTCTCGGGAGCCAATTTTATGCCAAAACTTAATAAACAAACCATGTTTTATAAATGCACCATGAAACACTGTGCAGTCCACAGATACAAAACTCTATTAACAAAAATAAATAAGTAAATATAAACTAACATGTTTTGGTTTTGCAAATACAGAATGCACTTATCAAACAAATACACAACATATTTCCAAGTCATCGCTCTTCACGAGCTAATGCATCATGTCTTACTTAAGTCATGAAAAAATAACTCCTGCAGACTTTTCTCATAAGTTATTAATTTAACCTCCACAGCAGCAGGGGGCGCTGTTTAACCAACACACAGGAGTTTAGGCCTCTAAATGTTGTCGTAACTAGTTTTAACGTTAATGATTTGACTATTTCAGTGGTTAAATAGTAGACTAACAACAACAACAATCAAAAAATCTATCAGTGATTAATTAATTTCAGGCACCATTCATAATTACGAAGCACAACATAATATTACTATATCAATAGTCACGCCTAATAACCTTTATAATGATGACAGTGCTGTAAATTGATTAAATCTAATTTAGTCATAAGTTACATACATTTCAGTAGAATAGAATACAATTGTAATGGTTTCAGTTTGTATCTGAATATTAAATATAGTATAGTTGTATTTCTTTGTTTTGTAAGTTTTTTTTTTCAGTACTTTTGATTTTAAAAACATGTTGTGCAATTGTTGGTGCAATGGTTTGTTTGTTTTTAAAGGTTTTTTTTTCATATTGGTCAGAAAATGATTCATGACAGGAAAAAAATGTTTTGAATATAAATCAACCTGACACACACACACACAAACACACACACACACACACACACACACTGCGAGAGCTGTTTGTGTTTCTCTCCAGGGACGTTGGGTGTATCAGGGGGCCTCGGTGAGCTGTTACCCCAGGGAAGGTGCTCGGTGCCTGGGCTGCTGGTTCAGACAGGAGCCCTGAGGCGTCAGTCAGTCTGTGTGTGTGTGTGTGTGTCTGTGTGTGTGTGCAGGTTGATGTGATGCAGGCTGATGCAGCACCAACTCCTCCTCCTCCTCCCGTAGTGTCTCACCTCCGGTCCGTCCCTGTCCCAGGTGCACGGCCGGCTGCAGACTGTCCTCTCTGTTCAGCAGGTGAGGCAGGTGGTGGAAGATGGAGGGAAGCTGCAGCACGTTCTTACTGCTGCTCACGTTCCACAGCTTCAGCCTCGTCTCCTCTGGAAACACAGAGTTAGACCAGGTTAGACCGGGTTAGAGCATATTAGACCAGTCTGGACCAGGTTAGAGCATATTAGACTAGATTAGACCAGGTCAGACCGGGTTAGAGCATATGAAACCAGATTATACTAGGTTAGACTGGTGACCTGAACAGACGGAGGACAGGTAGAGGACAGGTAGGACAGAGGAGGAGGACAGACCTGAGAGGCTGCTCCAGGTGCGGTTGATGTCTCTGAGCGCCTGCTTCTCGGCGATCGCCCGTTTGATCTCCTCCAGGACCAGGTTCAGCTCTTTGGAGCGACGCAGGTTTTCCTGCTCGGCCGAGTGGAGCCGCTCCCTCAGCGCCAGGAACTCCCTCTGGTAGATGTCCACCACATCTCCTAGAGAGGAGGACACGAGGAGACAAGGAGACAAGGAGGTCAGTGAGGTTCTACAAGATCTGAACAGAGAGACAGACCACTATAGATAAACCTGGTCTCTGAACCTGCTGCTTCCTGTTGGTTACTGTTGCTATGTGTTGTCATCACTGTGACATCACTGACCTCAGCTCTACATCATATTAACGATGTTTCTCTGAGATGCAGCTGATGATGATAATGATGATGATGATGCGACTCAGAGGATTTTACAGCGAAGACCCTGAAGCAGCTTGTCGTCATTAACAGGTAGGAAAAAATATAATCTGAGCGAAAACATGAAAATAAAAATCTAAATCCTTCGCCTGCCGTCCATCATCGCTCCATCATCCCTCATCGCGTTTAAGTAAAGCTGCTCTAATCCCTGAGACACGCAGCGTCTCTGCTCACTTCACTTCACCCCGTCCACCGAGGGAGACACGACGTCCGTCCAACAACAAACCGCCACGGAGACACAGTTTATTTGACCTCATAAACTGTGAACTCTCAAATACATTTACAGTAGTTTGACTAAACAGAGAACTGGGCTTTTATTTTGAAACTCCTTTCCTTCCTCTTGATTTCATATTATTCGATGCAGCAGCTCAACAGGGGATTAATCCATGTTTTTAGACAACAAGTTGTTATGATACTAAAACTACTACGACTACTACTACTAATAATAATAATAATATTTTTCATTGCACTTTTGTAGAGCACACCCCAAACCAAATGGAAGTTTTAAGGGGGAGAAATGGTGACGGGGCATTTGTGTGAATCTTGAACACTACAGTGTTGAGATAGTTAATGTTTTTTTTGTTTTTTTTTTCTGTTTCCTGGATGGTTAAAGAGTGAAGCTGCTCCTTGTCTCCGCTCAACTTTAATAGATGGAAAAGTAAAACACACAAACAGACACACACACACGCATTGTGCTGTAATTATTCCCCCGAAAACCCTCATTAATGGAGCACAATAGTCACATCTGTTTGGCTGATAAGTGAAAGTGCATTACAGCGCACACACACAGACAGACGCACACAGACACACACACAGGGCTGATGAGTTTTTAATGATGCTCCTGCCCAGTTATTTATCTGCTCTAATGAAATAATCTCCTTCCTGCAGCAGCAGTCGCTCTGCACAAGCAGCAGAGTTCAGTGTTTAACAGACTGGAGGAGGAAAAACTCCCAGCCACTGTCCACATCTGTCCACATCTGTAGGCCTACATACACACCTGTGCACATCTGTACGGTGGGGGGAGGGACACAAGCTGATGTGAGACCACCAGGTGTAATGTTTTCCTCCTGTTACCCCTATATCCCCTCGATGGACAAAAATGTCCACCTCGGCCTATGGGTTTTTTAATGTATTTAAAGGGATAGTTCAACATTTAGTCAAATTGGCCCATTACAATAATCCCAATAATCCTTAAATATTTTATTCTTTGAAACAGTTCAAAAATCTGATTGAAAGGAAACACAGAAACAACAGGCTTAAAGGGATAGTTCAACATTCTGGAAAGTGGCCCATCAAACTCATCAAATAGGTTCACAATTAATTGTCAGTGCAAGATAATAACACAACGTTACCACACAGAGTTGTTTTAGAGGGAAATACATGCAAAACAGCTGATGCACGTTGCGTTCAGGGACAGTTTTTCAGCAAGCAGTCTCTGCATTTACCTCTAAAACGGCATTTTGTAACGTTCCATTATCTCATATCTCCTTTTATCACTCTGTAGATGAGAAAACACTGTCACCAGCTCTAAACCCCATAGAGCCCCATAGAAATGTGTTTTTGCAGCAAAAACAACTGGCCAGGAAGGGGTTAAACATTTTGAAACCCATGTCAAAAATGATTTTCATGTTTAGTCAAGCCCCAGCCCTGTATGTATCACAAATATTGTGGGAGTAACTGATGGTGTTTGTGTTGTTGTTGTAGTGACCTGTGTGACCTGTAGGGGGCGACAGCAGCTGCAGACCGCCACGAAACAACACACTGATTGTGTTTGTGTTTTAGTTCAATTTGAAAAAAATGTGTGTGTGTGTGTGTGTGTGTGTGTGTGTGTGTGTGTGTGTGTGTGTGTGTGTGTGTGTGTGTGTGTGTGTGTGTGTGTGTGTGTGTGTACGTACATGTCCTGCAGAATTATATTAACCCTAAACCTTTGACATCATAGAGACCTGCTTTGTGTCGCCAGTCAGACCCCTGCAGCAGTAGACTCACACACACACACACAGACACACACAGATCAATAGCTGATAGCTGAATCTATAGATAAACAGCAGCACTAATACACTGTAATCCTGCATTGTAATACCACACACACACACACACGGCAGAGTTGAGGGGGCGGTCAGGTTGAGTCATACTGTAGTAATGCGTGTGTGAGAGAGTAAGAGTGTGCGTGTGTGTGAGTGTACCAGTCACAGGGCGGAGACCAGCACCAGATAATAAGATTATCCAGTGTAAACACACACACACACAGACACAGAGGAAGGAGGAGTCACTGATCAATAAACATCGATCACCTGTCTGGTATTGATCAAGTGTTTTCTATTCTACTGATCAGTTAATTCACTGATCTCTGGTTTCTTAAAGGGATAGTTCAGCATTCTGGCAAATTGTCCCATCACCATAACCTCTATAGTCATAGCAGTAGGTTATTACCTTTAATTGTTGGTGCAAGCTGAACGGCGGAGCAGAGCCGTGAGCTGTTTAGAGCTATACTACGGAGGCTTATGGGATTTCTTGGTTTCCCTCATCAAACTCATCAAATACACAATCTAACAACTCCACAACGCTCTGGTGGACAAGTTGTGACCTGCACATTCACCACGCTATGAGATAATAACACAACGTTACCACAGAGAGTTGTTTTAGAGGAAAAAACAGCTGATGTGCGTTGCCTTCAGGGACCGTTTTTCATCATCAGTCTCTATTTCCCTCTAAAACAACTTAACAAACAAACCTACTGCTATGGGCCACTTGCCAGAATGTTGAACTATCCCTTTAAGCCTGTTGATTCTGTGACACATTGTTTCCTTTCAATCAGATTTTTGAACTGTTTCAAAGAATACAATATTTTAAAAAAAACTACAAATGCAGCAGCAAACGCTCAACTTTCCCACTCTAATTACAGACATGTGAACTCACCACAGACACTTTTGAACTCTGAAACAGGAAACAGCTCAGAGAACTGTTTTAAAAACTGTGTGTTTACATTGTGAAACTACGATGTGGTGGGGGCAAAAAAAAAGCGTAAAACAGGACACATGAACTAAAGTAACATCTGAAACTACGACAACTGAAATGAATCACTTCTTTAATAGCTTTTTCATTTCCAGTTTGATCACAGTTTTCTTCCTGTCGCTTTAATCCGGCCTCTGTGTGTGAGTGTGTGAGGATGGAAATTCAGTCGGCCAGCCGGCAGAGAGTGAAAGTGGGAAAAAATAGGAGGTTTTTTGGAAAAATGTGTCCATATATTGGGACCGAACGGCTCCCTGACAGCCAGTTAATTGGGGACATTTTGTCCAAGTGGGGACAAGAGCCGAGTCCAGTCCGCGTCCAGTTCGGAAAAAAGTTTATTTTTGGGTCAGTGGTTATTATCGGGGGAAGTTCTCCAGGAAATGAATGTGAGTCTATGTAATGTCCCCAAAAATGAGAATGTGCATGTGCTGGAAGCTCCTGTCCACATGGCTGAGCTTCAGCTTCATGGACAGATTGGTCTGGCACTTTCCAACAACCAAGTCCCTAACGAGGTCCCTAACGAGGGGGTCTCCCAACACTCAGACCCCTCCCTCCCTCCCTCCCTCCCCCTCCAAAAAAAAAAAAGGCAGATGGTGTTTAATCAGAGACAGACAGAGAGATTAATGAATGAATCCATGTTGCTGTTGCTGCCACTTGTTTTGAACAGTCGTTACAGTGACTAATACAGGATTTAACAAGTTATTAACAAACTTATTAAAGGGATAGTTCAACATTTTGGCAAATTGGCCCATTGCCATAATCCCTATAGTTTTAGCAGTAGGTTCTTTACCTCAAGCTATTAATTGTCGGTGCAGTTGTTTTCTAAGTGAATTCATGCTAAACCGCTGCGTTGCCTTCAGGGACAGTTTTTCATCAACAGTCTCTGTATTTCCCTCTAAAACAACTCTGTGGTAACGTTGTGTTATTATCTCATAGCGTGGTGAATGTGCAGGTCACAACTTGTCCACCAGAGCGTTGTGGAGTTGTTGGATTGTGTATTTGATGAGGGAAACCAAGAAATCCCATGAGCCTCCTTGAGCAGCTCATGGCTCTGCTCCGCCGTTCTAAAAATAGCTTGCACCGACAATTAAAGGTAACAAACTTACTCCTAAAACTAGGCCTATAGTTTATATATAATGTTGAACTATCCCTTTAACAAGCTGCTTCAGTCCAGGAGAGTCTAAAGAGATCACATTCACACTAAATATTAACTCACACACACACACATACTGTATATGCGTCACCAGTGGGAATAACAACCGGACGTCGACCCGACAAAACTGACAGGAAAACAGCGTCGTGGGTTTTTTACCTGCTGAGTCGGAGCGACGAAGACAAGAGCAGGAAATGAACAAAAGCTGCTGAGTCGACGGTCAGCGGCGGTGACGGTGTTACACCAGGTCATTATTATCAACACAACCAGAGAGAGAGAGAGACAGAAAAAAAAGACAAAGAAGAGTCAAACAGAACAAATGGCGACTGGGTCGGAGCCAGTGAAGCCGCGTACGGAGGCCTCGACGGGACAAAATATAACGAGAAGAAGAAGAAACGTAGGCAATCAATTAGAGAGAATATCTTTCTTCTAAATGAGGGAAAAACATAAGAAACCTTTTGTTTGTGGACTTAAAGTCACGTGTGGTCGCCTACTGGGTGTCTACACTGAGGTGTTGCTAAGTGGTTGCTAGGGTGTTGTCAATGGGTTATGAGGATGTTGCTAAGGAGATCCTTAGACATGGAACAATGGAAACTATTAATGTTGGGAAAGTTGATCAAATAGACAACAAAACATGAATAAAGAAACATAAAACAACAAGAAAGAGACAAAAACAAACACCAAACAGCAACAAATTGTCACCAAACAACAACAAAGAACCTCTAAACTACACCGACACATTTAATGACCACAAAGTGAAACACAAAACGACACTAAATGAGTTGTGTTTGCGTCTCTTTGTGTGTCTCTGAACTACAAAACTACAAATATGAAAAGTGACTGGAACATGACCGAGTGTTAATCTGATAAAACTTTCACATAAAAAGCTCAAAACATTAACAAAACTTTACAACAACTTCTCTAACGAGGCGATCGTCACCGTTCGTTTACTTCGAACGACTGTTGCTGTCACACAGACGTCGTTACGATGTCGTTAAGGTTACGAGGACGTAGTTCGGTGGTTTTTCTTAGCGTGTAGCGTTGGCTCTCGTGCGTTTCCTGTGGTGTGTGTCTGTGTGTGTGTTGGTTTGTCCGGTGTGAAGCGTGACGCTCCGTCCGCAGCAGCAGCAGCAGCAGCGTCCGTCTCATTAAACCACAGAGTGTTTGTGGAAATCTGGCAGCGCCGCTCGGCCTCGCGGAGCTCCTCGGTTCTCGTCCGCGCGGCCAAAAAATTATATTGTACAGCAGCGAACGGGCTAACGAGGCCCGACAGCAGGAAAAGATCTTAAATATACGAGCGTAACAGATGTTTGGAGCCGTGGAGACGCGCGTGAGGCCGAGTCGTATCTGCAAGATCTGAAGGGAACGACGACAGTGGAAACGTCTTTTTTAAGCTTTTAGTTCGGTCCGCTGGGAAACTTTATCTTTTATCACATTCATCACATCACCTCCAGACTCCAGAGGAAATCCAGATGTTTGTAGATTAAGAGACGGTGGGTGGACTGACGATGTGACTCTGACTCTGGTGTGTGTGTCTGTGTGTGTATGTGTGTGTGTGTGTAATAGAACAGCTTCAAACCTGCTTTCATTCATGATTTCTCATCTTTTAGATCAGAGCCACTGAAGCAACAACAGCTGGACTCTGTGTGTGTGTTTGTGTGAGTATAAACAGGTGACAACTTGTAATTGCCAAACTGGTCGTGGCAAAGGAAGTTAATTATCCTACCCGACCCCCCCTTCACTCCTCACTCACTCAAGAGAAAGCAGGTATGTGAGAACCGTGAACACATTTAGCGAGTCAAGGCCGCAGCTTCAACATGATGACATCAACCGACTTCCATCGTCGTCCCTGTGTGTGTGTGTCTGTGTGTGCATGTGTGTGTGTTTGAAGTGGGAGAAAAAAAACTGGGATCTGGTCCATTTCATTCCACCGGTCTAAATAGGAGCTGAGAGATACAGTGAATGAGAAGCAGCTGCTGTTTCACTGATGGATGAAACCGACACGGTTAGAAAGGTGCGTTTGGTCGTTTTCACCAAAAAAAAACCAATTTGAAACCAAAAACATTCCTGTTGCTCGTTTTCTGCAGAGAGAGATTAGGCAAATCTGACTCGAATTGGATTGTTTTTGTTGTGAGTCACTGATTCTACGGCCTGGACTTCGTCGTCGTGAATAATGAAAAAATAAAAAGTCTTCAATCAAAACGAAGATAAAGCTAATTTCTTCTTCATGGCGACTGGTTATGGATGGAGAACTGTGATCGTAGGCTTCCTCCATGTCTAGAGTTTTGTTCAAATGAATTAAGGTGAGGGGGCGGGGCTTTGTTGTGACATCACAAAGTGACAGGAAGTCCTGACGGCTGGTTTTAAGGCTCAGTTTCTGAATACAGGCTGTGTGCATTTCTCTGTGGACTGAGGCTTTGATACTTTCACAGTATTAATATAGAACCTAGAGCTGCTTTATAATCACACTACACATGGACATCTACCTTTATACTGTATGGAGCTTTAACACTAACAACTACCTTTATACTGTATGGAGCTTTAACACAAACATCTACCTTTATACTGTATGGAGCTTTAACACAAACATCTACCTTTATACTGTATGGAGCTTTAACACAAACATCTACCTTTATACTGTATGGAGCTTTAACACTAACATCTACCTTTATACTGTATGGAGCTTTAACACAAACATCTACCTTTATACTGTATGGAGCTTTAACACAAACATCTACCTTTATACCGTATGGAGCTTTAATACAAACATCTACCTTTATACCGTATGGAGCTTTAACACAAACATCTACCTTTATACTGTATGGAGCTAATATCTTTTTGTTTACAGTTCGCTTTGCTTCATTTTCAGTAAACAAGGGTTTTGCTCTTGCTGTTTGCACTGAGCTGCCATTACAAACCTTGTTAGCCAAACAATATAATATATAATAACTTTTATACCATATGGGACCTTTAAAACTAATGTTGTTGTATATAAAATCTCTATAAAACCATCAGTTCTCTTGTTGTAAATGATTATAATAAAGTTTCTTGAATCTCTCGGTCTTTAATGAGCCATAATAAACATTAATCAGCGAGCTGCTATGGATCACTGTTTATTGATTGATGGAGAAATGTGGGCGTGGCCTCGTTGAGTGACAGGTGTGTGATGGATGTTTCCCTCTCTCATCGTCTAACTGATAAGAGACAGTTTTTTGGTTTGTGTGAATTAAAAACTCTCGTCTCTGAACGTTCACACACCTCTCAGCCTGTGATTTTTCATTTTTCACAGGACTCCCACAATCCTCCTCTGCTCCTCGTATACTGATTTATAATGTGCGAAGAAGACTCACACTCTCCCTCTCTCTTTCGCTCCGTCCGTCCTTGGTTAACCTTCTGTAAAAACAACCCGGTGCCAAGATCCTGCGTCTTATCTACCAGCTCTGTAGAAAGAAACAGCTAAATATCTGCCAGCTCCAAGCGCGATGCTGCTGCTGCTGGAGCTGGAGCTGGAAACAGCATCTCCACTCGCAGTGATGGAAAACAGGGGGGTGAGCGGCCGGATCAGCACAGAAACAAAGTGCTATTCTTCCGTCTTTGCCTCCATTAATTCACAGAGATCAGAGCTGGAGGGGACATTAGCATTCGAGCCAGACTGGAGCAGAAAGAGAGACAGAGAGGAGAGAAACAGAGAGAGACGAGGAGGCAGCAGGACGGCCTGGACGAACAGAAACAAAAACACAGCAAACATCAGAAGGAAAGGAACAGAAAGCTGTTAGGAGCATTAACACGTCGGGCCAAAAACAAAACAAAAAGAATGAAAAGAAAAAGAAAAAGGCGGCTGAATGAACGACAGAAACAAAAAGCAGTTTCTGTTTTTCTCCTCTCCATCGCACAAAGGCGGCGTGCAGATGGAGGGAGGAAGGTCCTGGAGCAGCCAGGTGTGTCTGTCATGAAACTCTGAAACTGTTTTCTTCTCTAAAATGGAAAATGCAGGTTTCCACCGAGCGAGCAGACAGGTGTCGGTTAAACAGATGCTGCTGCTGCTGCTTTTCACTGGAAAATGTTATTTCGATATATAAGATAATGGAAACGCCGTATGGAAACACAGCTGCCAGGAAAATGTCGACACAAACGACAACTTTGCTTTGTTTCGTCTTCGTAAAAAAAACTCATGAGTTGGTAATTTCTGCACCAAAGTTCAGGTAACGAGGTCAAAGGTCAAGGACGGACTAGGAGAGAAAAAGCTGAAATCAGTAGATTTATTGGTATGACATTTCCTTTTTTTGTGCAAATCAGTTACAAGCTGCTAATAAGAAAAAGTTCTGTGTTGCCAAGTTGTAGAAAACCCTCCTCCTCCTCCAGCCGACACGTCTCCGTGGGCCGATCTGATGGGAAACAGCTGCAGGACATCTGGACCAGCTTCAATTTAGAAACCGATGATTGCAATTTAAGCTGCAGACTAATTAATGTAGAACATTTATTAACTGAACTGAGTCGCTGCTCGTCTGAATATAAAACATAAAGATCCATATTTTATTCTGAAGTTATGAAGAAGACATGAAAAAACCATCTCTGTGGAGTTTTACATCTTCTCTCTGGAGCTCTAGAAACAACAGGTCGGTGTCGACCAATCAGAAGAGAGGAGGCGGTTCTGAGCCTCTCTTCTGATTGGCTGACTGTTTTCTAAAGTGATCCAATAAAAAATAGAGAAGATTTCAGAATAAAACACTCAGAGAAACTAAATCCTGCAAGTTGTTGGATGGTGAAGGGGCGGGGCTTTGGGCGACTGCTTAGTTGTGACATCACAAAGTAACAGGAAGTCCTGACGGCTGGTTTTAAGGCTCAGTCTCTGAATACAGGCTGCATTTCTCTGTGGACGGAGGCTTTGATACTTTCACAGTATTAATATAGAACCTAGAGCTGCTTTATTATCACTCACATAATATAGATAATAAAACAACCTTTATACCACACGAGACCTTTAAAACTAATGCTCATCTAATATAAAATCTCTTCTAATAATCTCTCCGTCTATTAAACCGTCAGCTCCGGTTGTAAATGTTAGTATTAATTAATTTTAATACCGTTTCTTATATTTCTCAGTCTCCAATGAGCCATTAGTAAACATTAATCAGTGAGCTGCTATCAATCAATGTTAATAAATCATTAATAAAAAGGTTTTACAGTCCATTAAGTCTGCAGCTGTGAATGGATTCCTCAGTCTGATGAACTAATGAGTCAACGACTGAATGTTCAAGGAGGATTTTTACACAACCTGGCAACGCAAACTTTGTTTCAATAACTGGTCTGTAAACATTGATCACAGCTAATACACCTGAAGCTGAGGTCACACTGGACGATGACGTCAGAGGAAAAACGGCCTTATGGATAAATGTGACATGTTAAAGGGATAGTTCAACATTTTGGCAAATTGGCCCATTGCCGTAGCATAGTTCTGAGCAGCTCACGGCTCTGCTCCGCCGTTCTAAAAAATAGCTTGCACCGACAATTAAAGGTAACAAACCTACTGCTGTGACTATAGGGATTATGGTGATGGGTCAATTTGCCAAAATGTTGAACTATCCCTTTATGCAAATGTAGGAAAGAGGTCAAACGCACAGTTTCACAGCAGACACAGACAAGACTGAGTGGGTTTGTGTTCACTACACACACACACACACCCACACTGTCTCTCTCTCTCTATGGTTCAAACCCAAACAGTATCATCTAACACTATGACTTCATCCTACGAGTACGGCAGTGTGTGCGTGTGTCTGCGGACGTGTGTCTGTGTGTGTGTGTGTGTCTGCGTGTGTGCGTGTGAGCTGTATACATAACGCCTGAGTTCTTGTTTCAGTCGATATGTGGAGTGGATTTGTGTTTATTTGAGCCTTTAGTCAATACTCGTGTTTGTCTGAGTGTGTTGAAATGAACCAAACCCAGAGACTATGAGCCCAGAGAGTCATTATCACCGTCTGACACACACACACACACAGTCATTCAGAGTGTCTGTGCGTGTGTGTGCGTGAGCCGGTCAGTTTGGCAGAGCTCTGTTTTTATTTTCACATGCCGCTTCCTCTCAATATCAGCTGTCACATCGAATAGGAACCGAGACAAAGAGACGGTAGGAACAAAAATTCTGGCAGCGTTTTGGTTCCTACCCTCCTGTCACACCACATGAACTCACTGGTTTCACTGGGTTCAGCTGGGCTGAAGTTCCTGCTCCCTTTTCAGAGCCCTTTTTAAAAAATATATCTTTTTCATCTGTTTGCCTTGTTTTTTTTTCTAGATTTTCTTTCTTTCTTTCTTTTTTTTCTTACTTCTTGATTAACCTCCACTTGTGGGAGGTGAAATAAGGTTCGTTCACATCAATCATCGACCTCCAGGAGCTGAAACAGTGACGACGCAGCAGCTGCAGTTCCTCTCCTGGCCACTAGAGTGAGTCTCCAACAGTGAGTCAGTCTCTATAGACTCAATATGTTAACTTTAAAGGGATAGTTCAACATTTTGGCAAAAGCGAGGTGAGCTGTTAACAATGGAGGTTAATGGTACAGTTTCCTCTGTCCCTCATCAAACTCATCAAATACACAATCCAACAACTCCACAACGCTCTGGTGGACAAGTTGTGACCTGCACATTCACCACGCTATGAAATAATCATGTAACACTACGAGACAGAGTTGTTTTGGAGCCAAATTACCGTTCTTTCCGGACTATCCATGCGCATTTGTTTACAACGAAGCCGGCGAAAAATTAATAAACGTAGCAGTTGATAACGTTACATGACATATACGATGTTACAGCGTGTGTGTTTGTGTAGTCTTAACCGTCGTAAACACAAAATTATGGGTTACGGAGCGCGTTTGTGTCGCGGTGCCGCAGAGACGAGAGCTGGGACACCGGGGCGGAGTCAGACACTCAAACCTGACACACTAGGAATATCTGGGAATTATCTGAGCTCTGTGTGTGTGTTTCTGTGTGCACGTCATTAGGAGCGTGCACGTGCTGGGCGCATGTTCTGGGAACTGGAACTGGCCAATCAAAATCAAGTTTCAACCCCATCAGGTCGATCCCAGTGGATGAGCCAGGGGAGGAATTTCTTTCCCAGTTTCTCTCTGTGTGTGCGTGTGTGTGCATGTGCGTGTGTGTGTGTGTGCGCGCTGCAGCAGAGGCAGCGAGGAGGATGAGGACACGCTTCACAGTCTGGAGGACATCTCACCTCATCTGTGTGTGTGTGTGTGTGTGTGTGTGGCGGCTGAGTGATGGGATCTGGTGTGAGTCGAGTCAATTCTTTCACACACACGCACAGACACGCACACACAGGGAGAGTTTCCATGGTAACGGAGCAGCGCAGCAGGATGGCGACAGACTGACATGCATGCTAACAGGCGGTTAGCCTCTGTCAGCTGTGAGGTTTTCAGTCAGATGTCACAAAGTCTCAGTTTGAGTCTGCAGTTTCCTACGTGACCCTGAACGCCTCACGGCCTCACAGTCTCTGCTGCTGATTGTTTTCAGCACACACGCTAACTCACACACGGCCCGGCAGCATCAGTATTCAGTCTGTGACTCTCCAGGTTCAGACACATTAGAACAGAGCTGCAGCTATTTTCATTATCGATTAATCTGTCGACGATGAATGTGAATAAAATAAAAAACAACAACAAAAGACAACAATTATTGTATGTTTTGTGTTATGATTTCAACCATACGTATAGTCAGATTTAAATGGGTGGGATTAGATAAGTTTGCACTTATTCCTACTTCTTTTTGCTCATGTAAACTGAGTTTCTCAAGATGGAGGTTACTGTTTTGTTTTTATTTCTTGCTGCTTTATTATTAGACTATTATTATTAGTATTTGTCTAATGTTGTGGCTCATGATTGTCTGCGTTTTTTATATGATGAGGTTGTTGACTGTTCTTAACACCGTCACCACTGTTGTTTATTTTTTTGTTTACTGTTTAAATTGTTCTTTGAAGAACTTTGTGACTTTCATTACTGTGAAAGGTGCTATACAAATAAATCTATTATATCATGTTATTATGTTGTCGTTTACATGATCGAAATAAAGATATTAATTATTTAAACGATTAATCAATCAGTTGTTTGGTCAATAAAATGTTAAAAAGTGTTGAAAAATGTCAATCAGTGTTACTGTGTTTCTCAAACCACAAGACGACGTCCTCAAATGTCTTGTTTTGTCCACAAACCGAAGAGAGACTCAGTTTATTGTCATTGAGGAGAAATTTGAAATATTCACATTTAAGGAGCTGAAATCAGAGAATTTTGACTTTTTTTCTTTAAAAAAACAACTCAAACCGATTATTCAAGTATCAAAATAGTTGACTACTAATTTAATAATCGATTACTGTGCAATTAATCGATTCCTTCTTGCAGCTCTACATTAGAAACAGAGCTGCTCAGTGAGTCCCGACCAATGGGACTTTATTTTAAACCAGAGATGATTTTGCTGCATATTTGATTCCAACAGAAGATTTTGGGACCAGATGTGCGACGGAAACGTGAGGCGGTCCTGATGTTGTGGGAGCTGCTGCAGGGTGGAGACGACCGGAGGCTCCGACCTCTCTCTGACTGATAAGTTTCCTGCTCATATGATCCTGAGAGCGCAGCGGCTTCCCGTCTATAGGATAATAGTTTCCTGTGTATAAGCTGTGTGAAGCGATGCAGAGGTCGGTCGGCTCTTTTCCCTCCGCCCTGCTCGTTTACATCCAGCTTCCTCTGGGGGACGAGAGTCAGACGTGGACTCTGTGTTTGTCCGTCTCTCCTCTCTGTCATTAAGTGACATGTGACCCCCCCCTCCTCCTCCCTCCCCCCTCCCCCCTCCCCAGGTCACTCATTAACCTGCAGTCGCTCCATTAGAAACACCTGCTGCCCTGAGGCTCCGACATGCAGCTCTACTGCAGGACGACTACATTACCCAGAATGCAACAGGGAGCTTCAGTGACAGGGAACAAGACTTCCTGGAAGCTGTTTTGTGTTAGGTAAAGTAAATAAATAAAAAACAAATTTTAGAGTTTTTTCTAACAAATTTTTGACTTTGTAAAGTTGGAGAATATCTGACTTTTATTGTTTTCAGTTGTTTTCTCACAAATTTGTCACGTTAGGTGAGCAAATACCTTTTTTGTGTGTTAAATTTGCACGGTTTTCCTGAGTTTTTGTCGTAAATTTCAAAATGTTAGAGAATAAATGCGTTTTCTTGTAAGTTTTCTCATAAATTTGAGAGTTTTTTCACATAAATTAGCAAATTTTTCACATAAACATTAACATTTTTTGTCATAAATTAGTGACATTATTCTTGCAACTTTTTTTCTTGTTGGAAATGTACGACTTTATTTTCGTAAATTTATGACTTTATTCTCGAAGTCTGTGGGTTTTTTTCTCAATGTGGCTCTAATATAGCCTCGAAAACCAGCCTCCCCCGGAAATGCATTCAATTCATTTCTCAGGGAGAGTCTGGCCTCATCTCCGTTGTAACCGTTTTTTTTTTCCAATCACGGACCGAAGAAGAACAGCGATAACGTCTTTTCCTCCAAGAAACTCAACAAGCGCTCTTGCTCTAGTTTAAGTTCTGTAATTGATGGTATTTCATTTAGAACTTCCCTATTCTGTTTGACGCTCCGCCATGTTTGTTGTAGGTGAGTCCAGTCCATGTAGGATGTTTTTTCCCTGATTGGCAATGTGTGTCAATCCACAGCGGCGACGCTGATTGGCGCGGTAGACGGCCGATTTCTGGCGAATTTCAACGGGGATGAGGCCAGACTTCCCTGAGAAATAATTGAATGCTTTTTTTACGAAACTTGAAAAACTTGAAAAACTGAAACTTTTTTTTAAACTTACAGTAACCGACATACTGTGATATGTCGTTGTAATTTCAGCATCAGCTTCCTGTTTGATTATTTTTCCAAATTCCTGGACAATTTCTCTGAAAATCTGTTTGTTTCCAGTTTCATTCTCGCAGTGGGACGGTTCAACGGCTCCACCTTCATTTAAAATGCATTTTTATTAGAAGTTTTTGCAGCAGTGATGAAGAAAATGAGTGAGTGTTCGTGTTTGGAAACAACAACGTGACTCTGCTTCTGTGTTTGTATAAAAACTGCATCATCTTTATTATTTAACGTGTTGCATGTTTGATGTTTCTAACCTTCACTGGTCTCAGATCTGTGGTCCAAAAACCCTCTGAACTCTGAGTCTGATAAACACCGAGCGCTGATGGATTCACTCCAGAGGCCATTAAGACTCAGACACTCAGACGATGACAGAGCTCATTAAACCACCGCCTGTTTTAACAACCAGCGGCGGCAGCGGCAGCAGCAAGGCACTGATGCACCGATGACGGTTCAACTCCTGTTAGAATTTGATTATTCCTGATGCACTTGAACACAACACACATCTGTACAAACATAACTTCAGTGAATTTGTGTCTGTTTTTTTGCAGAGTTTAAAGGGATAGTTCAACATTTAGTCAAATTGGCCCATTGCCATAACCCCTATAGTCATAGCAGTAGGTTCGTTACCTTTAATTGTGGGTGCAAGCTATTTTTAGAACGGCGGAGCAGAGCCGTGAGCTGCTCAGAGCTACGCTACGGAGGCTCATGGGATTTCTTGGTTTCCCTCATCAAACTCATCAAATACACAATCCAACAACTCCACAACGCTCTGGTGGACAAGTTGTGACCTGCACATTCGCCACGCTACGAGATAATAACACAACGTTACCACACAGAGTTGTTTTAGAGGGAAATTCATGCAAAACCGCTGATGCACGTTGCCTTCAGGGACTGTTTTTCAGCAAGCAGTGTCTGCATTTACCTCTAAAACAACTCTGTCTGCTCTGTCATTCTAAAAATAGCTTGCACCGACAATTAAAGATAACGAACCTACTGCTATGACTAAGGTCAAAGGTCAAGGTCAGTGTGACCTCACAACACTCAGACCTAGCTGAGGAATTATTACGAATTCAATATCATAAAGTTCAGTTTTATACGACTCTTTTCATGTTTTTGTTTGTTTTTATGAGCTGCTTTTTTGGAAGTTTTCCCTTTGTTTGTCTTTAAAAACACATCATTCACATTAATTTGACCTGATATTTGATTATTTTATGAAATCACTCTCAGCCTGTGAAGTCCCTGGTAACAGACATGTGTTTTATTTTCACACACGTGTCTCAGTTCATTCATATTTATCTGTTCATATCTAAAATCATGAATCGATAACAAACCTTTTTTTTTTGTCAAGTGCAAATTAAAAGCTGACTCAGCAAAGTGCAGTGCCGTGAATACTAATGTTAACACACACACACACACACTCTCTCCATGTGAATAATTCATTTCATCGGATGCACTCACTCCGTAAGATGCTTTTAAAGTCGACCACTTCATATTAACTGTCTGTTTTCTGACTGATGCTTTTTATTTACGTGTATTTAATAATAAAGTAGTTTTCATGAACCACAGACAGGAAGAAGAAGAAGAAAAGAAGAACAGCCAGACAGATAAACGAGTGGATAAATAAAAATAAAAATGCTGCTTCCACTTTTTAAGTTTAAAGGGATAGTTCAACATTATAGCAAAGTGGCCCATCACCATAACCCCTATAGTCATAACAGTAGGTTCGTTACCTTTAATTGTGGGTGCAAGCTGTTTCTAGAACGGCGGAGCAGAGCCGTGAGCTGCTCAGAGCTACGCTACGGAGGCTCATGGGATTTCTTGGTTTCCCTCATCAAACTCATCAAATACACAATCCAACAACTCCACAACGCTCTGGTGGACAAGTTGTGACCTGCACATTCACCACACTATGAGATGATAACACAACGTTACCACACAGAGTCGTCTTAGAGGTAAAAACCGCTGATGCGTTGCCTTCAGGGACAGTTTTTCAGAAAGCAGTCTCTGTGATGTATAGTCGTCTGTTTTTTTGTATTTACAGCCAGATTTCATTCTAAAAAACTGCATAAATTAAGTCTATATATAGTTTTAAGGTTCAGTTATTGATGTGGGAATGATGTCACCGTGCTGTTTCTTCTTCTTCTTCTACTGTTGTTGTGTGTGCGCTGCGTGCGAGCGGTGGCAGAGAGGAGAGGTCGACTGTAAATAGAGAGAGAAGGAAAGCGAGCGCCTGTCAGCAGCAGAGCTAGTTGGGGGTCAGAGGTCACATCTTGTGGTTTGTTGAAGGCTCTAAACCACTTGACCTGTTCCCGACCCGGCAACCGAGCGGGGCCGGTCGATGTGCTGCGGTTGCCACAGCGATCTTTCCAACCCCCCCTCCCCTCCTCCCTCCATGCCCACATACGTGAACAGTTCAGCAGATTCTTTTCACTGATCATTTCACATGTTCTGATTAATAACACATGATCCAATTACTGCAGAAACTCTAATCAGGCAGAGCGACAGGATCACACGGCACTGGACACGTTCTAATCACCACATGTATTATTAATTACTGGGGCCCGGTCTAATTACTGGAGTGGATTTTTTTTTTTCTCCTTTTCCTGGCAGTAATATTTAAAAACCGGGGCAGGTCACTAATTGGATTTTGACTCTAATGCAGCACAGATCAGCGATTTCTGACAGTGAGATTATTAAGCAGGTTACTGTGGTAATGCAGAGATCAAATCTCATTAAATAAATTTAAAAATTAACAGTAAAACAGACTTTTGATGCGTCAAAAACTTTAATTACTACGGTGGCCCAGTGGAGTTGAACTTGAACACAACAAAACTCACAGACAACAGACGTGTAAACAAGTTGAGTTGGTTTGGGTAATTTATCACATGATTAGTATAATATTGATCATATGCACTAGAATTAGTCTTAAAGCAACATTGCGCGTGCAGGAAGTTACATAGTGCAGTTTCAGCCGACGCGACCCAGCTCAGGCTGCAGCGGCAGTTCATCCTATTGACCATTTTTCTACCAATTGCAATGAGTCTGGAAACATAATTTTAAGGCCAATAAACTCCGCAATGTTGTTTTAAGCCTGGTTTTGTTGTGTTGTAAGTCAGACGTTAAGTCATTTTTATTATCAAACTAAATATTTCTTCTTCTTTTTTTAAACGCCAGAAATGGACCATTTTTTGGTTTTAAAACAAGAAATCAAAGGGTTTTTTGTGTGTGTACTTAAAATTACGAATAATTTACAGTTTATCTGATGATGCACAGACTGAATATTTTTATTCCTGGGTCAAATGTTCCGATCAGAGGCTCAACGTTTACTGTAAAAATCCTCTGAGACGCTGCTGTTCCTTGAATCCCTGCACATGGACTTTTCCAGAGAAAGTAAACAGACGTTGCAGTGTGTGTGTGTGTGTGTGTGTGTGTGTGTGTGTGTGTGTGTGTGCTCATGCCGGTGGCCTGCAGGCTCACTGAGTGGACTTTACACTGAGTGATCTGTTCTCACACACTCATTCAGCTCAAGTATCACTTCTCTTTAAACAAGGCAGCAGTGTGTGTGTGTGTGTGTGTGTGTGTGTGTGTGTGTGTGTGTGTGTGTGTGTGTGTGCGTCTGCCCCCTTGGAGCTGGCACTGTGAGTGTGTGTGTCTGTGTGTGTGTAGATTCCCATCCAGAGCCTGCAGGTTTATCTGACAGTCTCTTACTTCTCTCTCTGAGTGTCTCTAACTAACGCCTTTAACATCTTCATTGATCTGTTTGGTCATTTTGTCGTCACGGTGATAAACCCTCGATGATCTGACGACCTCAGGTTCCCGACAGACACTCGGTTTGGAACCAGTCTTGTGGGGGTTTTTTGTTTTGGTTTTTTCTCTTATCGTCTTAGTTCCACTTTCAGCTAATTCAGGATTATCTGGACGTACAGTAATCGCCTGCAGCTGATACAAGTCGCCGCCTTCTTGAATCCTGTTTTTAAGTATTTTATTTGGCAGGTGAAAGTCAGGCTGGTGCCAACAAAATCCTCTGTGTGTGTGTGTGTATGTGTGTCGGTCTAAAAGGTTCAGTTTGGCCTTTTTCCGCTCTTCCTGCCCTCAGAATAAAAACATTTGCCTGACCGCAGCAGAATCCAACACACATACACACACTTTCACACTTTTATGTCTGTCTATACTTGTGAGGCCTCTCACTATGGTCTCGCAACTTTAAGGTCCAATCCCATTTCTCTTCCCTTGACAGCAGCACTCGGTTTCAAGTGGCCTCCAAAGGTAGATGGGCCTTGAGAATGAAGTGAGAAGTGTTAGAAGTAGAGACTGTACCCTATACGCCAGTGGTTCTCAAACTTTTTTTACATCAAGGAACCCCTAACTTGACACAAATTAGACCACGGACCCCCACTGGACAACGTTTTGAAGGAAACACCAGAAATACACAAATATTTGTTCTGAGACTGAAGAACATTAGTCAATGTAGCCTCTATTCAAATTAGGGCCACCTTGGAAATATTGTAGATAGTTTTTTTAAAAACACTCAAAAACAAAAGTTTTTTTTAAAAGTTGTAGAAAAAAGTGGTAAGATTTCTGCAGTTTTTTTTTTAATTTTCCAGAAAAAAGTGGTAAAAATTTCTCAAAAACAATTCTAGAAAAAACAGGTACAATTTTCCCAAAAATGTTTAAACATTTCTAGAAAAAAATTCTAAAAAATAACGGGAAAAAAAGTTTTTTCAGAAAAAAGTGGTAAAAGTTCTCAAAAATAATTCTAGAAAAAACACGTGCAATTTTTCCAAAAACGTTTAAACATTTTTTGAAAAAAAAAAGTTTTTTAAAAAAAGTGGTAAAATTTTTCAAAAGTTTCAAAAAGAATCTAGAAAAAGTGGTAACATTTCAAAAAAGAAAAAAAAAAATCTGGTAGAATTTCTGAAAAATAATTCTAGAAAAAACAGGTGCAATTTTTCCAAAAATGTTTAAACATTTCTAGAAAAAAAGAATGAAAAAAAAAAAGGTTTAAAAAAGTGGTAAAATTTCATGAACAGTTTGGGGACCCCCTTCAACCCACTGCCCTTCAACCCACTGCCCTACGTGATGGGACGCCCCTTAGCGTCGCCGACGTGTTCACCTATATTATGCATAGCGGTGACGCAGGAGCCACAACCTGTGGTGGGTTTCTATTCATGTTTAAAAATGCCGGCTGCAGCTGTTGTGTTACCTGTCGCGTCGGCAAATGCAGGAAAAGGAAGGTGGTGAGAATGCGCCTGAAAAGCTGCAACAACAGTTCGCAAAGTATCATGGGTAATTTCAAATTGTACTATGTTCGAAGTCTAGACCTCCGACCTCCCTCCAAGAAGAAAGAACTATGACAACCAACGCTACACAAGAACACGCTAAACCGAGTGCTAGGGCCAAAAGCGAGTGGAAGTGGGTAAAATGGGACATAACGCGCACCTGGTTTTAACTTCACCAGGTGCGACCTGAGCCCAAACCTTCACACACAAACCTCTGGAGGAGACGAGGAGCGGAGAACACAGTGACCTCAGTTCCCAAAAAACAACCTCGAGTCCTCACAAAGATAGAAAAACAAGAACACACACACACACACACTGTTCCCACTGCTCTCTGGAAACTTTCCCAACTCTTTGAAATGTGTGTGTGTGTGTGTCTAGAGGGGTTAGGAGGAGTGTGGGGATCCAATAGGGAGGGTGGGTGCCCAAATGGGAGCTTTTGTTACCGTGGGAACAGACGCTTGACGGACAGGGCACTCAACCGTTGACGTAGTAACGGGAGATTGTTATCTCTGTCGGCCAATCAGCTTCTTCCCCAAGAGAGTCTTGCATGACCCGGTGGTTCAGTAGCTACAGGAACGGCCTTCCTCTACCACTCTCTCTCTCTGTCTCCCTGCGGTCGCGGTACCAGGCAGATCGCAGGTTTGATTCTCACAGTAGCACACAGAGTAACAGTGAGTCTTCAGGGAGACCGGGTGTCCCAGAGAAAAGTGTCCTGGTTTCAAATGTCGTCTCCACTTCTTGGGATTCCTCAGGGTTTTTCCAGCAACGCTTTGAGCATATCTCAGCCTCCTCCTCCCCCCGGGGGGGTTTCTGCCGCTGCTCCGGGGGTGTTTAAAGGGGCTTTAAACGTTGAGAGTGTTTCATGACTCATTTAAGAAGCTGTTTCATAGACTTTTTTCCAGAAGTTTCAAAGGACTTGAAAGCACCACCTCCGGTTCTGAGGACGACCGAAGGAGGTTGTTGTTGGTTTAAGAGGTCGTTGAGTACGTTGTAGAGGTGCTTTATGCTTTAAGAGGTTTGTAGCCTGTTACTCTGGAGGATCCAGGTGTCCCGTCCAGACCAGGTACCTGAGGTTAAGGGGAACTCTCCAGGTGTGGTGTCTCTAACCCTCCTCTCCTCCAGGTGCATTTGTTTTTTAACGAAGCCGGTGAGAAATCAACCCATGGAGCGATGGATAACGTTATTTATCATCTACATGTTACCATGTGTATATCTGTGTTAGCGCGTTATGACGAGAGCTGGGACACCGGGTTGGAGGCTCTGATCTTACAAGGTTGGTTTTCAGCCAAGAGACGCTAGGTGGAAGACAGAGAGCCTCCATTCTCCCTGGAACTAGTTACAAGTCATTGTACTCTTTAAGGACTTCTTTGTGCACCTAGAACTTCATGGCGCTTCCCAGTACTTTAGTTTCTCATTGAGCAGGTTTCATTTGTTGTTGGGGCATCGAGAAAGCTTTAGCCGTCAGAGATAATATCCTCCTTTTCTGAGCAGCTCCACCTGTGCTGAGAAGGTGTCAGATATAAACTGAGAGGTTCATAAAGAACAGTGATCTGAACGAAAGACCTCAATGAGATATCTGGGACGCCTTCAAATACTTTAAGATCTTTATTATTATCATCATGTTACATGTTTTAGGTTTTCTTTCAAATGTTTCCAGCATCATAAAAGACATCTATAGACTATATAAAATGATTTTTTTCAATAGATTCCCCCCAGTCATTGGTCCTGAGAGAGGATTTCAGCAGGTCTTCAGTGGTAGCTCTGGGTGCAATAGGTTCAAGAGGTCAATTATCCTACGAGACTTTACAGCTGTACCTTTACATGTGGCAGACATTGTTCAAGCATCATTTAAGATGTTCTTCCAACTGTTATTACATCCTTTAGTCAGCTGAAACTCAAGATTGGATGTTTCAGTATCTACTTACTGTTGAGGACATTTAAAGGGGACCTATTATGAAAATCCACTTTCTATAGGTTTTGTAGTGGTCCTATGTGTTCCCGGGGCCTTTCTATGACGCCTGAAGGTGAAAAAAGTCTGTTCTCCCTCAATTTTTACACTTTTTTGAGATCTGTCTCCAAACGGGCGAATTGAAAGTGCTAGACTTGACGTCAGGATGTGTTGAACATAACTCCACCTCCCGTTTTTATCCTCCCCCTGGGCAAGTCTTTCTCCGCCCGGTGAGCCATTTCAAATGTTTCGGCAGTCATTTCAAATGAAACGTAGATACGGGACATCTGATCATTTTGAATCACTGACTGAAAAACAGCTGAGTTTTAAAAATGAAACCGCGGATATTGGCCTGATACGGCTTCTCATCAGCGCAGTCATCCTCATCACGGAGGGAGAGACATGATCCTGATCTGAACAGGTCTTCTCTCACGTGCAAAACCATATTCTCCGGTAAATTCTCATCAGTCCATAACAGTGTAGCCTACAGTTTGTGCTGCTCCTCAGTTTCATCCTATTATTTACTGTATTTGACAGTTTGATGCTGTAGCTCACCATGTATCTCCTTCTGTCACAGTGAAACAGTAATATTTTTTCAGACAAGATGCATCTCATAAACTTTTTTTTTTTTTTTTTTTTTTTTTTTTTTCGGAAATCAATACATCTGTCTCAATGTCAACATTGGCACATGTTCCTTGTGAAAACCACACCCTCTCCCCGTGACAGCTGTGGAGTGGACGTTTTACAAATCATTTGCATTTCAAGGTGCAGACACAGAAACAGCTCGTTCTCAGGAGAGCTCTGGAGAGACACTTTTAGATTACTGAGATCCAGAGCTGCAGATTGATTTGGGGACAATACACTATGAATACAATATGCTTGGACAACTTAAAACCATATGAAATAGATGAAAAATAGCATAATATGGGACCTTTAAGTAAGCATTGATAGAGTCGTTGGTGATTCTCAAAGATACAAGACACTTCTACTTCTCAAATGTTCTTAAGGTTTCAGTGATCAATGATCCTTATCAAGTTCTCCTGAAACTTTTAAGGGTGCTAGATGGGAGCTTAATGGTGATCTTTAAGGGCGCTGGTTTCTGTGGCTCCAGCACACAGAGTCTGGTTATAGTATCTCTACAGACACAGTAAGAGGAATCTTCGTTCGCACATCTTCTCCACTGGAGCTGAAAGAGGGACTGGAACTGTCTCTCCACACAGAAGATCAATAAACCCCCGATCGATCTCATCTCACCTCATCTCATCTCATCAGATCTGACGCGACTCTGCTGGGCCTCATGCGGCCGCTGACGGTCGGCTGATTATCACTGACACTGTCCGGTCTGTCGGGCTGAATCATCTGATGAGGACGGAGATAAGAGAAAAAAAAAGAAGAGAGAAAAAAAACCTACTCACTGCCAACACAGTGATTACGATTAGTACAGAGCAGCCACGTTGGCTCACGACCCCGCCCCCGAAGATAATCCGATTTAACGAGGGTGAGAGTAACGACGAGGGAGTTACTGTATGATTATGGACTTTTTTTTCTGATTCACACGTTGCCTAAAATTATTTTATGAATCAGTATGATGATGCCCTGTGGTCAGTTGGGGATAAGCTATTATTATAACAAAGTGTTATTATTAATATTCAAGGATCTGCATCAATTTAACATAAGTCCCTTTGAGTCTCTCTGTTGTTTAGTTCATTTGCATGTGGAGTCGGGATCGGTGTGGATTCAGGATACCGAGGCCCAGACGCCGCCGCCGCCTCCTCGTCCTCTCCACCCGTCTGGGAGGTGGAGGTGAGCGGAGTCAGGTAGCAGCTTGTGAATGAGAGGGTTTGTGGAAAAAGGACTCGAGCAGCCTCTGACACAAAGAGGGCATTTAGAGAGCGAGGGGCCACATCTGGAGGGAAACTGAAATACCAACCAATTAACCACAACACCTTATCCTCACTGTGTGTGTCTGTGTGTCTGTGTGTGTGTGGGATATCTTCAGGTTTCACTGCTCAGTGCTGCCGCCTAAACTCTGTGTTTTTATATTCATGTTCATCCTGCTTCGGCTGGATTTTCACATCTTTTCCAAGCTGAGTTTTTCCTGAGTGATTTCACTTTGCAGTATATTTTTATGTCTGTTATTGTTGTTTATGTTCTAATATTAAAGATTTTGTCAGTAAAACAGATCTCCTGCATTGGGATAATCCCTATAGTCATAGCAGTAGGTTCATTACTGCTAATTGTCGGTGCAAGCTATTTTTCGAACGGTGGAGCAGAGCCGTGAGCTGCTTAGAGCTACGCTACGGAGACTCATGGGGTTTCTTGGTTTCCCTCATCAAACTCATCAAATACACAATCCAACAACTCCACAATGCTCTCGTGGACAAGTTGTGACCTGCACATTCACCACGCTATGAGATAATAACACAACGTTACCACACAGAGTTGTTTTAGAGGGAAATACAGAGACTGATGATGAAAAACTGTTCCTGAAGGCAACACGCATCAGCTGTTTTGCATGAATTTACTTAGAAAATGTTAAACTATCCCTTTAACAACATCATTTCATTTAGGCCTGGTACTTCCCCCATTATTGTTTTGATCATTCGGCTTCAAATGACAGAAATGACTGTTTCTATGCAGATGACACACTGATATCTGTGAGAGATGAACAAGACGGTGGGTGCAGGTCGAAGAGATTTTTAATGTAATTTGGCAACAATATTTGTCTTCTGTGGAGGGAACGAAAGCACAAAAACCTGATGACTGCAGCGAGGAGGCCACTCAGGGCTCCAGACTAACTCGTTCAACCAAGAGCACAGTGGCTCCTAACTTAAAATTTAGCAAAAAGCAGAAAATATAGGGGTGCACACTATAAATTGACTTGCAAAGCAAATGTTCATATTTTCTTTACATTTATGCTCCTCACACACATTTGCCTGCCACATGTAATGACAGATTCTTTGAGTTGCCCTTTCAACGTTTCACCAGTGTTCAAAAAAGGACAAATTTAATGCTTGCACATCCGCAAGTGGATGAAAAATGTATTTGCACTGCCTCAACTCTTAGGGGGAAAATGCCCATTTAGGGGCAGTCTGACTCCCTCTGGTCAGTAACCACTGTTAATGAATGAAGGTGAATGGGTTGGGTGGATTCCCGAAGCCACATGAGATGAAATGTTCTGTTTATATGTGAAATGAGTCGGAAGTCGCAATGTTCTATTTTAAGATAATCAGCTGTAAACATGGAAAATCAATAAAATTTCAAAGCAATGACATTCAAAAACAATCTCCCAAAGTTTCACAGTCCAGATAATTGAGAAAAGGCAGTAAATGATGATTAAAGTTGACTTGCTACTTAAACCCTCTGAAGATGAGCGTTGCATCGGTGCAAAACATGAAATATCTTCTGAACCGTTCATGATAGAGACGAGCTGTAAACTGCATCTGAATCGTGAGATTCTCTGCTTTCCGACGGTCATTGAATGGTGCATCTGTGACAACAAGGGACCTTATGGGGTGTGTGTAATCACGTGGTACAGGAACAGACGCCAGAGTCACTGGCAAAACTTTAAATGCAATTTTCTCAAGTTTTAGAACGGAATAAGAGAGGAGGAGATCGTAATTCAAATGAACACATCTCATTTTGATGGATCACGTTCAGGTCACATGTTTCCATTTGTCTACACTGGAAACTAAACAGTAAAAATACATGCAAATATATGACATAATGTTGGTGCCAATCAGAGGTGTCGACCTACGGCTCATCCTGAAGGGAAAATGAACAAATGAACCACAATCCAACTGTTGTTGAGATGTTTGTGTCTAGGATGAAAATAAAAACACTCAAATGTGTCTTTTAAGTGACAGAAAACACACACTTTTCATTTTAATCAATGCAGCTCTTTATCTGTGTTTTCTGATTTATGCTTCACTACAAACACATTTCAGCAGAAGAAGAAGAAGGAGGAGAAGAAGGAGAAGAAGAGGGAGCAAAGGGAGAGAGTTTGATCCAACATTTACTGAACTGTGAGCTTGTAACATCAGCACAGTCCTCGGGGGCTCAGCTATGTGGGCTATAAATATCACTCTCTCACACACACTCACACACTCACACACACACACACACAGTATGACCCTCACATGCCAACAGAAGACATTTGTCCCACACACACATTTTCTCATGATCTCCATCAGCACGGATGTAAAACAGTAACTGTTGCTTCGCCCTTTTAGCCTGCTGCCATAGAAACGCACAGAGAGGAGGAGGAGGAGGAGGAGGGAGGGAGGGATGCAGGAATGTAAAGGACGGAGACGGAAGGAAGGAGGAAGGACGGATGGAGGTGTGGGAGACAGAGAGAGAGAGAGATTCATTAATTCAATCTTTCATCGTTTGTCGAGCTGAGGTTTTAATTAACTCTGAGTCACGCAGCTTCGGTCCAGGACCAGGATCCATCTCCTGATCCAGAACCCTGAGCATAACGAGCCTCACGTATTGATCCACACCCGATCCATAAAGAGGCTCAAGTGGGGACTTATTTAAAGGACAATTCCGGGCAAATTCAACTCAGGGCTGTAGATTTTCAGTTTGGTTTCTCCTGTTTTGCGGTAGTTGTGTCTGTCACTGCATGCATGTTTAGGCTGTTTACATCCCTCATAACCACTATTTTTTTCCCGCAGACAGCGTCAGATGGCGACCGAGAAGTTTATTTACTTCAAACAAGTCAAGAGTTGATATTCCTGTGTTTATGACACAAACGGGAGCTTCCAACTGCACCTGAACACACCGAGCGCGAGACTTTGAATTAGATCTAGTTTTACAAACAAGCCAACCTTGTTTGAAGTAAACAAACTTCTCGGCGCATGTTTGAGTCGCCATCTGATGCTGTCTGTGGGATGTAAACAGCCTAAGCAGCAGAACTTCAATCCGTGGCGTGGCGATGCGGAGACAGACACAACTACCACAAAACAGGAGCAATTAAACTGAAAATCTTCAGATTCCAACATTTAAGGTGTATAATACACTGCAGAACATACAGCCCTGAGTTGAATTTGCCCAGAATTGTCCTTTAAGCGTGCGTGGTGATCAGCTGATCGGAGAAGATCATCATCATCATCATCATCATCATCATCATCATCATCATCATCATCATCATCATCATCATCATCATCATCATCATCATCATCTTCACTCGAGTCCAGTGAAGTCAGCAGCACATTAACCAACAGACTGAGGTCTCACATTAATTAACAGTAATGAGCTACAGCTGATCTGATCTACGCCCCGGTGATTCAGAGGCTGCGCTCAGACGCCGGCTTCGCTGCTGCACATCCAGAAGAGATGAGACTGATTCCATCGACCACAATGTTGTCATAAGGCTCTATACTGATGGTGTTTATTGATCGGATATCGGACCGATCATGTCACAGATCCATATTTCACTCCATAGGTTACACATCCAGTCATTCACACTGAAGAGGAAGAACAAGCTGAGAGTTGTTGAGTCAGCTGAAACACAGCTGCACCCAAAACAATGTTTTTCTTCCTGTAAAAAACGACTCTAAACGCTGTTGTTTATTGTATGTTTCTTGTGTTTGGATGTTGTTAATTGATGACTGATTTTTTAAATAAAATGCATTATTATTATTATTATTATTATTATTATTATTATTATTATTATTATTATTATTATTTTATTGTAGTCCACACAGATCCACTGAAAACGACTCTAAACGCTGTTGTTCATTGTCGGAGCAAACATGATATGAATACCCTTGTTGATTTTTTATACTTAATTCTACTATTACCCATTGTTCTTCCTATAGCTACGGTATGATATTGTACTGTGATATTGTGATATGGTATTGTGGTTTTGTGATGGTATTTGTACCATACTGTATGTTGTTCTTATTTTCTTCTCTGTACGATTGTCGTTATGTAAACCGCGGGACCACAGATGGAACTTAGCCTAGACCTAAATCTGGTGTATTTACATTTTTAAGATGTTCATTAATATGCAGAGTCCCGTCACAAATAAACAAATAAATGAAAAATATATGAAACCTAGGCAGATTCGCTGTGTTGATATTCATTTCTACATAATTACTTTTTCTACAGTTCTTTGTTTCAAAAGACTCTGCTCACACCTGGAACTCTCTTCAGCGATCTCTGAAAATGATTTCCATTTGTTTCCCTGGGCCAGTTTAAAAACATGGTGATAAACATGCACACTTCTGAATGCAACCGCTTAAAAAATAATCCTAAAATTGTTGATAATGTTGCAAAGATAAACTGTGATGATCGTGCTTTATGTGACTGCTGTTTGATTTGTATTATTATGATTAATGCGACTGTTGTTGCAGCTGTTTGAGTGTTGTTTTGATTTGATGTCACTCTCAACGTCATTGGAAACGCAGGTTTATTCTCAATGGCCCTCGAGATCTAAATAAAGGTTAAAGAAAGAAAGAAAATATTGGATCCAATTTGAAACCCTAAGTTGCTGCTGTTGCTAAAGCGCAACCTGTTTCAACACAATTTTTAGATATTTTTCGGTCTTTTAATAACAAGTGCCACTATTCCTTTACACAGCACCACCATCAACATTAATAATAATACTTGATGATAACTAAAGGAAGAAAAACATATTTCTTAGCACTGGAGCCGAGAACTGGATCCAACGTGGACCAGGTTTGGGTTTTTAGAGCCAGAGCTTGTTCTGGATGTTGTTAAAGTTTGTGCAGGATGAATCTTTGTTTTAGGTGCACATCTGTAAATAAGTGATATTCAGGTGCAGGAAGTTTTTCTACCTGCAGCCGTGTTTGTGTTTGGTGTCTGTTGTGTTTTCAGACTCCACTCTGTCTGAGTCTGTGCTGTTTTTATTTCTGCTTCATAAACACACACACACACACACAACACTGAGGGTGTAACGTTACTAAGCCTGTTCAACATGTGTCCTTCCAGTTCTCGCTGTGTGTGTGTGTGTGCGTGTTGATGCCAGCTCAGCTCACATGACTGAGCAGCTTTGCACACTGATACACACAGATCATAGTGTTCTTGTGCCTGTGTGTGTGTCTCAGTGTGCCAGTGTGTGTCTGTGTGTGTGTGTGTCTGTGTGTGCGTAGCAACAGGGCTGATTTTACTTGGAGTCACCAATGATCAACAGCAGCTTCACCTTGTTAGTCTGTTTTCCATGACCTCATATTTTAAACTGGTCAACGGCCTGTTCAGTCGAGTTAATAAAAACATGAAGTGGTGATTGGCTGCTCATCCTGTCACTCACAAATCCTGTCGCCTCATTGGTCCTTTCCCGACTCACTGACTTCTAATAGAGAAGGTAAACAGAGAAACCTGCTGCTTCAGACAACCTAAGGTAATTAAAGGAGGATGTTTGTGTTAAAGCTCCTTCAAAGTAAAGGAGGATGTTTGTATTAAAACTCCTTCAAATTAAAGGTAGATGTTTGTGTTAAAGCTCCTTCAAAATAAAGATAGATGTTTGTGTTAAAGCTCCTTCAAAATAAAGGTAGATGTTTGTGTTAAAGCTCCTTCAAAATAAAGGTAGATGTTTGTGTTAAAGCTCCATCAAAATAAAGGTAGATGTTGCACACAGCCTGTATTCAGAAACTGAGCTTTAAACCAGCTGTCAGGACTTCCTGTCACTTTGTGATGTCACAACAGAGCAGTTATCAAGCCCCGCCCCCTCACCACCTGGACGACACCATCCAACAACTTGCAGGATTTGGTTTAAACCATAGACTGTAAAAAGAATGGACGTAGCATCCGTGACGTCACCCATTGGTTTTGTGCAGTCGTTTTTGTGCCTCAAATATGGCGGTTTGAACAGCGCCATGTTGGATTGGCCGGTTGAGAACCCGCCCACTGGCCTCAGGACCTTCCTGTCACTTTGAACGTTTCCGATGATTGGCAATAACAGAAAACGCAGTTCACCCCCTCAGAGTGTGTACCTATCGATTGAGACCGTTGTGGTACCAGGCTGTAAATATGTTTTTGAAAGCTGTAAAGTCGGAACATGGGGGTCTATGGGGAGTTGCTCATCCAACAAATCTTGCAGTTTTTTGAACGCGGAAGTGAGCTTCACTTCTCAGACCGACAACTGCCCCCTTGGTTTAAACTGAACTCTAGATCAGATTTACCGCCGCTCCTGATCAGTTTGACGTCTCCGACAGCAGCGTCGCTCTGTTTTTACCTTATTATTTATCCCAAGAACTTAAATATGTTCAAGTGTTTAACAAGCGAGCAGCTCATCCGACATCAAACTGTGCAAAGTCACGTTCTTTTCCTCTGAACCGTGAACACGTTTCCTGCCCGTGACGCCATGAACCAGTGATTTATTGATTTATTTTCTCCGCAAACGGAAAGAAAAGGAAAAAACTCAGCAACACATCTGAAGTTTTTCAGCGCCGACATGTGTGAAGCAGTTGAGACAGATGATAGAGAGGCGTTGCCGTTGGCGGTGGCGTCGCTCAGCTGTTCACAGAGAGAAGAGAGGAAGAAACGGACGGACACCGACACGTTCATGTGCTGCTGACATCAGCCCGACAGCTGCAGACACATGTTCCAAGTCCAGTCGCTGTTACAGAGATCGTATCTCTACAAAAACAGACTGAGCTCCGATCGCTGAACCTTCCTGAGGCGACTGCATCGAGTTCGTACCGGAATCAAACCGAATCAAAACCATGATGGAAACACTGTGTGAGACTGACGGTCTTCGTGTCTAGACGTAATGTTCTCATGAACTCATCAACGCCACAAGGGAACTTCTTCTAATGTGGCAGAAACATCCACTCGGAGTCAAGGAGGAACTGACCACAAGTCACAGCAACGTTACAAAGTGTCAAGTTTTGGCCTCATGAAGGCAAAATAATAAAAGGGATAGTTCAACATTTAGTCACCAAAATCCCTAGAGGGGTTATGTCTCCTTTCTATCCAAAATGTCTCATTTCTAGCCAAAACTAATCTCTTTCCACTTAAAAAATCACTTGTTTTTACATCATTTTCACATGTTTCAAACAAATTTTCACTTGAAATAAGCAGAAAAAATCTGCCAGTGAAAGGAAGTTTTATGTGCTTGTAATAAGAAAGAAAAACCTCCTCCACTATCAGATTTTTCTACTTATTTCAAGTGAAAAAGTGTCTAAAAACAAGCTACTTTTTTTACGAGTCTTATTTTAGGTATAATGAGATTTGTTTTCATTAGAAATAAGAAAAAAATAAGACTTTTGAGTTTTTGCAGTTTTTGCATGAAACATTATGAAACATTGTTATGATGACAATAATTAAAGGTAACGAACCTACTGCTGGTATTATGGTGAGAGGAGGATCTGACTAAATGTTGAACTATCCCTTTAAAGATGAACTGACTTGGTGACCAAAGGTCAAAGGTCAAAGGTCAGCGTGACCTCTCAAACCACTCTTATTTAATACATAACTCTGGATGAACAGAATTTAACCTGGACCTAGTTTGAGCGGCGGAGGGAGACGACCTAGAGGTGGAGGCTCTGGTTTGTTTATATCATTAAAATAATAATAATGGGAAATAACAGAAAACTGACACAATGTGTGTTTTTCTACAATATTAAGAGATGTTTTTACATTAATTTGATGAAAAACTTTGAGAGAAACTTGTTTCTGTTGCTCATTAGTCGACGTTTTTACACCAGACTGAGTCGAGATCGGATCATTGATAAAAATAAAAATAAATCACGATTAATTTTTTTTTCTTCCAGCTCAAATAATGATTAATAACCAGCATCTAAATATCACCAGCATCATCTGGCTCATAGATTTAAACCTCTAGCATCATTACACACACACACACACACACACACACACACACACACGGTGGTGGCAGATGGTCGCCGGAGAGGAAACGGAGATACCTGAAACTCAGAGAGAGAGAACGAGAGATTTAAACAACTAATGTAATGAAAGTGGAGCTCACACACACACACACACACACACACATACACACACAGACACACAAACTGTCCATTTGCCTGGACGGTCCCATTACTCATCTACAGTAAATGAGTAGGCAGAGCCGAACACACACACACACAGACACACACACAGAGTCTCTGGTAGACAGATGGTTGACTCTGTGTGAGGAAGCCGATCTGATTCAGTACAGAGACTCCCTGTCACCTCCTCCTCCTCCTCTCCTCTCCTCTCCTCCTCCTCCTCCTCCTCCTCTCTCTCTGAATCTGCTCTTCTCCTCCTCCTCTCCTCTCCTCTCTTCTTCTCCTCCTCCTCATCTTGTTTCTGTTTCCTGCCTGAATGTGGTTTTTCTGTCCATCTGTCTCCAGTTACGTCTCCTTTCCGTCCAACAGTCTGAACCGATGTCTCGTCCTGTTCAACACTCGTGATGTTGTTGGAAATGACACGTCGACGTGCGACTGCAGTTTTATTAACGTGTGCAAAATAAAAATACAACATTCTAAACCTGATTCTAATTTAGAATGAATTCAAACAAACTGATTCAGAGTTTTTTTTTGTTTTGTTGCTGGTTCACATTTTTCTTCAATAAATGGGTCATTCCAGCTATAGAAGTGCTCTTCATAGACCTTGTATTTTATTTATTCATTTTATTCAAATTTTTATATATATACACACATTTACACATCTGTCTCTGTTTAGTTTTTTTTATTGAGTTTATTTAGTTTAGTTTTTTTTTTTTATACATTTTGTATACATGTTTGGGTACTTCATATTTTTTCTTTCCTTTTTTATTTTTTAAATTAATCTCCTTCATTTGTCTATTTTTCATCTTGATACATAAATTAATATAATCTAATGACTCCTTTTATGTAAACGTATAAGGTGTCTGTTGTGTCTGATGTGTTCTATGTTCAAAATGAGAAAAATCAATAAAGAGAGTTGAATAAATAAATAAATGGGTCATTCCACCAAAACAGTGCCATTTGCTCATTATAACCTCTTAGAAATTAAACTTCATTTTTCATTCCATTTCAGTATAAAATTGATTAATAAACACATTTACTCATTCAAAATGAGTACTGGTCAATCTTAGGCTTCTTTATAATTTATTGCAACTTTTGAAAGTTTATTTTCATTGCATTTTTTTCTGTGCTGTTGGGGTTCAGACACGCCCAATGCCATTTTAAAACGTACGTATACATGTTTTTATAATATGCTGGGGACAGAAATGGCACTCCTTTGGTGGAATCGCCCAAATACACTGAGTGATAAAAAAAAACATAAAGGATAAAGTGAACCAACCGATCTCTCCCACGGTCAGTGAAGGCAGTCAGTGAAAATGAAGAGTTCATTTGCAAAAGCAGATAAGTGCCATTTTGAAAAAAATGAGCTTAGGCTATGTATTTATTCCTTGCATAGTGTTGTTTTCAATAAAACTTTATTTTTTTGAGATATGTCTTTTTTGTTACATCAAAAAGTCACTCAACTGAATGAGTGGAGAACATATGTGTAAAAAGAAATGAAGACAAAATAAATAAACTTGTTGTACAGTATTAAAATTATTTTAATTATGTATACGTCAATGCTAATTTCTACACATTCACCCACTATAATGAAATGAAATGCAGCTCTGCGGCGTCTTTGATGATTAAATGATGCCTAGAGTCGTTCTGGCCAAAGAAATTAATTAATTTTATTCCATATATTTCATCTTATAATGAATAAATCCTCGTGTTTTTTTTTGACGGAGCTGCAGATGTTTGATCGACGTCGACGTCAGAGATGAAAACACAGTTTAATTATTTTATGTGACTAACGACGACGGCAATGTTTCATGTTGATTAGCTCTGTGAGCGTCGGACCGACGGAGGGAAAATAAAAAAACAGAAAAGAGGCGAGAACAAGAGGTCAAAGGTCACGTCCAAAAACATAAAATCAGACGTTCACGCACAAACACACACACAAACGCACACTGAGATAGAGAGTGAAAGAGAAAGAGGAGAAAGTCACATGCCGAAGGCAGTGGGTCACATGTTGTCCTCCTGATACCTCTGGCACACACACACACACACTTACACACTTGTGCACACACTTACACACTTGTGCACACAGCCATGCAGACTCACACTCATACACAGCTTATTCAACATATCACAGTGTCAGCACGTTGCCTCAGACCAAACACTCATCAGCGCTGCTACTACAGAGAGGGTTTGTGTGTGTGTGTCCATGTGTGTGTAGAGGGGGTGGTATGTCAGAGGTAATCTGCAGTTCAGGGTCTAACACACACACACACACACACACACACACACACACACACTTGAAGCAGAGACCGTCAGGTGCACAGAGGAGCTGGTGACAACAACTGCAGCCGTCAGTCTCATCATGCTACAGTAGTTATATAAAGCTTTTATTTTGAAGGGCACAGCCGTCAGTCTCATCATACATAGTTTAGTTATATAAAGCTTTTATTTTGAAGGGCACAGGTCGGGTGTCAGATGTTTTATTTTGTTAACAGCTCAGTGGTTCAGACTCACGTCCAGCGTGTTGACGGACGTTTCATCAAACACTTGGTCATCATGAACTGGGAATGTCAACATATGAACATTCATATATATAAATATATAAATGAAACAGATATAAATAGAAAGAATACACACTGAGATGAACACGCGGCTGTAAACACGACCAGAGGGAATAGAGACACAACAAACCCAGAGGTTGTTTGGTTTGTTTTCATTCACAGACTCATCAGCCTCTCGTTAACTCAGGTGATGATGTCACGTCCTCCAGTTAATTGATCAGCTCGTCGTGAAGCAGTGAAACCGTCCTTACGACGACGACCAGGTCTGAATCCCTCCTGTCGTCCCTGCTCTTTCTTTCTTTCTTTCTTTCTTTCTTTCTTTCTTTCTTTCTTTCTTTCTTTCTTTCTTTCTTTCTTTCTTTCTTTCTTTCTTTCTTTCTTTCTTTCCTTTCTGTCTTTCTTTCCTTATTTGGCTCTTCCTTCCTTTCTTTCTTCATCCCTTCTTTCTTTCTTTCCTCTCTCTCTCTCTCTCTCTCTCTGTCTTCTTTCTTTCTCTACCTCTCAACCTCTCCCCATCTTTCTCTTTTCTCTCTCCCTCCCTCCGTCTCTCTCTCGGCCTGTTGTGAGTCTGAGTGAAACCCGACCTCCCACAGCTCACATCAAATATTCATCAGCTCCCTTCACAGCGTCTTGAACTCTCCAGGAAACACACACACACACACACACAAGACAGTGTGTGTGTGTGTGGTGTAAAAACATCAACAGTGTGATGTCATTGCATCACGGTTGTCTACAGCAGAGCATCTTCACATCTTGAGCCGTAACTAAGAGGTTAATGGACAGATGTGGACAGGTGGACAAGTGGACGAGCTCCTCATGATGAGGAATCGAACCTGTGACCAGAGCAGCAGCAGCACTCTGACCTGGCCTGAGCTGCAGCAGGAGCAGAGCTGAGAAAACATCACAAAGAGGAAGAGGAAGAGGAGGAGGAGGAAGTGGAGGAAGAGGAGGAGAAGAAGAGGAGGAAGCGTGGGTGAAAATTAATTTGTGTAGTGTGTAGACAGACTCAGTCCAACACACACACACACAGACACACACAGACAGCCTGAGGGCGGCAGCAGTAGCAGCAGTCGCCGTGACAACAGCCTGCAGGGTGAGAGAGGGGTGTTTGTTTGTGGGGGGGGGACTCGGTCCTTCCAACCCCTGAGGCGAGGGCAGCAGTCAAGGTCACACACACAGACACACACACACACACACAGACACACACACACTGAGCTGTTTGTCTCGCTGCCGTGCGTCACCTTCAGGATTCTCATCTTTTTATTTCCTCTGCTTTCAGTTCATAAACTTCACATAGAAAAGTGGGCGGGGCCGAGACTGTAGGGGGCGGGGCCATTATAGCCTATGAACTATCATTCATAAAACAATCAGGTTGAGCTGAATTAATCAATGTATTAATGAGTCCTTCCTCAATAAGGAGTAAGATGAGTCGGCTGTTTTCAGCTAATTCGCTGTTAAAGGTTCATAAACGGCCGTTTGTCCTGTTTGTCGCGCCTCCTTCTACAAGTTGCTGCACGAGTTTACCTGAGTAGGGAAAACAAATTAGATTGGTCGTTATCGAGCGGGCGGGATATTCAATGTTTGGGGCGAGACCGTGTGTGTGAGTGTGTTTAGCTAACATAGCTAAATGTTAGCTAGTAGCCTTGCTACGTTATAGCATGCTAACTTAGCTAGGCAGGCTAAGTGATGGAGGAGAGTGGAGGAGGGACGGAGGAGAGTTTGTGTCGGTGGTGGTTTGATTGACGGATGACGGATCCAATATCAGTGGCTGATGAATCGTGAGCAACGTGACGCATAGCCTAATTCGTGTGTCTGCATTATCCAATGCGGGAAAAGAACGACCCCACTTTCACCCCAGATTCACTCGAAAATAGAATTTGCACAAAGTTTGGGCTCCATCATCTCTCGGCTCAAAATCTTTTCTTTTCTGAATACCTTTAATAACTGGGGCTGCACTAATCCTTCTGTCCACCGGGGGCAGCAGAGCCGACATGACAGACACTGGTAGCACGTCAAGATCCCTGCACCCGTCGGCTGCTTGTTTTCATTTTAAAGGATCATTCTGGTTTTGTTTTATTTATTTATTTTTGTTTTTTATAGGATCCAACCCATCGCTCCGTCTGTGAACTCCGTCCTCCTCCGTCTGCGGCTCTGAGCTCATTAGTTCCTACGACTTCGCTCACGCATGAGGTTTAATTTTTAAAAAGTCTCAGTGATTTAGACCTAAAAACATCTGCTCGCTGTGAAGTTTTAATGACACAGTATAAATAGTGGATTTGTTGGGGACTATTTTCAGCGGCGGATTAATCCTGTGTTTGGATCAGAGGCTTTTAATTCGTACCGTGGTTCAAAAATTTAAAAAAAAAAACAGGATGTTTGGAAAAGTTTGGGAAACGTTCAGTGTTGTTGTGAAGACGTGATGGATGAAGAAGAAGAGGAGGAAGAGGAAGAGGAGGAGTGAGTAATGAACGCAGCCTCCTTCAGGCGACGCCGTCAGGATTCATATCGATCCTTGTTTTTGTTTTTTTTATCGGTTCACCTGCTTCGTTCTCTGATTAATCTGTTTCAACAATTACTCAGTTTTCATTTCACTCGATTTAAATTTTCCACGAGGTCGATCAAAGGCGACAGCTGCAGGGATTAACACACACACACAGAGGCTCAGTTTCCCTCATTATGGTCAAACTGTCAGAGATCCTCACACATGAACAGAAAGAAAGAAAGAAAGAAAGACAGACAAAAGACAAAGACGAAAGAAAGAAATGAAGAAGGAGGTAAAGACGATATGAAGGAGGTGAAGAGAAAGGAGGTTATAGGAGGACAAAAAAGAGAGATGAAGAGGAGGAGAAGGAGGAGGAGTCGCCATGATTTTATATAATAAATAAATACAGAACATAAGAACAAAGGAAAGGAGGAGGAGGAGATCAATACTCTCATCAATACTCCTCTCCATCTCTGTCAGAGAGGAGACACTCCCTCGCTCCTCCCTCTTCTCCTTCTCCTTCTTCTTCTTCTTCTTCTTCTTCTTCTTCTTCTTCTTCTGTTCAGATGCTTTTAATGTGAAGGGGCAGCGACAGGAAATGACAAGTTTATCACATTTATCAAATTATCATGAAAACTGATCCGACTGTTCGTGGTGACATCACAGTCCCGGGTGATGATGTCACAATTTTAATGCAACACGATAATCACACGACTCTCCTGCCGCCGCCGCCATGTTGGAGGAGGAGCTGAGTTAAGACCAGGTGAATGAAACACCTTAAAGATTTAAGGCTGAATTCCCCCTTAGTTGTTTCACTGAGTCTCTTTAAAAGGATTCACTTTGTTAATACGAGGACAGACATTCATTCATTCATTATTTATTTATTCACACATCCATTAAAAAAAACAAGTGTAAAAACATTAAGTTACATTTACATTGTGTTAAATGAGACGCTCTAGTGAGGGGCAAATAAATAATACCTCTCTTATTTTCCTCTCCCCCTCTTCTTTCTTTCTTTCTTTCTTTCTTTCTTTCTTTCTTTCTTTCTTTCTTTCTTTCTTTCTTTCTTTCTTTCTTTCTTTCTCTCTTCCCACCTCTCTCTGTCTTTTCTTTCTTTCTTTCACTCACTCTTCCCACCTCTCTCTGTCTTCTTTCTTTCTTTCTTTCTTTCTTTCTTTCTTTCTTTCTTTCTTTCTTTCTTTCTTTCTTTCTCTCTTCCCACCTCTCTCTGTCTTCTTTCTTTCTCACTCCTTTCTTTCTTTCTTTCCCTCTTCCCACTTTTCTTTCTTTCTTTCTTTCTTTCTTTCTTTCTTTCTTTCTTTCTTTCTTTCTTTCTCTCTTCCCACCTCTCTCTGTCTTCTTTCTTTCTCACTCCTTTCTTTCTTTCTTTCCCTCTTCCCACTTCTCTTTCTTTTGCTCTTTCTTTCTTTCTTTCTTTCTTTCTTTCTTTCTTTCTTTCTTTCTTTCTTTCTTTCTTTCTTTCTTTCTTCCCACTTCTCTCTGTCTTCTTTCTTTCTTTGTTAAACGACATACATTAAAGAGAGGATTTAAGGGAGTTTATTTATATCCTAAGGGAACTTTAACTCAGACTTTAAGGTAAATCTGTATTTAAGGTTTTTGTTGTTGTTGCTCGTCGTCGTTAATAAAAACCTGAGGGTGGACGATGCTGTTTCTGCTCAGCTGACAGACACGTGGTTTAACACGAAACTAAATCAGTGTCATTAATGTTTAATGTTGCCGACACACACACATGCACGTACACACACACACAGACACACACGCTGCTCTACTTAAACCAGGCTTAAACAGAACAGGCTGCATTGATCAGTTACAGAGGTAAAAAAGGCTCAGAGGAAATCAAAGCCAAGGTTATGACAGTTAAACAATGGCAGCAGGCAGCAGGATGTGTGTGTGTGTGTGTCTGTGTGTGTGCATGTGTGTGTGTGTGTGTGTGTGTGTGCGTGCGTGTGAGTGCCAACATGACAAGGCCACGCATGTTCACTTCCAGGCTCAGAGAGGCCGTACGTCATCGGATCGCTATGAGCCACGTGCTGCTGTTGGTGTGTTGACACTCAATCTGTGTGTTGAAGGATTTAAAACTGTGACTTTTTAAAGGGACATTGCGAAACTTCTCCCGTTATCTATTCATGAAAATTGATTATTTGGTTCAAAAGTATGTTTTTCATTCATCAGTAACCCCCCCCCCATCAACAAAGTGAAGTGTTCCTTTCAGTTCATATCATTCATATCTCCATGGAGCGGGTCAGCTCGCTGCTGGCTGCCATGTCATGTCTCCATGTTTTTACCTTCAGTGGCAGCGTGACGGTAGGAAACCACGGAAACTCACCGGAGAGAGGAGGAACGGAGCGTTACACTGATGCTGCATTCAGGTGCGGTCGGGCAGACGGCCGTCGGTAACAGACCAGATGTCATTTTAGTCACAGAAGTCCAGAGAAAGACGGTAAAACAATACGACATCGCCACGACAACATATTGTCACGTGTATTGTTTTGCCTCGTGTTGATGGGCCACTTGTTTACATAGAGGCTTGTTTATGCGGTTACCTGCAGTGGCTGTCGTCCGTCTGCCCAATTTCACCTGAATGCAGCAGGAAAAATACTGTAAGATGAAAGTTATGTTTTAGTTATGTTTTATGGGAAAAAGCTAAGGTTACATAATGGGTTTAATGTATTATTGTGGAGAGTTGTTCATGATGGTGTTACCGGGGTCAGTCGCTAGGCGGCGCTAGTGGAACAGGAGGGTTGGTGAGAGCGAAGCGGGAGGAGAGCGAAAAAGAGAGAAAAAGAAAGGAGGATGCCGGGCTGTTAACCTGTTGCTGTGTTGAGAGACTTACTAAAAGATTGAAGTAAGAACCCAGAACGTTGTTGGACTCATTCATTGATTCACCCACACCCACGTCGCTTACACTGGTGGCAGCGGTGGGATGCATCTCCGGAGAATCGGCCGTTGGGATTCTATTCAAGTTGTGTGACGCCGTGTTCCCACCAAACGCGATAACGCGTGTTCGCGCGTCAAGTTTACATGTAAAGTCAATGCAGAGGCGCGATTAGACGCGTCATCGCGCCGGGCGATGCGATGGACGCGATGGCGCGGCGCGATGGACGCGTTGGCCGCGAAAAATCGCTTCCATCGCGCCGCCCGGCGCGTTGAACGCTTCATCGCTCGAGTTGAAATAATTGAACTTTTGAGGCGAATTCGCGTCACGACAGCCAATCAGCATTGTGATCGTCACCGACGGGCTCCGTACGGAAGTGCTTGTGTTTCCCTGGCAGTTTAGTCAGAGCGAGTCTATTGACAATAAAAGTTATCTGGTTTAGTTTATTATTCAGATCCCCATCAGCTGCAGCAAAGCCACAGCTCTTCAGTGTTGTTTTTCCGGTGCTGTTACAAACGTTTCTGGTTTGATTGTTCGGACGTGAAGGCACATTATCACTGCTGTTTTCAACCAGCGGGGGCTGTGAGCCGGCCACGCCGTCCCCAAGCACTCACAAGCGGTCAGTCACACAGCAGTGTCACGGAGCCAAAGACCTGCACCAGTGAGCCCGCCCAAACAACAACATTTCTCCCACTATTTCATTCTCTCGTCGATCATGGCTGGAATAACCACCGTAGCTTCACTGTTCGGCTGCAGCGGAGGAGACAGCTCCGTGACAGCGGTCTCGGCTGCGGGGATGTCGGCGCTGTGAGCCGGCATCCCCGCAGCCAAGCACTCACAAGCGGTCAGTCACACAGCAGTGTCACGGAGCTGTCTCCTCCGCTGCGGCGACGAGCGCGCCCAAACAACAACATTTCTCCTACTATTTCATTCTCTCGTCGATCATGGCTGGAATAACCACCGTAGCTTCACTGTTCCTGACCCTGTAGATGGGACAGGAACAGCGGTGCAGGTCTCGGCTGCAGCGGAGGAGACAGCTCCGTGATAGCGGTCTCGGCTGCGGGGTGGCCGGCGCTGTGAGCCGGCATCCCCGCAGCCAAGCACTCACAAGCGGGCAGTCACACAGCAGTGTCACGGAGTCTCCTCCGCTGCAGTCAAAGACCTGCACCGCTGTTCCTGTCCCATCTCCAGGGTCAGGAACAGTGAAGCAACGGTGGTTATTCCAGTCATGGTCGACGAGAGGAGAAATGTTGTTGTTTGGCCGGGCTTGATTATGCTACGCGATGCCGCGATGAGGCGTTTTTTACATTTTGGACCAGCGTCAAAACTGGAGCGTCTAGCGCGACGCGATTTCATTTGACGCGCGTTTAATTCGCGTCCATCGCGTTTGGTGGGAACACGGCGTGAGTCTCCGAAGCTACAGGCTAACGTTGCTAGCATATTAGCTGGAAGCACAGTGAGCTAGTTTAAGCAGTACCGTCGCGTTTTTTTTGTTTTGATAGCTTCAGTGAAATTAGAAACCGCGTTTCGGTCTTCTGATTCCGTCGGGAAGCTGCAGTAAACAAGAAAGGACGGGAAGAGTTCCATCATGTCTGTCGAGGGGGCAGCCGCCGCGGGACAGCAGAATGCCAGCTCCAGCTCCATGGGAGCTCCAGCGCCGGCTATGCAGCCACCCAGCAGTACACAGGGAGCACCGCGGGGCATTCCGCTTCCGCCACCGTTTCTCAACGACGGCCGGGAATCCTTCCAGTTATGGGCTCGCCGCTACGAAGTAATCCAAGCTGCACGCTACAAAGACAGCGGTGTGGACCTGGACACCGTGTTAGCAGCTGAGCTACCCACTAGGCTACCACCGGAACTGTTCATTGTATGGGACAACCTGCCGCCACAAACCCAGGTCTGTTATACGGAAACAAAGAGGCACTTGCAGAATGCTTTTGGCCAAAAGGATGTGATTGCATCTTTCCAGACTTTCCCCAATGCTCGTCACAGACTACCCAATGAAGCTATGGAAGTGTATGCTGCAGACGTATGTAGGCTTGTTAAAGAAGCTTTCCCTGATTTTGAACATAATGCTTCAGAATATATGAAAATGTCTCGTTTCATCGCTGGTCTGGATCAGGAGCTTCAGGTAAAGTGCCATGAAAGAGGGGTGAAAAATTTCACTGAGGCATTTGAGGTTGCCTCCCAAGCTGAACGGGCCCGCCAAGCTGCTAAATTAATGATGCCAGCATCTTCAGCTACTGTAGCCATCAGAGACATGGGCATTGTGCAGTCAGTAAACTCTGTGAGTGAAACCAACACTGAACTAAGAAAAACAGTCCAAAACCTCACTGCTACTGTCAAAGACTTGAGCCAGGATCTTGCTGCACTGAAATTGAAGCTGGACGGGCGCAATGACATCCATCATTATGACAGGCGTCCTCCTAGATCTCCCTCCCCATATGGGAGGAGCCTTGAGAGATCCGCAGACGCAAGGCGTTCAGGCTATGGACGCTCCCCATCCAGGTATTCATATTCCTATCACTCTTCTCCAGAACGCTATTCCCCACAGAGGGCTCGCCCCCATCAGGAGTACACCCACAGGGAATCTGACAGGTATCGACAGCCTTATAGAGAGCCCCGTTACTCAGACCAGGCCTCTAGCCCTTATGAAGAACACAGAGGGAGAAGACCCTCTCCCGGCAGACCATACTATGACTCTCACCGTCGAAGCCCAAGCCCCTATGCCAGACATGTTTCATTCCAGGAGCAGGAGGATAAAGGCCAAGCACGTGGTTTCAAGGAGCATGGCAGATTTCAACAGGGAAACGGACACTAGCTGGTGATGTGGGGAGTTCATCAGCTACTTCTCTGGAAGCCCCAGGTGTCTGCCTCACTGACACACCAGACAACATCAATGCACCGCAGACACCTAGTGGTAGTACAGATATGTCAGTCCCCTTAATTGAAACAGAGAACACTGAGACCGCTGTCAGAACAGACTTAACCTCCTATGTGAATGGCATTGTTGAGGGTACAGATATGCACATCATGCTAGATTCAGGTGCCACTATTTCATTTATCAGTGAGCAAACCAAAATGTCAATCCCCTCATTAGCAAAAAGACCTATTAACAAGAAGTACATCATGTCCCAGGCTGTAACTGGCCAAGGTCTGGACACACTGGGTATGGTAGACATCACATTTAGGCTGGGGTCTCAAACTTTGCAACATGAAGTACAAGTGATCAGAAATGTTACCCAAGGCTTTATATTAGGTCTTGACTTCCTCATTCCTCAGGGTGTTATTCTGGACATGGGGAGAGGGTTATGTTATTTGGGTGATGATGTCTTGCCCCTACTGAGTAAAAGTGAGTTAGCACCTGCAAGTTGCACTGCCCAAGTAATGGAGAACACCACCATCCCTCCCCGCTGTGAAATCATCTGCAAAGTTGCACTAATCCCCCCTATAACCGGTCTAGGCATACCACTCAGCTACAGCGGCTATTTGGAACCCAGGCAACTGGAGATGGATGGTGTTTCAGTTGCCCGCACACTGTCTACTGCTGTAAATGGCTGTACTGTCGCACGCATTATCAACCCCACATCTGGACCTATGGTGCTTCATTCAGGTATACAGCTGGGACAGTTTACCCCTATAACAGACACTGAGATAAGTCAGGATTCAGCCCCTGTATGTAAGGTATCCACCTGTCAGACACCACCACCTGGCCTCTCACCTAATGTTACACAGCCAACTGATCCACCTTTTAATGTTAAATGTGGAGATCTGACGGATGTGGAGAGGTCTGATCTGCATAACCTGCTCTCATCTTATCAGGATGTTTTCAGTAAAACCAGTACGGACGTTGGTAACACAGACATTGTCAAACACAAAATCTTCACAAACCAAGCTCCTCCAGTTAGGAAGCGTGCGTACCGCACTTCCCCAAAGATGCAGACAGTGATTCAGTCACACGTGGAGGAGATGTTGGAAAAAGGAATAGTGGAGGTCAGCCACAGCCCCTGGGCAGCACCTGTGGTGATGGTTAAAAAAAAAGATGGCACCTGGCGCTTCTGTGTCGATTACAGAGGTTTGAATGCAGTCACAGAAAAAAATGCACACCCTTTGCCTAGAACAGACGACACACTAGATGCACTCAGGGGCTCAGCAGTGTTCAGCACGATGGATCTCTCCTCAGGATACTGGCAAGTGCAGCTAGAGGAGCAGGACAAAGCAAAGACAGCTTTTACCACGGGCAGAGGACTTTATCAGTTTCGGGTGATGCCCATGGGCTTGGTAAACGCCCCGCCCACTTTTCAACATCTCATGCAGTTGGTGTTACAAGGCCTCTCATGGTCAACATGCCTTGTATACTTAGATGACATAATTGTCTATAGCCCAACTTTTTCAGTCCATCTTCAGCACTTGAGAGAAGTGTTAGACCGCTTAAGAGCTGCAAACCTGAAACTCAAGCCCTCAAAATGCTGCTTTGCTCAAAAGGAAGTGACATTCTTGGGACATGTGGTCTCAGCAGCAGGACTGCGACCAGATCCAAAAAACATTGAGAAAGTGAGAGACTGGCCTGTGCCTAAGAACCCCACAGAAGTGAGAGCGTTTCTAGGCCTATGTTCTTACTACCGGCGCTTCATTTACCAGTTTTCAAAGAAATCAGAGTCCCTACATGCTCTCACACAGAAAGGAAAGACATTTCTGTGGACAGAGGTGGAGCAGAGTGCATTTGAAAACCTCCGTCATGCTCTCTGTAACACACCCATCTTGTCCTATCCCAATTTCTCATGTGAATTTCTGCTCTTCACGGATGCATCCAGCACATCAGTTGGATGTGTTCTAGCACAGATGAATGCTGAGAACATGGAAAATGTCATTGCGTATGGCAGCCGGAAGTTGACAAAGACAGAGACCCGGTGGCCCACATATGACCGGGAATTGTGGGCTATTGTATGGGCAATCAGGCACTTTCGTCAATATTTGACAGGCTTCCCTTTTCGCATCATCACAGACCACAAGCCTCTTCTCTCCCTAAGGACAATGGCTCTGGATTGTGATCCTACAGGTCGCAGAGCCCGGTGGGCTCTGGAAATTGATCCCTATGACTGGACAATTGAATACAGGCAAGGCACAAAACATACAAATGCTGACTCCATGTCTCGTCGTCCTGAGACAGCTGAAGATGCCACCCTGGACGTGACAAACAATCAGGTGGGATGTGTTTCAAGTCATACACAGACAGACCCAGTAGCGCCATCTACATGTGCCTCAGCCACGGGGCTGGACATCTGCCCAGAGGCTGCCCCCACTTTTTCAGTCACTACAAATGTAACATCACCTACACAGTCTGCCACACCACACATTGCAGTTGTGACTGTGGACACTTGTCCCCTGAACATTGACAGACAGTTTCTCATTCAAACTCAAAAGGCTGACCCTGTGTTGAAAATAGTCCGGGATTGGGTGTTGACTGACTGTAGACCACCATTCTCAGAAGTGAAAGCAGTGTCAGCTGAGATGAGACAGTACTGGAGGGAGTTTCCAAAACTTACTCTTATTGATGATATTTTGTGTCGCAGAGTCAGACCCCCACCAGGTGACCTTGTCTTACAGACTGTTGTGCCCTGCAGCCTACAAAAGGAGGTATTCCGGAGCTTACATGGACATTCACTCTCTGGACATTTCAGTACACAAAAGACATTACAAGGGGCACAGGTCAGATGTTTTTGGCCTCACATGTCACGTGACATAACTGAGTGGTGTCTCACCTGTTCAGCCTGTGAAGCACGTCGGCCACAGACACCACACCAACAGGCCCCTATGCAAAACATAGTCACATCCAGGCCTTTTGAAAAAGTTGCAGCAGACCTGACTGAACTGCCACTCACACACCGTGGTAATCGGTACGTACTTGTTGTAATGGACTATTTTACTAAGTACCTCAACCTGTATGCTCTCCCTGATCAACGGGCAACTACAGTGGCCAAATGTCTGTTTGAGGATTACATCAGCCACCATGGAGTGCCACAAAGTTTGCACACTGACCAAGGCCGTCAATTTGAATCAGATCTTGTCAAAGAATTGTGTTCCCGGCTGGGAATACACAAAACACGGACATCGCCCTATCATGCTATGTCAGATGGCATGGTGGAGCGAGCCAACAGGACTATAAAGGACCAGTTAGCAAAATTCCTGTACACCAGAGGAGGTGAATGGGATGACTATCTGCGACAGGTCGAGTTTGCATATAACACAACTGTTCACTCCTCCACCAAATACACTCCGTTCTTCTTGGTCCATGGTCGAGCAGCTCGTCTACCAGCTGATCTTCTCCTTGGAGATCCCCCAAGAGCTTCAAATGCTACTCCTGGTACTCCAAGTGACTATGCCAATTCAGTATTACAGAGACTGTGTTCTGCGTTCCACTCTGTTGCACATAACATTGAGGTGGCTGGCGCGCAGCAAAAGCACTACTATGATCGTCGGATGAGACATACAGCCTATGAGCCAGGTGATTTAGTGTGGGTGGACCTCCCTGCCCTAACTAGACAAAAACTGTCACCAAAGTGGTCTGGTCCGTTCAGGGTGTTAAGGCGGCTCAGCTCGGACATGAATGACATTGGAGTGGACTATGAACTGTTGGATCAACGAGACCCCAGAGCAAAGGCAAAAATAATTCACTACAACCGTCTGAAACCTTATCGCTCTGCCTGGTCAGCTGGTGGTGTACCACCGTCACTGTCCACTGAAGCAGTCTCCGTGGACAATCCAAGTCCCCCACTCTTGACCGCGCTCTCAGGCTCCAGACCATATGTGTACAGGCGCCCTGCCACATGCCCTGTTACACCATCTCACGCAAATGTTTCCTCGTCACAGCCGGGGCCTACTAACGCTACGCTACAAGCAAGGGACACTGTGGCGACAGGAGGTCATAGTGGACTTTCTCCAGTAGTACAGCCTCTCATGGGGGTGAGGACCAAGTCTGGTCGTTGTGTGCGTCCCCCAGTGCGCTACATGCACGATAACTGAACTGTTTCTCACGTTGGATGTTGGTTCAATATGGACTTTAAAAAAAAAAAAAGAAGAGTAACTGAGACGGACTGTTGACACGAACACACAAAAAAAAAAGACAAACACAATAACATACGTACTGTGTTCTGCTGTACCTGTTGTACGCTGTTCTTTGCTGTGTTGATACAGTAGTAATTGTCATTATGACTCTAGTTGAAGCGAGGACGCTTCTTTTTGTAAGGGGGGGAAGATATGTAAGATGAAAGTTATGTTTTAGTTATGTTTTATGGGAAAAAGCTAAGGTTACATAATGGGTTTAATGTATTATTGTGGAGAGTTGTTCATGATGGTGTTACCGGGGTCAGTCGCTAGGCGGCGCTAGTGGAACAGGAGGGTTGGTGAGAGCGAAGCGGGAGGAGAGCGAAAAAGAGAGAAAAAGAAAGGAGGATGCCGGGCTGTTAACCTGTTGCTGTGTTGAGAGACTTACTAAAAGATTGAAGTAAGAACCCAGAACGTTGTTGGACTCATTCATTGATTCACCCACACCCACGTCGCTTACAATACGATTGGGTTGCTTGCGATCTACAACCACAACGCTAGATTGTTCACTTTCGGCCAATCAGAGGGCAGGATTTAGAGGTGGTGACCTCTGACCTCAGCTCTGTTCACATGACATCACCTCAGCGTCTCAGAGGAACGAATAACTCAACAACACAACACACACCGTCTGTCAGAGCTGGGGGGGGGGGGGGGCAGCAGGCCTCATTTACCCTGAGTGCTGCACACATGCACACACACACACAGGTTAAAAGCCATCAGTGTGTGATTCAGTCTCCGCTCTGCAGCAGAAACGCCTTCGTCCAGACGGAGAGGATGTGTGTGTGTGTGTGTGTGTGTGTGTGTGTAGGTGTGTGTCAGGGAGATGAGTCTGAAAGTGGAACGTGTGGTCTAGTTGAAGTTTTGGCTTCAAACTGTCAATAAAACATGTAGCAGTTGTTTGTAGTACTCTGTAGTTGTCTGTAGTACTCTGTAGTTGTCTGTAGTACTCTGTACTATAGTGGTCCATAGTTCACACCCACACACTGTGAAGACGACAGAAACATGAAGTCAACGTTTCGTCTCGTGGTGAGTTCAGGTGTCATGTGTCCGGTGGGAGAACTGGGCGCTGGAGCTGCAGCTGCAGTAAACAGATGTCAAAGAGGAACAAACGAGTCTGAACCTGCAGAACGGACTCAGAGCAGCCTCACACCACACAACACACACCTCACACCTCACACACACTTCCTGTGTGTGTGTGTGTGTGTGTGTGTGTGTGTGTGTGTGTGTGTGTGTGTGTGTGTGTGTGTGTGTGTGCTCGGCTGAACAGAGCTCTTCACACAGGAAACATGATGGATCTGCAGCTCAACACCACAGTCAGTCGTCACATATCCGTCCATTAACAGGACACACACTCACAGACACACACAGGAGTTCACATACAACATGCATGAACTACAGGTAACATGGCAACGTGGTCGTATCCCTCCGCCTCTGCAAGTAGTTCCAGTTACATCCTGTGTGAACCAAGTGTGTTAACTCTTTAGTAATGACTTGTGTAAATGTTGTGTTCCCTAAAATCTAAACAGTTCAGGTTCAGTTCGAGTGGAAATTTTGTGTTTTAACCGAATTTCAAATTTCAATCTTTTAAGTTCTTTCTAGTTAGTTTGGATGCAGGGTTTCTGTTTGTTTTAGTTCAACAGATACCATATTTGGAAGAGAGCGAGGAGCTGTGGAGAAGTAAGAGGCAGATCATCAACTGACCGTCAAACTCTAAATACAACAAACAACACACAGCTCCACCTCAAAATCAAACACAAAAAAGAAGAAGTTCACAGCTTTTTACACGCTGTATGTCTAATTATGTGACATTTTGACACATAAAGCAAATACTCAGAACTACTTGCTTTTGAAATCACTCCACCCAGCAGCCGTGTCTGGAATTTAGTTCCGGCTGCATTTGCCTCTAAAACAACTCCAAAGTCTTCAAGTCCATAATAAATTCCATTACATCCAGGCTTCAGGAGTGCAAATGTTTTATTTTTTGCCTAATCTCCTAAAATTCAATTGTTATTTGTATTCTACAGCAGCCACGCCCTTACAACCAACTCTGGTTCATCATCTCATTTTCTTTTAAATGGAACCAGAGCTTGAAAAATAAACAATGCGTTGAATTGAGGAAGACTTTAAACTAGTGACTAAGACCAAAAAACTAACTATGAAAACATTTGGTGAAGTAATAACAGAAGTGAGAAATAGAGTTATTTTCATTTTCGACTGGACTTTTCTTTCTTTTTGCAACCAAAGGAAAACGAGTCGAGCTTAGATGAATGAATTTCAGGTTTAAAAGGCCTCATTTTCTAGTCATCCACTTTAATACATGGGGCAAAAATCCTGACCTTTGACCTTTGAGCACCTAAAATATAGTTGGACGTTTGAGTCCAGGTGAATGTTTGGGTTCAAACCTGAAGAACGTCCACTCATCCAACATTGAAACATGTTTCCTTGATTCCTCACCAATAAATCAGACCGAACCATTTTACATCAGACTTCAACTTCTCTTTTCTCATCAGCCGCTTGTTTTGTCTCATGCACCACTGACACTGACTGAAGTTAACTCACGTGCACACGCTTGCATCACGGTGACGATGGTAAAACAATAAACAGAAGCTGTTCAGCTGTACTTCTATATATCCTTTCCAAACTTGTGCATATTATGATTTGATGATGCTATATATACTGTATGTATTTTTTTCATTTTAGACTTGTTTTTTCAAGATAAATTCATTCATTCATTCATTCATTAAATCACACCTACAACAGCAGCAGCAACAACGCCACATGTTGCATGTGATCCTGTAGATTGTGTACGTTTTTGCACCTGCAGCTTTGACGTCAATAAAAACACAAACCCCCTCTCATCCCCTGTCTGTCTCAGCCTCGTGTCTTCTTCTCCCCGACGCTGACGGCTCTGAAACATCAGCGCCGTCTCCTCAGGTAAACGCGTGTCACTCGTTACAGTCGCTGACGTTTGATGAACTGACTCCTCACCGACTCAGCCAGGTGCAGCCGCCGCCGCGGAGTCGGTGAAATGTTTTGAGGAAGTGATGAAAGAGAGAGAAACACCAAGGAAATTGTGAAGTAACAGATGTAACTGAGGTGAAATATGTGTGTGTGTGTGTTTGAGGCTGTAAACTGACACAGGGAGCTGCACACCTTCATTCATAAACCAACCGCCAAGCAGAGAAGGAAGTTTCTCCAGATTATCAGACCGTACTTGAACGCACCGTCACACTTGTGAGGAGTTCCTGTGTAGGTGTTTCACACAACAAACGCTTGACTCCTCCCTCCTGTTGTGCACTATGTTTCAATCCAAGTGCTCCCAGGAGCCTCCTTTTTGGATTTTTTTGTTTGAATTTTAATGCAAAACCAGACCTCAGCCCCCACCCGCCTCGTTGGAAAGTAGATGCATCACAAACCAAGCACACCCTTTCCTTCAGGAGCCGCCTGTTCTGCCCACCTGCCGGCTGCAGACGCACACACACAGACAGACAGAGCATTGTCTCCGTCTGTAACCACAGACATCACCTGTTCCGCAACAGCTGCAAACGTCTCCCTGCTGCGTGATGAATCATAAACCAAGCGCTCCCGTCTCAGTTGAGTGTTTCTGAAGCGGAAAATTATTCAGAACAACAAGCAGCTCAACAAAAACGCACTTCAACCCTCTACCTTCCTCCTCCTGGGCTGTAAAGGTGCCCCGAACCAAGCGCCCCAGTGGACCCGAGGCTGCAGCTGACAGCTGAACTGTCTCCACCCCTCTGTGTGTAAACAGCCACATGTTGTTCCTACATCACAGCTTCCAGCAAATCACATAAACACAGGCCTGCAGGCTGCATACTGGACGTTAAATCAAGCGCTCCCTCACTCCTGGGGCAGTTAAGGACCGTCAGTTCTCACACTGTAACACTGCCCCCCCCCCCCCCAAAGGCCTGCTGCTAGGGAACTATACATGAAGCGCTTCACAAATTGCACACAAAATCCAAAAATCCCTCACGTCCCCACCCCCACTGCCAACTGTGCCACCACATTGCAAACCAAGCGCTCCCTTTTTATCTCTGCATGATGCACACTAATCTCCACACTCCCATCCATCCACACCAGCCAATCGCTTGGCATCACGAACCAAGCGCTCCTTTAGCTTACTCCACTTGATTTTGAGTCCGATCTTTATGATTTCATCTCCAGCACTCAGGTTAGGCGTCACAAAACAAAACAAGCGCTCCTTCACTCACTGATCAGCTGCAGCATCATGTTTAATGTACACGACAAAACTAAATCAAACCAACCCTTCTTCTTGTTCTTTACCTTTACACCAAGCCCCCTTTACCTGGCATGTGGGGCATCATAAAACAAGCGCTCCCTCCCTTGAGCTACGCTACACATGTAGAAGGGAGCGTTTAGTTTACTCAGCACCACGTTCTTCGTTTAAAGCTGATTTGTAAGTAAAAATCAAACCAACCCATCCTGCTGTTTGTGGTGCACGACGAATCGAGCGCTCCCTTCGTTACCTCATCCTCCTGACATTTAAATGCATCTTGCAAAAGAATCATCCCCAACCTGCTCCACCTCCCCCCTCTATCTAGATCACAAACCAAGCGCTCCCCTCAAACCCCTGAAGCTTAACTCCACATCCACAGGAGCAATTATTCTCCATCCACTGGTGTCAAAATCTCTCTCCTTTGCTGTGGTGGATCACGAACCAAGGGCTCCCTTCAATACCTCAAGATGCTGGAGGTTCCTACAAACAAAAATCAAACCCTCTCTTGTTTCCTTACAATTTCTAAACCCCACTCCTCCTTATATGGGACGTGCTGTGTCACAAATCATGCACTCCCTTCATTAGGCTACTTCATGAACTGGAGGTTTCCTTTCACGTTCACCACCAGCATCATTTCCCCTTTTCTTAATTCTCCTGCAACAGAAATCAAACCAACCCTTTGCCCGAGACCCTCTCTCTCTCAGCTCAACTGGAGAGTCATGCATGACAAATCAAGCGCCCCTTTCAATACGGTATATGCACAACACAAGCATCTTGGGGTTTTTCATTCAGCTTCCTCCTCCTCCTCTGAGTTGGGATGTGGTGCACCACAAACCAAGCGCTCCCTAGATTACCTCAGCTCTGGAGCTTCCCCTCACATCATCACCAGCAGCATCATGTGCATTTTTCCTGCAACAGAATCAAATCAAGCCTCCTCCTCCTCCTGCACACCTCCTCCTTACTCACTCCTCTCAGCAGGCATGTGGTGCATCACAAACCAAGCGCTCCTTTCACCTCCAACACCATCTGAAGCCTGCAGCCACACATCAACACCGCCACCGTTTCTCTCTCTCTTTCTCTTTTTCTGCAATATCCAAAAACACAAAGCGGAGCTGCAACAGAACTGACGCTTCACCCCGGAGCGTGGAGCCTCCACGCACACGCATTACACACAGAAACACGCACGCACACGCACACAGCGTCTTACCTCTGGAGCTGCTGAAGGCGGTGTACCAGGACAGGGAGACCAGTCCGCACAGCCCAAACAACAAGACCGTCAGGAAGGAGACATTTCGGAGCCTCATCTCCGGAGCCCCGGGAGCATGTCCGCACCGAGAGGGGGGTAGGGGGGAGGACGGAGAGAGGGATGGATGGAGGGATGGAGGGAAGGAGGGAGGGTGGGGAGAGAGAAAGAGAGAGGAGGAGGCAGGTAGAGAAGAGAGAGGCAGAGAGACAGGTAGACACAGGCGGTGGAGACGGAGAGGCGGGCGGAGCTGTTGCCGTCTGGGCAGCAGCAGCGAGACTGAGAGAGAGGGAGAGAGGGGAGAGAGAAAGAGAGAGGGAGGGAGAGAGGAGGGGGAGGAGACAGAAACAGGTAGGAGAGAGAGAGACTGGGAAAGAGGGGAAAGGGAGAAAAAGCGCGAGGAACACTAGAATAAAAATATTATGATGATAATCATCATTATAAGAGGCAACATCTGATCACAGGTGTTAATAATCGATTGTATTAATATTATATTAATCAATGTTATGTTAAAACCAACAATAATAAATATAGCTCAAAGTATAAGGATATAAATAAATGTAAGAATGATGATAGAAATGAGTCAAATAATGCATAATACGCATAGTTTTGGTTTGACACGCTGAAATAACCACGCCCCCTTCATTTGAATACCCCCCCCCCCTCCAAACAAAAACATTAATAGATGTAAATGTAGTAATAAATAAAAGTTAGTATTGTGTAAAAAAAAAAAGATAAAATTCTTGAAATATACAAATGAAAATATAAATAATAAATAAATAGCTTTAGTGTGAGGCTCTGGGATGACCACGCCCCCTCATTTGAATATCACACAATAAAACAACACAACACTAGAATTAAGAAATAAAAGCCTACAGGTATTAAAGCAGAAGTAAGTGGTCCGGTCGTTTTCGCTAATAAATAGGCTTTAGAAATGTGAGCTTCAAGTCACAACTTACGACTTTGTGGGATGAAAGTCACTATAACAGCCACTCATTTGAACTCGTACCAGAAACTGGTATTCACGGTCGGAAAAATACAATAAAACACATTCACACACATGCACTTCTCTCTCCTCATTGGATAAAAACTGTAGGATAATAAATGTTTTCTCCTCGGCTCAGAGCAGAGCAGAGTGACTGACAGACCCGTAAACACTCTAAAGTGATTGCTGAAATAAACTAAATTATATTAACACAAATATATCACTTACTTCTGCTTTAAATAAATCTGAAATAAATAAATATAAATGACTATACATAAGTGTAAATATACTTGTATGAGTAAGTCTCTCAGTAAATGCATTTAAATATGATAAACACATTTTAAAAAATCAAAGTCTCTGGACATGAAATGTGGATTAACAAAATAAAAGCCCCTGTCACCTCAGAGGTTTTAAAGGTTGTTGGTGAATCCCCATCTCTCCACAGCAGGTTCAGTGATGTTTAACATGAATAAACGCATCAGCAGCAGAAACATAAAGTGAGTCGAGTCCATTGAGACAGAAAAAAAAAATCCTCATGGGATTCAATCAAAAGGACAAGAAGATGTGAACCAGCGGATGTTTATATCTCAGCTTCTCATTAATGTCTCAGTCTGAGACGTCAGTTAATGTAAGTACCAGGCTCATATCTATCACTGCTGCTATATTCACATTTATGAACAGAGCCACAGCTTTAGTCAACCTGCACACCGACACAAACACAGAGTCCATGAAGAAAAACGCTGCTCACAAAACTGTGAAGAACATGGACAGACGTCTGATGGATGCTGGCAGCTCACTGTTCTGTGGCCAGATGAAACCAGACATATAAATAAATAACTATGTGTGTGTGGTCCAGAAGAGGTCCAGCATGTTTGGTGTGGACCAGAACCAAGACCAGAACCAGAACTACCACAGAGTCCACCAGCCTGAAGCATGTCTGAGCAGGATGTGGATGTTTTATCTTTCACTCTATTCACTTTGTTTTAGCTAAATACAAATATCCACATCTGGAGTGTCATGTTGCATCAAAAATTACTACACTGTGAAACTACTTTGTCTTCTTCAGTCAGTTTTTCCCACTGTCTTTATTTTGAATTCAGTCAAGGACCATTTGATTCATGCTGATGTATCTGCAGCGTATTCAGAGTCCTGCAGCGCCACCTGCTGGAGATGGAAGATCTCAGATCCTGCACTTAACTCATCAATGAGAAATAATGACTATACTAAAGATTTTGCAGCATTTGACTCGAGTGAATTTTATTTCAGAACCAGAAGTAACAGAGAGGAGGGTTGAACTATGGACCAGACAGGTTATAAAACATTATCTTAAAGTTATAATGCAGCAGGCTACATGATGCCATGTGATTTCATTTCTGTCATTGTGTGTTTTTGAGTCTTGTCAGCACCTGGATTTAACTAAGATAATAGGTAAGACCCTCCCATTGGATAATTACTGCAAAGATGATCATATTTCAGCTTGAAACAATTTATTTAACCCAACTGATGCAGTCTCATTTCTTAAAGGAATAGTTCAACATTTTGGCAAATTCACAAATTTCCATAATCCTATAGTTTTAGTAGTAGGTTCATTGCCTTCTGTTTTTTACAACCTGGACCTTATTTCTAGCATAAAATACGATCATTTTAATCACCCAGACAACTTTGGTGTCATTTGGAGTCGTGAAATTAGCCCCAGTGGAGCGGCGCGTAGCCTATATCCATTTAATGCGAGAACACGGGGAACGCAATGCAGCCTCTACGTAAATAACACATTATCGGCTGCAAAACTCATTCATTTCACCAATGTTTTGTGTTATTTCCCTCCGAGCCCATGGTGGCATGTTATCAACATCCCGCTCCTGTAGGTTGACCTACTGACCTCTGACCTGGATGATGTCATCTCCGACCGCTGTGCGGCGCGGCTAACTTGCTACCGCTAATGCTATGGTCTGTTTCTGCGTGTTTCTGACTTGTCAGAACAAAATGAGCAGCTGGATGAAGTTCAGCTTCCACAGGCTTCCTCTCCTCAACCTGGACTCAATAAAGCTCTGGATAGTTGAGATAAAAATGGACCCGAATGCCGAAGCGGAATGATTATTATCAGAATGAGCCGGGCAGCGGTTGGAGATGACATCATCCAGGTCAGAGGTCAGTAGGTCAACCTACAGGCGCCGGATGTTGATAACATGCCACCACGGGCTCGGAGGGGAATAACACTAGTGTATCATAACAAAATATTGAAGAAATGAACAAGTTTTGCAGCGGTTAATGTGTTATTTAGAGGCTGCATTGCGCTGCCCCGTGTTCTCGCATTATACGGATATACACGCCGCTCCACTGGGTCTAATTTCATCAAAACGACTCCAAATGACACCAAAGTTGCCTGGGTGAGTAAAATGATCGTGTTTTATGCTAGAAATAAGGTCCAGGTTGTAAAAAAAAAACCCCGAAAGCTATCCTTTAATTGTCAGTGCATGTTGTTTTTAGTACAGCGGCGCAGAGACACAAGCTCAGCAGGGTGCACGGTATTTTCACATAATTTCCCTCATCAAACTCAATACACATATGTAGCCTACTATATGTATTTAGCGCAGTGATCATAATGATGATGAGAAAATAAATGCTGTGCTGTACTGAGATTCGAACCTATAACTATGAACTGTATTAATGTCACACAACGTTAACATGGGCAGCTGCTTGGCAAAGACGGTTTATAAAATAGAGTAGGCCTAGCTTTGGCTTTGCTGTGGTTGTTTCTTCAAACAACCTATACTCACTGTGTCACACTGACACCTACTGGTCACATCAATCAGGTGCAATGAGTAAACACAAAGTAATGAATGCTGTTCAAATTATAAACTTTATTTTGTTTCCCAGGGAGAGGCTTTCTCAGAAGAGATGTTGGCATCTGGAGTAAACACACACACAACCAATACAAAGTGTACACAAAAGAAAACACTGACTTTAAAGCTGTACAGAAAAGAAAATTGAATTTGAGCCCACTGTGGGTCCTAACATTAGTGTAATAACTCCTCTATTAGACGATGCAGCAGCAGCAGCATCAGGCCAGGGACAAAGAAAGGTGATGGAACTGGCAAAAGACTGAAGCTAAGCTAACAGAATATTTTTGCTATAATATCTGAATCATTTTGGCGTTATAATAATCATAATAATAAAAAAACAAAACTTTTTTTCTTTTTTACTTTTGTCCCCCCCAGAAACCCTTCTCTTGTGTTATGACTTTGTACCAGCCCGTTCTGGTTGTAATGTGTTGGCCTCCAAATACAGGTCAGTGCAGGAGTCATCATTGGTTGTATGTTTGTGTGTTACTATGGTAACATTGGATCCAGGCAGGCTTAAATCGCCTCGGGCCCGGGTGAGGTGTCTAAGTTCTTTAGAAATTTTGGAAATAAGTCTTTTTTTTTATCTAAAAAAAAAACGGGTTCACTCGCCTATTGTCCAAATAAAAACCGGTCTGACACAACAGAGCGGTCTAAAATATCTCTGCTACTACTACTTGCTGCCTGCCCTCCTGCTGCTGTCTCGGGAAGAAGAAGACAGACAGAGCGCGCTCACCAGGGTTGCCAGGTTTGTGAGGCAAAAGCGGATGTATTATATCATCCAAAAGCAGACAAACAGCAACTCACTTCCAACCTAAAACCAGCCCAACCGGGAATAAAAACGCCCCCAATACCAGAACTCAAAATATGCCCCTAAATTCCACATGTGCTGCTTTTGAAGCCCAACAACATGTAGCCTAATACAATATCTTTAAAATAAAACAATAAAGACAATTTTCCTGAAACAGGTCTTTTACGTCTGAACGGCCGCTACGCAGGCACACACACTTTAACCAAGGCAGCGGCCAAAATCATCCAGGCGGCGAAAACCCTGCCAATCCGTGGATATATTTATTTATTTTTTTACCCGGGGTAACAGCGGAACTGGCAACCCTGGCGAGCACGACGACGTCGGTTTCCACGACTACACTACGTCGGTGCACGGCCGCGTCACGTGCGCGCCGCCTGCCTGGTCGGTCGTGACGCTGGCGGCGCTGTGGAGGAGCGAAGCGGCGGAGGAGGAGAAGCCGTTGGACGTTCAATCGGTGCAGACAGTGCTGCCGTTCAATCACCAGACATGATGATACCGATATGAACACATAGGAGAGGTTAGCCAGCCTCTGTCTGGACCGAGAACTGAAGAAGACACGGTTTACTTTTACTCCGAGGTAGGTCACTGCTCCGCTGTTAGGTGGTGTTTTAGTAACGTTAGCTGTTTACGGACAGAAAAAAAATATGGCATCGGAGACGTATAGCAACGGTCGCTAGTGCTGCTGCTGCTAACCCCGGTTTATATCACAACGTAACGCAACGCAACGCTAGTCGAGCTAGATTAAACTGTTGTATCCGAGCTGTAGCGAAATAAACAGGTAACAGGTTAATGCTAAGTGTTTAGCTATTCTTATTTTAGCCTCGTCTTCCTTTCTTGCTATTTCAATCCTCCCTCCTCTGTCTCTATCCGTGTGTGTGTGTTGTGTATGTGTGTGTGTCCCTGTGTGTTTCTCGGAAGCAAATAGCAACCGGGCACCAACACATCCCTATTTAACTGCTTTCTTAGCACAGCACAATTAATCATAAGCTCATTTGATGGGTGTTGTTTCCTGCTGCTCAGATCAGATCAGCGGTGTCTTGTTTGTCTTGTTTGTCCCTCGTTGTTTGTCTTATCATCGCCTCACGTCCATTCAGGAAGAAAGACAGAGACACTCACACTCACATCTTCTCCTGGCCAAAGATTAGTTTAAAAATAATGGGATTAGTGAGTTGATCTTGGTGTGTGTGTCCTGTCATGAAAGGACAGAAACACCTAGCAACTGCAAACACACAGTGATTAAAGTGGAAGTCGTGATTTAGTTAATGACTAAACACTGTCATTATCAGCGTTAGTTTGACATTAATTAACACCGTTTGAAGTTAAAAGACACTATCGACAAAGCTGTGGGAGACTTCTTCAGGGTTTCTTTTCATTATGAAGCAGAAATAATCAGATGCTATTCTAAAAAATGAACCTCTTAATGGAAAGCCTGCATTTCCATGGTGCTTGGTTCAGCTTTCTCTCCTCCTGTCCTGACATGGCACATGATGAGAAAAAAAAAAAAAGCTGAGTGGCTCATAATTGTGAGACTTTGTCCTGCAGGACGCTGTAGTAAGTCGTGGTGATCACAAGCCTTTTCCTGCTGAGCGAACAGCGACTCATCCCGATGAGGAACTGCCAGGAGGAATCAAGTTTCACTCAGATATGGACAGTGGCGTAGTTCTTTAATGCATCCCTGCTTAGTCTCACAGTGTCACATTGATAAATCAATTGTTAACAGTGCTAATCAAAGGTGGCCACATGATAAAATACCTTGTTAGAGATGCTTTTTAAACGCCTTTTGTTCTGAACTTTCACACTAAAGATCTCTGCTGTGACAGGAAGATTAGGGAAGTGTGTCTGCTGGGAAACACAGACGACTCTGGTTCCTTAAAAAGTAAACGTCCGTGCTGTGCCGTCGCCGGCGTCGTAGTTGGGATGGAATCAGCAGGTGGACAGAGAAAAGCCTGTGTACAAATCCATCTGTGATTAGAAACAGCAGCAGCAGCCACACACAGCAGGTTGTAACGATGTTCTCGCAAAGCCTGTCTGAACGGACTCTTACATAACACGCTGTGACACGAGGAGCGCTGCGGGGTTTATTTAGTGCCTTGCTCAAAAACCCTGTAGTGCGTCAGGCAAAAAGCTTAGATTTAAATGTAGGAAAATAGTTAAAGGATGTCCAAATGTAATTTCCCAGACTTCCAACAACATGATGTTTTCAGTTTATTTTTAATTTTAATTTCATTTTACAGCCAAAGAATCTGAGAGAAGCTGCTACCAGAGTGGTTTTATTGTTCCTGTACCAATAAAGTTTGTTGTCTAGCAATCAAGTCATTATAACAAACTGACTGTTATCGTATAATTACATCACATCACACACTCATACACGAGGTTTAACATGACACAAGCTGACGTGCATTATACACGAGCTAGACTTTGAAATAAAGAGTAGGTGTCATTTAAAAAATGAAATGCTGTTTTTTTGTATCAAAATCTTACTAAACACAAATTAAGTTATTATTCAAAGCTTTTTTACATGTTTTGCAGGGATATTTAAAGCAGAAGTAAGCGATCCGGTCGTTTTCGCTAATGCTGCGTTCCAGGCAGGCTTTTGAAATCGTAAATTACAGCTTTTTTGTAGCGTCCAAAATCTCCGACCTTTTTACCGGTGAAAGTCACAAACAGCCACGCGTAACTAAACTCGTTCGAACTGGTATTCACGGTCGGAAAAATACGAGTTTCCTTGAACGCACCATAACAATCCTCGTCCCTACGTCGCCACATTCACGGCGTTCCTTGGCTTGCATGCCGTTCTCTCTCCTCATTGGATAAAAACTGTAGGATACGATAAATGTTTTCTCCTCGGCTCAGAGCAGAGCAGAGTGACTGACAGACCCGTGTTTTGGTCCAAACACTCTATGTAAGTGATTGCTGTCGGAAGATATAACTATTTAAGACTTATATTAACACAAATATATCACTTACTTCTGCTTTAAAGCACAGATGAAGTGCAATAAGTTTTAGCATTAAGTGGACACTGGAGGTTTGTGTGTCTCAGCTTGTTGAAATGTGGTTTTTCAGCTCATGAATATTCGACAAAAAAAGGAGAACTGTTCTGTATCGATACTATGACAGTATTTGAGCTAAATGCCCTGACTCTGTGTCAAACCATTTACTGTTCCAGGTCTCTGTGGGAAATGACTTCACCAGTGTTAATTAAGAATCACTGAATTTGAAACGCCTGTCACCGTAGCTGCATGTTTCAAATCATGAAAGTCACAATCTCGTTTCCTCGCTGCCAGATCTCACACTGAATTATTTTTCTTCTTTTTGCAGAAAAAAACTGTCGATGCTGAACTCCCTGATCTCCGAGCTCTGAGATCTGCAAGGCTGGGAAAGAAAACGCCCCCCACCCGTCCACAAAGCCACCTCGTCCCAACATGATGGCCTCCAGCGACGTCGACATCCGGGGTGAAGGTATTTACATCATACACCTACACTATTTTTGCTTATTGTGCTTTTAGGTTTTGATGGTGTAGATATAATATAACACCGATCCATAGACACAATGGGGTTATATGCAACTGTTTTTTTTTTAGGTTTGCATTTGATGATTTACAATATTTTGTCCGCATTAAGGACGTCTAACTGTGTGTTCACACCAAAGGCTTCCAGATGCGCTTCGGACAAGACAGCTTCTAAAGCGGCAAAATATTTTCTAAATATATTTACAGCATGCCTAGCTGGCCTATAGGAGGTTTTGTGTAGTCATTGAATACAGATAAGAAAAGCACAGAGCATGAACATAATTGAAAACCGCCATGTAATTAGTCACCAGCTTGAGCAAAAAAAGCAATTAACAAAAGGCAACATGATTTATCCACCACAGAAACATCATACCCAAACTTTTACAACTTTCAAATAAACTAAAAATATGGAAGAAATGACAGAAAAAAAAAACGAGGATGATGATTAAACTCAGAATATATACGGAGAAATAACAGATTAAAACTTTGCAATACAGAAAAGAAAAGAAGGCGCCAATGTCACATTTAGCAGCAGCAGTCTTTTAACAACTAGGGTAAGTGTGACTTCTGAGTCAAATAAAAAAATAATACATCACCATTCTGCTGGTTCGTGGTTCTTCCAATGAAGCTATTTGTTACATAAATTATACTTTTCATTGTAAGCCAGTCAATTTAGTCAATCACAGTGACATGTGCCTGCTGCTCCTGCTTATATTTTCATCTGATTGGCTGCGTTGAGGTCAGCGCTGCCTGTGTATCTGTGCTGATGGGGAATCATTTTAATTAATGCAAAACAAGTGGGTGCCACACTGTGACACAGAGTGAAGAAAAGGCAATATGATTTATCCACCACAGAAACATCATACCCAAACTTTTACAACTTTGAAATAACCATTTGTGTTTTTCTTTTCTGTTTTTTGTCTTTTTATTGTGCTTTTATGGAGATATGGATCCCCTTGGGTCTGAAATAAAGAAATGAATAAATGAAAAAACTAACAATATGGAAGAAATAAAAATAAAAAAACCGAGCATGGCGATTAAAGGGATAGTTGGTGCGACAATGGTTCACAGTCTAAAAGCAAAGTTAGAAACCTGCAACAGAGTCTTTTTGTGTGTCTTGTTCAGCGATTGTCTGACACCTGTTACTCCTCTACCTTCTGGTCCAGCTTTTCCAGCATGAACTAATGACATTGTATAGTAGTGTATTACATTATATGTAGGCTTGGAGATGTTTGAGCAAAAGTGAGGGTGCGGAACAAGAGGCAAAGCAAACAAAGCTGTGCTGTAGCTGCGTGTCATGTGCAAACAATGTAATTTGTTATTGTGCTGAAGAGCGAGCAGGTGGCACGGTAGCACCAGACTGGATCCGGGTGATAATTGCAGCTGTGTTTATATATGTAATTCAATGTGCTGCAGCTATTTTACTAAACTGTGAAGCAGGCAAAGCAGCAGTTCACCCGACAAGGACCAGACGTGTGGTTCAGTTTGTTTTCGTCAGCAGGAAGTTCCAGGTGTCTAGCTCTGCCAGTGCTGCTTTATTTATATATTTTTATCTGATTGGCTGCGTTGAGGTAAGCGCTGTGTATCTGTGCTGTGCTGATGGGGATTCATTTGAATTCATTTGAATTAATGCAAAACAAAGCAGCAGCAACTTTTACAATGTGCAGAACGATGTTTCTGTTGTTTTTAGAGCACCTGTGTCTCCGATTCATCCAGAATTACATAAATATTCTGTTTTACAGTTGTCTTTGTTTGTGTGTTTAAATCGATTTTATGTCTGAGAAGCTTCGATTATCAAAATATGACAATCGGGACAGCCCTATTGTTTTGAAGCTTTATTATTCTCATTGTAAAAAAAGAATACAATGAAATGACCAGTGGCCTAAAGTGTCATAAACAAATATACACAAAATAATACACACAACAAGACTGGTCAACAAGCAAAAATATATAAATAAACAGGTTAAGAATAAAGTGACAGTGCAACAAAAAGGTGTGACAATGGTTCACAGTCTAAAAGCCAAGTTTGAAACCTTGAAGTCTTTTGTGTGTCTTGTTCAGAGAGTGTTTGACACCTGTTACTCCTCTACCTTCTGGTCCAGGTTTTACCAGTATGAACTAATGACATTGTGTATTAGTGTACAGTATTAGTGCTGATGTTTGAGCAAAAGTGAGAATGCAGAACAAGAACCAAAGCAAGCAAAGCTGTGCCGTAGCTACTTGTCATGTGCAAACATTTTATTTTTATCTTGACTGGCTGCGTTGAGGTAAGCGCTGTATCTGTGCTGATGGGGAATCGTTTGAATTAATGCAAAACAAGTGGTTGACACACCGTGAGGAGACATTTTGTCATGCAAAAATGAATCCTCGGCTTACTCCGTCTACGCTGTGAAGACGGTTCCTCTCAGAGTAATTAGAGTCATGAGAGAGTCTGCGTTTCACTGATAACTGTTGTCATGTGTCGATGACGGTCGGTTCGTTTTAAAAAGCTCCCATCAAACTGGGGCACTGCGACTTGAAAAGTCACAAGATCTTTTCTCTTATGTGGTTTAAAGCCGCTGCACAGCAGGCAGCCGATCGGCGAGGACTCTTTATTTAATACTGTGAAACCCTGCAGCGTCTGAAAAGAAGTAAGTGCAGGTTAGCTCTTTAAACTTCTATCACAACAAGACCCCTTCTATCTGAAAGATGCAACTTAATATGATATATATCGCTGTTGTTTTTAATGGGCAAGTGTTTGCTGATAAGTTTATCATATATAATATCATAACCACTGAACAATTACACAAATTGGATATCAAAAAGAAAAAATAAATGCCATGAAGCCAAATAAAGATGCCGTTTCATGCCATTGATTTTCACCCAGATCCTTTTGGAGTCAGTATGAATAAGTCATGGTCATTTGGTTTTTATGCTGGATTTCTAAGTCACTTTTCAGTGCTTTATTTCTGTTCTTGTCCTGTATTGAAACTAGAGGAGTCTGAGTTTACAGCGATCAACAGTGAGCAGCAGCACAGAGGTGGAGTTGGACAAAGTAAATAAAGGAGCAGCAGCAAATATCTGGACTCAAGTGACATTTGCAGGAGTTTGTTTACATACTGTCTAATATGCTGCTGCTGCTGAGCCGCCCAGTCAGCAGGATGATGTGATGTTGTTATGGGGACACGCATGACTTCAGAAACACTTAATAAATACAACAGACAAGTGTAAAACGTAATGTAGAACTGAGAAAGCTCCACCAGTTCTAGGCAGGATTTAAAAACATAAAGATCCCTGTACCTCTTGTCTTTATCCTATGAAATGTTTAAAGTAAATTAGTTAATAGTAGTTACAAGCAACACATGTGATTGTTTTAGGAACAGTGGTTGTGGATCATCTCGGTGTCTCTGGATTGATGAAGTTTCTACTTACAGTAAAAGCAGTAAAAGTCATGTTTTTAATAAAATATGGGATTCATTTCTCTCAATATTGGAACCAAACCTAGTTTCCTACAAGATGAGGCTCCACGCTGTTCATTTAAAATGTATTTCATATCATTGACTTATCTTATTACTGTACAAAATGAAGATTTTAAATATTGTATTTTATTTTCTACAGCATTTAATTTACATCTATAATATTTATCTAAGGTGAAAGAGAAACAACTTTCCAATTCTTTTGTTTGAATGAATGAAAGTAAATTTGAACACAGAATGAAAGAAGGATAAGGAGAATTGACAATTAACAGACATTTGAGACATTTTCGTTGTCATAGAGGCTGAAGGAGACCAGTTTATGGGATGGATGCTGTGAGGGACGGGAGGAGGGAAATAAGTCTTTTCAAGAAAGACGTGAATATAAAAGGATATTCAAGTAAAAAAGTTTTGTTCTCTTTCTCCTCCTCGTCCTGCAGGTTCTTTGTTTTCCGACCAGAATCCATCAGAAATGGACGCTCTGTGTCCGTCGCCTCCTGGACCGTCCAGACCTCAGCGTCACTACGAGAGGATCGGAGGGAGGACAGGAACCTCGTACGTGTCGTAAAGCTGTTTTAATAAAAATAAAACATGTGCTTCTTCTAGCTATAATGCCAAACTTTAACATTTGTTTGTTGTGTCTTTGTGGTGCAGGTTCTGTCAGACTCTGATCCACCTGTTGAAGGGGAACATCGGCACCGGGCTGCTGGGTTTGCCTCTGGCCGTGAAGAACGCAGGTCTGGTGGTGAGTACACGAGGTTTAATCAGATTCACCGCTCCACACGGATCCTCCTGACAGGATCCAGACCAGATCACAGGCTTTTACTGGAGACTGAGAGCAGCTGCAATGTCCCTGTATTAGGAAACATGTGACAACAACAACAACAGTACAAACACAGTGACCATCATTAACTCGTGATCAGTGTTTTCAGATTTACTTTATATAAATACTTTATATAATGCAATAATAAAAATGGAACAGGACGAGAGGAAAAAAACCTAATAAAATAATTACAGTAGGCAAAATAATAGAATAAAGAAACTCACAAATAGCATCATTGCATAACCTGATGTGTAACCTTTTTCCACCCACATTCCCCTTTTCCTCAGATTAAAGGGATAGTTCACCCAAAATTCAAATTTCACTCGTTATCTACTCACCCTCAAGTTTCAGAGTCCTCCGTGCCAGTTGTATTCCTGTCTATATTCTGAAGGTTTTTACAAAGGGGACTGTTCACATATCATTCACTACCTGATTTGTACAATATTTTATTCCTAAAAACATGGCAAAATTTGATTTTTTAGGGCTATTTTCTCATTTACAAAGTGATAAAAAGAGATATCCAAAATCCCCTCTGTAAAAAACTTCTGACTCTAATATGTCAACAAAATAAAACAATGTTTCTGGAAATGCATGCAAATTAGTGCATATTTCATCAGATATTGCCTCATTTACACAACTTGTAATACAAAAAATAATTGTTTAATTCAGTTTCATGGTGATATCTGTTATTTATTTAACCTATTCACCTGTAGTGTCTCCCCTTAACAATAAGAAATAAGAATAATAATACAGTAACTTAATGGAACAAGTGTTGGAGGCTGATATCACCTCCACACACGTTTCCTCTGCAGAACTCTGAGTGAACTTCTGTAAAAATGAAGAGTTAGGTCAACAGCAAAAGTCCAGATGAAGATATTGAATATCGACATCAACATCTGGGCTGCTGTTCACAATCATTTACAATTATTGACTCATCTGCCAGTTATTTTCTCAATGGGTCAGCCCGGTGTTGCTGATGTATCATGTCCAACAACATGTTTCAGTGTTGTCACTCCTCCCCTCCCTCTCTGTGCAGCTGGGCCCGGTCAGTCTGCTGTGTATGGGCGTCATCGCGGTCCACTGCATGAGGCTGCTGGTCAAGTGTTCCCACCACCTCAGTGTGAAGTAAGTGACACGCCGGCTCAGAAAGTCTTTAAACGCATCACGTTAACCTACTTCCAGCTGATAAAGCTGCTGTTGAATAACAGAGGTCAGCTGTAAAACCTCTGAGCTCCTCCTCACACACTCCTCATACACACCGAGGACCAAGGCTGATATATTCGTCCATCCACCTTCATTAGTTTTTCACTTTGTTTTTTTTATTTCAGTTTAGTTTTAGTTAGTTCAACAAGTGGTTATGGTTGATTTAATTCTTATTTTTGAGGAATTCACTAGTTTTTATTTAGTCTTAAGCTCTATTCTCACAGGATAAGTATTACCTGGGGAAGTGAAGTCTGTATTTACTCGTATTTACTGCCATTAAGGCCCAGATATGACATCAAAGGTATGTAGTCGTAAATAAAATGTCAAAGCAGCAACATGACTTCTGAACAGTGAGCAGTTGTTGTTGGGAAAACGGGCCGTCGTGGCGTTTGGATTCAGCCTGTTGTTCCTTACTGCATGATGTCATCCATCTCAATATCCGCCCAAATTTTGCTCTTTTTATGGATCTGAGCTGTTTCTTCCAGTGGGTCTCCAGTACCGAGACCAGACTGTATTTGCACTGTATTTGTCAAAATTGCCGCTCATAATTTCCACCACAGCCTCCATGTTTCAGCCGGGAAAGAATTAGAAAAGGGCACGCGATAAAAACAACAAATACCCCCCAGTCACTGAGATGCAGATTCGTACGGGACTAGTATTATCACTGGATGTTTGTGTTTGGGCCAAATATGGTCAGTAATTTGCGGTGGAATTTTTTACTTTACAAATTACAGATATGACGCATTTGCATATTTTACATTAATAAATGTACACATACTGTACGACAGCCTGCAGAGACATCCTTCCGTCACAATGGGACTTAACTCCATGTGCACGTAAGACGGAGCTGATAAGGATTCATAAGGTTCAGCCTATTGAGTTATTTTATTTATTTATTAAAGCTTATTAATTACCATTCCTCTGATGATAAGCAGAGGAACCTGCAGTGGAGCTGGAGGCTCAAGTGTTAAAATGTTACACAAAAAATGACAAAAGCATTATCAGCAAATTATGCCTTAATTATCTGAAGTGAATGTTATACAGAAACACGGCTGTCAGGGTGTTTGCATTGTTACTGGATGTTATTATGTTGTAATGAGAGTCAGGTTTCTTATTATTATATCGTACAGTGCAGTGAAAATACAAAGATTAAGACCAAATAAAGAAATTTAAAAGGTGAACCTTTAATCTACTGGCCACTAATTACATGATAATGTCAAGAAATAACAGTCAATTTCAAGGACTTATGAAATTAATTTTATTTCTAGGTTATTTCTTGACATTACTAAGCAATTAATTGTTATTTCTTGTCTATTTCTTCTTAATGTCTTGTGCTGGTCCTGAACCGTCTTTAGAAATTGAGAAATAGACTTTCCGTTTATTATTGTGACATAAAGTTCTGCTGTACATTTTATCTCTTTAAGACATTTGGTTGTGAACGATACATTTTTCACACTTCCCAGTTTTGAGGAGAGATCTTTTTCTTTCTCTTTCTCTTTCCCTGATGTTAAAATCACTAGAAGCTGTTCATGCTGCACAGTACAGGAATCACACCTAAATGTTCATGAGTATGAGCTGTGGGTGTACTGAACAATGCATTGCATCTCTTCTATGAGCTGCGATACCGAGGCTCCTGTTACAGATGTTACGGTATACTTGAAATACTTGAAAAAGGGACCTACTGTATAAACAGTGTAGAAGTGAAAATTGTAACAATTTTCCACCTCTTTTAAAATCCAGGTTCATATGAAACACATTCTGGGATACAGGTTGTACTTCAGTGTGGACATCAGCTTGGTAAAGGCATCTAAATATGTTTCTTTATTAGGCAGCAGGTCTGCAGCTTATACTCACTGAGACTTCGTGTTTTGGTTGCGCGTTTTCTGCAGAATGAACAAAAACCTCTCCAAACTCAGCATCGCCTGTTTGAGCAGAAGTTTCATGTTTCAAGTCCATATGAGAGAATAAGTCAGGTTAATTCTGTTCTTCATTAGTTTATTCTCTCTGCACAGTAATAAAAAGTGCAGAGTACAGTTCTAATAAAACTAGTTCAGGCATAATGAAACTGATCTGTGGTCAGAGGTGCAACAGACCTTAAACCTCGTCACCAGTTTGAACACATTTCTCTTATGTAACTGAAGCAGCGAGACCAGTAAATGATGCATGAGTTACAACCGAGGTGATTAACACGCTCGTTATCTGAATCCCATTTGTGTACGTTGCTGCTGCTGCTGCCACCGCCACCGTCTAAGACGGTGAACCTGTCCACCGTGTCTCTGCCCTTTGCCCGGTTCAGCTCAGTTCAGACGGGGATATCCTGCTAAAGAGGATTAAACAGACAGAGAGCATGAATGAATGAGCAGCTCCCAGTCTGGAAAAAAAGAGAAAAGTGGCACATCAGAGGAGAAAACGCTCATGGGAAAGTTCAGCGACAGGTTCCTGTACTGCAGAGTCATGCATCACTTCCTCCTGCTCCTTTCTTCACACGTACAGTTCAGATCTAACAAGGAGACTAGAAACTCCCACCTCAGCACTTCTTAATTCTCTTTTGCAGAAGCTTTTATCACAATTGCATTTTCGTTTTTGGGTTTTTTGTGGTTGAGCAGTGAAGCAGAATCAGTTCGGTTTAGATGTTTGATCGTCATAAAAAGTGAACTGTATCTAAACAAATGATAACAAACAGGATGTGTGTGTCTGTGTGTGTGTGTTGTGGTCCAGGGTGAACAGGCCGTCTCTGACATACGGCGAAGCGGTGCAGTATGGGATGGAGAACGTCTCCTGGCTGCGGAGGCACTCAACGTGGGGAAAGTAAGAACACACAACAACCAGTCCCTTCGTTTCTGTTTTCAACACATGATTATGAAAAGAAAACACACTCGGTCACATTTGTTTGTGTGTTAGTGTGTTGACATTTCTGATGTTAACGGTTATGTTTCCCATCCTGTGATGCCTCAGGAAATGACTGAACACTTTATTTTGTAAGAAAAAGTCAGCAACTCTTTATTTCCTTTAAGACATTTTTAAAAATATATATATATATAAGTCAAACAGTTGGCACATTACCGCTTAATCCACTTTTTCTATTGGTTTTTAATTTTAATTGACAACTCAGGTCGTGTTTTACTCGATACACAGAATGCAAACTCCTCAACACATGATGACCGTTAAGTTTTCACTAATGATGAAAGATTTTTTATTTATTTATTTCTTACAACAGAGTATTAGGGCCACATTGAGAAAACAAAACAAAACACAGACTTCAAGAATAAAGCCGTAAATTTACGAGAATGCCATTTTATAAAAAAAAAGTGATGTGACAATGAAGACAACATTTAATTCTTGGTTTGATTCTTTATTTGTCAGTGTGCCCTAATACTCCGTTTGAGTCTTGGGGAATCTAAATGTATATATTAAAAAATGTGATGTGACAAAAGACAACATGATTCTTAATCACAAAAAGGAAGTGTAACATCATTTAGTCCTCCCCTGCACACACAGAATAACTAACATGTCTCTCCTGCACATAACAAATAACATTATAGTGATGATTCAGATTTCAGTGTGGAGTGTAACTACAAACCTAAAGGAAAGATATAGTTGTTGGCGTTGCCGTCGACGCCTCGGTCTCTGATCTGTGCAGTAAATAGGAAGCTGCTCTCAGCAGGGAGTCAGATTAGCAGCTCAGCATGCGTCGGTGCAGGTAAAAATAAACACACACATACACACACACACTGAAGCTCAGTGTCATGAGAGCGTGTTCCCCAAAACACATTCTGGAGGAGCGACTGATGATTCTCTGGGTGTCAGTCTGAAATTGAATCTTACCGCATCATCACAGCGTGTCAGAGGATTTTTAACCTCAGTGTGACGTCACAACGCGGCGGTGGCGCTAGAGTTCCTCTGGCGCCTTCATCCCTAACGCCATAATAATAATAATGCCAACATAATAAATAAATCAAGAAAAAGAGGAACCTGGACGTGGTGGGTGTCTGGATGTGACCCAGGCAGACGCTCTGAGTACATGCTCGTATTTCTTTCTCTTGACACTTTTCTGTGTATAAATTTCCTGCCTTGACTGGACAATAAAGTTTTTTTGTTGTTCTGTTTCTCTCCTCAGACGGACGGTGAACTTGTTTCTCATCATCACCCAGCTCGGCTTCTGCTGCGTCTACTTCGTGTTCCTCAGCGATAACGTCAAGCAGGTCAGGACCGCACACACACACACGCACACACACATGGACACACACACCAAACACAAAAATATTTTATAAAATCCCTCAGCCCAGTTTGTTTTTATGAATGTAATGAAAATTGACAATTGACATCAATTGACCTTCCCTGAATAAATAAAGGAGAAATGAAAATGAAAAATACATCTGATACAGGACATAAATCCTCTACACCAGACTCAAAATAATGAAAACATACAAAAACAAAACAAATATACCGTTTAACTTTAAACTTCCATAATCCATACAAAGTCCTTATTTGACCAGAAATGATCAAGTATGAATCTACCCAGGGTTCCTACACAAGTATGGAAAGTATGGAATTTGATTTTCTACATTTCCAGGTCTGGAAACGTATGGAAAGTGGAAACTATTTTATAGAAATATATTTATCTTAATACTTATCTAGGTTTGGTCTTATTCACATCATTATTTTGTATGCACTATTGTACCAAGCTACATTCTCCTGGAAATGATTTGGTTACATGACGACATACACATTCAGAATAATGAAAACAAATGATTTATTAACATGATAACATGATACACATCTATTTACTCAAATGTCACAAATTATTTGATTTTTTTTTTTACTGAGAAGTCTGGAAAAAGTAGGGAATTTGGAAATTTAAAATGTTGTTAAATGTTATCCTGACCCAGTAAATGCAGACAGATCACAGATCAGCGTGTGTTTACTCTGGTCGTGGACCTGCAGAGCCAAAAAGTTAAGCAACGTTGTGCGTTGCCCATGTATGTGATCACTAAAGACAGTGAGTGGGGTTTAGTGTGTGTTCAGAGTTTGCACATACCACAGTAGATACAAACAAGTAGGTCAGTAACAGAGGGAGGATAACAGAGGTTTTTACAAAGCGTCACATGCATCAGCGTCGACACAGCAAATTCAAATAAACTCAAACCAAACATGAAGAGAAAAGAAAAGAGTTTCAGTTTGATGCATTTGGAGGAACTTGAATCTCAGACTCGGTCGCGTTTCTGCTACATTTCATTTATTTATTTTCACTTTTTATTGTCTAATTTTAATTCTGTGTTGCATTTATGTGACTTTAAAACCAAATTTTCAAGAGAACAGAGCCAGAGAACAGAGAGAATCTACTTGATAAAGATCAACCACCTTCTCTCTCTTGTGCTTTTCAGTCCAGTCACACTCTTGCTCTTCATCGCAGGTTGTTGTGAGGTCACAGGAGTGTTTGTGTGCTTTGTCCCTACGTGCGAACCGTGTGATTGTGTGATTGTGTGTTCGACCCCGACCTCTTTATCACCGGCTGACCTCTCGCTGTGATTGGAAAATTTACACCGGCTGAACAGTTTTTAAATGAACTGTTAACACATGATAGGTTTTTGTTTGTTTTTCTTTCCTAACCTGCCTTTCAGTCTGAAGCTGAAGCAGAGAACAGTGTAGCTGGCATTTTGTGTATTTGCATTAAGTCTCTGTATCTCATTAAAAACATAAACAGAAAGTTCAGTTTGTAAATCTGGTAAATAGAAGTCCACAAAGTTGAAATAAAGTTAATAAAGTCCTGAATGTGTAGTGCAGGTTCCTTCCACTAGATGGAGTTCTTCCCTCAGTCACAACAACCGGAGTTCAACACTGACATAGATTTAAACATTCACCATCTTCACAACAGCAACAAACACACAGATCAACAAATAAAACAAACTGTGATGGAAGAATGAAAGAAAAACACTGAGTCACAAACAGGAGGAAAGATGATACTGACAGTTTGAGATGAAGATGACATGGTCTCTCCTCCTCTTCCTCCTCTTTGTCTTCTTCCTCCTCCTCCTCCAGGTGGTTGAAGCGGCCAACGCCACCACCTTCACCTGCCACGTCAACCTGACCAACAACCAGACTCAGGTCCTGGTTCCGAGCTTCGACTCTCGGCTCTACATGCTGTGCTTCCTGCCGGCCGTCATCCTGCTGGTGTTCACGCGCAACCTCAAGTACCTGGCTCCTCTGTCGCTGGTGGCCAACCTGATGATGACGGCCAGCCTGGTGCTCATCTACTTCTACTCCCTCACGGTAAAACGCCACCTCGCTCATCATCACACACACCAGTACATCTTCCCCAGAGCGAGGGAATACATTAGCTCCATAAAATGCTTCTTTATGAAAGAAAAATAGATATTTATGTAACTGGTGTGAATGTGGTATGAATGAATAATGGTTTCTCTAGAAAAGCGCTATGTAAATGTAAACCATTATTATTATTATCATTATTATACGGTGAAGCTCTTATCAGTCAGTGACGTGATGCAACCGTCAGCAGGTTCATAAAAATCTGACTTTATAGGACAATAAATGTGGAATACACGTACCGGTAATTCACTTTTACGATGCAACACCATGTTCTTGACATATTTTACATAATTTGTCACATTATTTAGAAGAAGTGCTTTATGTTTTTATGATAAGTCCTGCTCAGCGTCAGCGTCAAGATGCATCAAAATCAAAAGCAAAAAAATGTATTTCAAGTTAATGTTTTCAAAAGAAAGTATACTTTTTATAAGAACAGGTAAATTTATTGTAGGTGGATAACATATTTAATCTTTATCGTTCTTTGACATTTCCAGAGCATTCAGTCTTAAGTTCAAATGACCAACACGAATACAAAATCTGATGCTTTTAAACATTTTTTCCATCTTGTCACTGACCCATATATGAACTCCTCTTTCACACTTGTTTCCAACACCATATGTTTGTTTTTTTCCATTATTCATAACAGAATTGCTCGTTATCCAATATTTTATCACGTCTACTAATCTTAAATCAGCGTCCTGTCACACAACAATAGAGCTTGAGTGTATACTTCAAACTAAGTACAACTTAACACAAACATGTTTACCAGGCAAAATTCACAAACAATAATTTAAAAAAAAAGTCATAAAAAGAGGTCGACAAGTAATAATAATGACCATCTTTTAGAAAACGGTACTCTTTCTGTGTTTCTTCATGGTATAAACCTGTTTCATCGGCTGTGTCGGTTTCAGACAGAGATGGATCATTTAATCGAGCAAAGTTCTCAATAAATCAATAAAACCTCCGTCCCTCATATCGTCATACTGGGTTTATTACCTCATGTAATATAATATAATAGTATGAAAAGTGTTGGATCCAAATTAAAATTAATATTTAAAATCAAGTTCATTTGAACTCGTCCAGAAATCCAATATGTGTGACGTTGTAAATGTTTTAATTTTAATTTTAATTGAGAAAACTCAACACAAAGGGTGGACTCTCCTCGGCCTGTGCCTCGTCAGCACTCACACATTAAGATTTACAGAAACAACCTCCAACCTCACACTCTTTTTAACCTTTTTTTCCCCGTCTGTCTCTGTTTCCACTTTGCCGATCGCTCTCTGGGGGTTGTTATGGATAAGAGGACGACTGGTAGTGACAGTCTCTCCAGATTACCCAGTTTCCTGCTGTGGAGTATTTCATCACGCTGCTGCAGCTTCTTCTTCTTCGTCTTCTCCTTCTTTTTCTTCTCTCCAGATACATAGCAGTCCCTGAGAAACGGCCTTGTCTTGGAGAGAAGAAGCAATTTTTTGCTACAGAAACCGTACAAAGCTCCGGCGCCGTAGAGACACATTTGGCCTGCGAGGTGTTTCTGTGGCTGATGAATCACCTCGGCGAGGAATTTTTTGGGGAAAAACTAGAGCATAAAGACTCCAAATATTTCAAAAGGAGTCTGGTTCCCCTGTTTGGGCTCCTCAGGTCACCACAGGAGCACCGAATAATAGCACTGTGTCTTGGCTGGGTCCTGTTTAGATTTTAATGACTTCACATTTTAAGGTTTTGGCTCGTCGAGGCCAGACATGATGATGATACAGGGCTAAATAACGAGGACGTTTCTCCGTGACAACAAAGACGTGGCGAGAAGCTGTGAAGTCCGGCTGATTAATTCAATCACAGTCGTCGTTTTTTACCGTTTCCTGCGAGTACGACATCTCACGTTGTCGTCTAATCTAACATCTGGAGTTTATGTTTGCGGTGACGGGCACTGTTTTGTAATAGTGGGCAATTCTACGACGACTAATCAAAGAGCCTTAATCATGTTGCATGATTCTATCGCACGCTAATGTCATTTGTAAACGCTGGACGACAGATGAGTCCAACTGGAGCTGTTCCCTCGACACAATGCTGCTTAATGTGATCACTCGGTGTCCACAGAGACGACGATTAGGACCGGATCCATTATCTGTCATTCAGAAATAACAAACCAGTCTGAGGGGAGAATTCAATACAGCCTCAGATTATTTACAGTATTTAAAGAACTGTAGCGCCACATTATGTAACAATGCCGCATTTTGTAATAAAATCCTTGAATGCAGTATGTAATAAACTTTGCCGTGTTTTATAATAAGTTGTTACATATTGCATCAGTTATTATAAAATGTGGGTGTTGCACTTTTATTATGACGAAAATGTTATAATTTGGTGCAACTTGTTACAAAATGTGACAAAGTTTATACATATTGCTTGGTTACTTGTAAATTACTTGTTTTCACAGTTAATCATGGTATTAAAAATCCCTGTGTTAGCGTCTTCTGTGATTGGTTCATTTGATTCTGTCTCCCGTTTATCTTTGAGGAGATCTAGAGGCATCGAATTATGTACAGTTTTACAGTATTTTGCTTATTGTGACACGATGTTTATGTTTGTGTTTTCTTAATTTTTCCCTGCAGAACATCACGGACCCCAGCGACCTGCCAAAGGTGGGCCGAGCCAAGGACTACCCCCTCTTCTTTGGGACGGCCATCTTTGCCTTCGAAGGGATCGGAGTGGTACGTGACTGATTTTTAAAAACTCAGCCCTCCATGTAAATAGTGATCCAAACTGCCAAACTGAATATAGCTGAGATATAAGAACAGTTTGTCCAACACAGATAAAAACAAATGCCCAGCATATGCATCTGGAATAAAAACAAAAAACAAATGAACAAGTCTCACAGGGGAGTGAACCATGTTTACAACCTGGTTTACAGTGTGTTAGGAATCATTATGTTGACATTATGCTGCTGGAAAGACTTCCATTCATCCATTCCTTCCTTCCCTCCCTGAGCAGGGAGTCGGATCAACAGCGATGTGTGTCCAATGTGGGCATTAACATGCATGACACTGCGCTCACATAAATTATAAACTAAAGCGTGGATGTTTTGCTTCTGTTCACCATGCAGCTTCCAGACGCACTGAGCAGGTTCCTGTGAGAGAGACAGAGAGAAAGACAGAAAGCTGCAGGGACACACAGCAACTCTTCATTGGTATTCAATTAACAGAGCCCCAGCGAGCCGCAGAGAGAGAAGATTACACTTTTCAAAAATGTTGAGTGCCGCCACCCGCGCAGGAGAGCCTCAGTCTTTTTGCCGAAATGTCAAAACAAATTTGGCTTTTTCATTTTTAACATCCATCAGCCCAAATCAAGACATCACAGCCTGAGAGGAAGTGACATTTCGGAAAAATAGAAAAGTCGCACAGCAACACTGAGATGACATGATGTCCCCGCCGCCTCGGACTGTTGTTCCTCTGCAGAGTGTCTTGTCCGGCAGAAAGTGTCATGCAGTCACGCGCTTGACCCGTTTGTCCTGGTCTTGTTGTGTTTTCTGGCAGGTTCTTCCCCTGGAGAACAAGATGCAGCGGCCGCAGAGCTTCACCACCGTCCTGTACCTGGGCATGGGCATCGTCACCTTCCTCTACATCAGCCTCGGCACCATCGGGTACATGTGCTTCGGAGAGCACATAGGAGGCAGCATCACCCTCAACCTGCCAAACTGCTGGTGAGAAAAACACCAGCTCTGTCCACGTCACAGGGACGCAAACAAGTCGCTTTAAGGCGAAGTTCACCGTTTGAAAGGGACAAGGAGGAGTTTGCTTTTGGTTATAAAAGAGTCTCATATTAATGTGGATGAATCTACGTTACCACCATTTTCAATAAATACATCGCTTTGTCGTTATTGTTATTTTAATATTATCATTATTTAGTGGTCGACTCGCCCAGCGTACTCGTATCATCAGAACAGACAAACGTAATCACAGAAGGCTGAAAATCACTGGACATCTCTGTTGGGATTATGCAAATCAACAGTGTAAAGTAGGAGCAGCTGTCAAGATGGACGGTTTGCAGTAGTTAATCATTGCATAAACTGCACCTATCACTCCTATCACTTCTATTATTCCCAATTTACAGGTGCATTAGAATATCATGACTAACGTTAAATGAAGACCGAGAATTCAGTATCCCCAAAAAATTAAATATCACAAAGGACCTTTTTCTTTTTTCTTTTTTAAAAGCATTTTTAATATGGAAAAGTTGGCCTTCTGCCAAATATGTCCCTCTTTATGCACTCAGTGGAAGAACTGAGGGAGTTTAATCCGCCCCTGTCAGTAGTTTGAGGAATGTGTCATGTAGTCATTATGGACTGTAACTCACACTCTGGTGGTGACAGACGACTGACAAATAACACATTTTTATTACAGTGTTCACACAATATAATAACAATAAAAGCATTTTTATTTTTACATTTAATAGCCAAAGCATTCATGATAATTATTCAAAAGAGAGAAGAGGGAGGGGCAGAGAAATGACAGCTACTGCTAATGGCTTTTAACTCTTCTCACCCTGAAGCAAATGACAGTGTGAGTGGTCTACGACGCCATCTAGTGGCTAATTTGATCAAATCGTCTCACAGCGAACCAGGGAATAGGTGGTTTATGAGGATAGAAACAGGAAACGTACATCACAGGGAGTGTGAGGAGGTAAAAGGAGCCGAGTCACTAAAGTTTTTGCCCCAGGACTTCAGTCGAGACCGAGTCTGTAAAACTCACACGTTGTTGTGTTATTGATGGATTTGGAAACATCTGCAGTTATTAGTTTTAGCAAAGAGGCCGCGCCCTCCCGGTGGACAGCCAGCTAATAACACGTCTCCAGGACGGAAGTAGGTCAGGAAAATAATTTCCACGACCTCAGAGCAAACTAACTTTTAGACAGATTTGTAGTGTGTGTGTGTTTGTGTGTGTTATCTGGTCTGGTTCAGTTTGCAGCGGCCGTTATTGCCACCGTTCGTCTTCGGCTCCGATGTGTCCTCATTTCATTTTCCGTCTGTGAGCTCATTTTTGCTTTCCAGAGATAATAAAGTTAGTAAAAAACCAAAAACCGCTCTGATTAGATTTGTTTGCTCATTACTCGCTACTATCATCGCAGCTGCAGGAGACCAGCAGCGGCTTTTCAAACGGCTGATGTCGCTAATTAGTGGAACAAATTGTCTGTTTAATGAGGTTGAAAGCAGAAAGATTGTAATTACCAGTATCTGTATTTGAAAAAGAAAGACAGTGAGCAGAGGAGTGGACAGTCGGTGTTTATGTGTGTTTTTACAAGCGCCACCTATTGATTCCTCTTCATCTTGTATTGTTTTTGATGGATCCTGGTGCTGAGGCTCGTTTTGTGTTTCTATGAGTGGTTTTTGATTAACTTCCTCTCACTGCACTGAACTGATCTGAACATGATTGTTTGCCTTTTATTTTTTTCTCTGCTCTCTAACTTTTATTTTTTTCCCTCCTCCCTCTGTGATGATGTCCAGGACCTACCAGGCCGTGAAGCTGCTCTACTGCTTCGGTATTTTCATCACCTTCGCCCTCCAGTTCTACGTCCCCGCGGAGATCCTGATCCCGCCGGTGGTGGCCCGCGTGACAGAGCGCTGGGAGACGGCCGTCGACCTCCTGCTGCGCACCGTCCTGGTCATCTTCACATGTGAGTACAGAGTTGACCCATCGAGACGGGATGGATCACACTCATGGATGCGTGACGTCTGAATTCAGACCAGTGGTTCGTTTGATTTGTTCCAATTCAGCGGCCAAACCGATACAACTGTTGCATTTTGTGTTCACATGGTAGCAGTCCCGACCGATTTTGAAGCTGTACACAAATGCAATGTGCAAACCAACTGTAAATTCATGTAAAACCTCTGATGCACGTTGCCTTCAGGCTCAGTTTTTCATCAACAGTCTCTGCATTTCCTTCTAAAACAACTCTGTGTGGTAACGTTGTGTTATTATCTCATAGTGTGGTGAATGTGCAGGTCACAACTTGTCCACCAGAGCGTTGTGGAGTTGTTGGATTGTGTATTTGATGAGGGAAACCAAGAACCCCATGAGCCTCCATAGCGTAGCTCTGAGCAGCTCATGGCTCTGCTCCGCCGTTCTAAAAGTAGCTTGCGCCGACAATTAAAGGTAACGAACCTACTGCTATGACTATAGGGGTTTATGGCAATGGGCCAATTTGCCAAAATGTTAAACTATCCCTTTAAAACCCAACACAGCCTGACCCAAGGTTGAAGCCTGGTCCATCCCAATGCAGCCCCCTTTTTTGCAAATATTTTCCAAGTGCTGTTAAACAGTGCAAAGATTTTTTAATACAATGTTTTCAAACATCATAGTTGTTTTTGGATGCTTGAATTAAATTACTTTGCAACAGAAATGAAATTATTTCATAAAAACAAAAACTGCCAGTCAAAGTTATCAGCCCCCCTGATGCGAATAGTCAGTTTTGAGTCGTTTTTGCTGGATAACAGCTGCAATTGTTCGTTTTGGTTTTCAACAACAAGTCTCTGACACGTCTCCTGTGGAACTCAAGCTCATTTTTCTTTGAGAAATCTCTGAAGCTCCTCCAGATTTCAAGTCAGAGCTTTGTGCAGGCCAGTCAATAACACTCACTTTGGTCCCGTGGAGGTCGTTCTTCACTAGGCCTGATGTATGTTTTATGTTCGTTGTCATGTTGGAAGACAAAGCAACAACCCAGACTCAGTTTTACTGCTGACTGCTTCAGGGTTTCTTCACAACATCTTTAAACGAACCGAGCTTTGTGGTGAAGTCCATAGCTCCTTAAGTTCCTGGTGTCATAGCTCCAACAAGGTGCTGAAAAAGTTCCACAGAGATTCACAGGTCACACAGCTGCTGCAGTTTGTTGGATGTCGATCTCATGATCCACACCACATCCTGAAGGTCAAAGCTCCACCTGAACTCATGATTCGAGCTTTGTAACGTGGAGCTTCATCCTGCTGGAAGCCGTTAGCAGAGAAGGAAACATCGATCAGCTGCTGATGTTGTTTTAAAGAGTTTCTCTCTCCACCTGCTTGAGAGTTATTCTCACTCTTTGGTGCAGTTGTTTATAATGAATCACTTTCCTGTCGCTACAGTGAAACTCTCCTTAGTCTGAGCTCATGATGATAAAAAACAGTTATTCTGAGTAAACTCTCAGAGGACACAAACAAGTCACTGTGATTGGCTGTGACAGCAACATCTGGAGCCAATAGGAGTGTTATTGAACAGACTGATGAGACTCTAGACGGCGGTATTAGGAACAAAATGTCACTGAGAATCGATTAGTCATCAGAAAGAGAGAGATGAAGTTTTATAAACTTTGGATTCTCCAACTGTTGGTGGAGCAGCGGAGTAAACAGTAGACGATGTGATATTTTGGAGGTGAGTGTTCCCGAGGAGGTCACAGTGGGTTCGTCTCTGGGCGACCTGGTTGGATTGGGACACCGGTGACATTTCAAAAACAAAGAGAGGAGTCATTTGTCGGTGACGGTTGCACAGAGCCGACACCGTACGAACTTTAGATTCCTCCGGTTCAGTCGCCTCTCCATAACGACAACGTGGCCCTTCGTTTTTTTACACCTGACGGCACACCAACCGACCACACACCTTGTTTTGTGCCGCTGCCGAGAGATAATTGGTTTAATCTGCTGAGTAAAGTCTCTGCTCGTTTTAAATTGGCCGATCTAAAAGTTATTTGAGTTAAAGTCTGTCCGCTAATTAAACGGCCTCGAGTCACCGACTGAAACACCTGAGCTGCAATTCGTTCTCATTTATACTGACAGTGCTACAGAGAAACAGGCACAGATACATGAGGATGTAATCAGATTACATAGATGGATGAGTAATTAATCAAAATATTATTTTTCTTTAAAAACCATTGTGCTCAAATGCAAATTATTAAATTTAATTTCTACTCTTGCTTTTTGCATTAAAACTTAAATTTGGCTTCTTTTTTTTTTCTCCATAAGACTTTTTCATGTCATTCTTTCAAATATTCATTAATAACCAATTAGAATCAGGACTAAAACCAAACAAAAACAAAATAATTATTCATTGAATGTAATCAATGTTAAATGTTGAATTCATCATGGTATCGATTTGCAGCCACAGTTACAAATCTAAACTTCCTGCTGTTGCAAATGACCAGTTCATTCTGTTCGATAATTAGATCATTTTCTCCTTATTTGACACCACCACTTTGTTTTATTTGTAATAAAACTGTTGGTATCGTATGGATTTACAAGTATATTACTGAAAATATTCAAGATCTATGACAGATTGTGACAGTTTGTCCACAGACGTTGTTCAACACGTCTCTGTCTGAGGAGCTGGAGATTCACACTCACTCAATCTCTCTAAAGAAAACATGAAGAGAGACGCATTCAGAGCGACCTTGGTTGTTTTTTTGTGCTGAAGTAGCCGTCGTTAGTTAAACGTTCCTTTAAGTGATGTTTAATTTCAGTCACCATGGCAATGTGTTGAAATGTATACAGGCGCCGTATTGATCGCTTGAGCTGCTGCTGCTGCTGTTAAAAAATCAAGATGGTTAACGAACAAACAAAACGATGTGGTTGGAGGAGACGAAATGTCAAGGGCAGCAGCGAATCCACCACTCCTCCTTCTTCTTCTTCTTCTCACTTGAACCCAGTTTCCTGCAACTTCACGTGTTGTGAACTGAAACAACAAACTTTCGTCCTTTACATGATCTGATAACTTTATGTCTTTTGGAGATCATTTCATCTTCCACTTCCTGAACTGTTCACATTAAAGGTGTACAGAAATGGCCGTTTGTTCCGTTTGTCGCGCCGAGTTGTGCCGAGCTGCAACACGACTTTACCCGAGTAAATTTAACGGATTTGATTGGTCGTTACCGAGCGGGCGGGATATTCAAAGCGAGTACGAGCTCCGTGTGTGTGTGCGTGTTTAGACGTTTGAATGACGGATGACAGATCCAATATCAGTGGCTTTTGAATCGTGAGCAGGCTGACGTACAATCCATGCGCCTGCATTGGCCAATGCGGGGAAAAAAATACAAGAAAATACAACACTTTCATCCCGGATTTACTCAAAAATAGAATTTTGCACAAAGTTTGGCCTACATCGTCTCTTAGATGAGTTTTTACACTAATTTTATGACCCAGAGTGGGCTCAAATTCAGTTTTCTTTTCTGTTCACATTAAGAGAAAATGTCTCTTACCGAGGGTGTCCAGACTTTTGTAACAGATATCGCGTTGCTGCTGGTTCGGCTGTTTAAAGTCCTTTATGTCGGCTGATCTGCTTAAACAGTTAGACTGAGGGATGTGGGAGTCGGCCCCCTGAGGGTTTTCAGATTTTCTGAGCTACTACTACTACTACGACTCCCATCCCTCTGTGCCCAATTATTTCCAGGTACGATGAAGCAGGAGCAACTTAACCAGGAAGTAAAAATCCCTCTGAGCTTCCCTGTTAGCGTTTCCTCTGTGAAGATTAGGCAAATTAGTCCTGCGATGTATTGAAACACCGGCTTTTGCTTCTTCTTCTAACAACACACTCCAGAGCGCTCGTCCTCTAATCTACCTGCTGTTCATTTCTCTTTTTTTTTTGTACAACAACACAGTGCAGTCCAGTGCGCTTGTGTGTGGAGGTTTATGTGTTGATGTAGTATGTGCTCCTGCAGCTGATTTCCTGTGTGTGATGATGAAGGTGTTTGCGGTTGCACGTGTGTTCACCCAGTGTGCGACTCGTGCTCCCCGGCCGGCCTCAGTGATGGAGTAGGTGTCATGTGAATGGAAATGAAACCGCAGTAACTTCACAGCCTGTTTTGTTAACTCACATTCAGCAGAAAGCAGCAGCAAACAGTTCCCTGTAATAGCTCCGCCGGGCTATTCATAGCAGCAATAATCCTCCAATTGCTATTGATTCCCACTCAGCCAGGACTGCTGATCCTTTAACTCTGTTGTTGTCGTCTCCGCGCCTCCAGACGGTCCAGACTGCTGACTGTGATTTAAGTGTGGACGTGCAGGGGCACGTTGGGGTCAGTAGGGGGCAGACTTCTACTCATTTAAACATCATTATGTTCACATTAAAGCTGTCAGGGTGGAGATTTCCAGTCCCTGTTGAAACTCTGTGATCAGAGCGCTGCAATGAGTCGGGGTAAAGTTTGTGCATCTGGAACATTTTTAATGTGCTCACACTGTATCAAGCAACAGATACGTGTTTGTTCAGGACACTTCTAAAGTTAAAATAATAAAAACTTTTTGCATTTTGGGAGATATTTAAAAGCTGATGTTTAGATAAGACACAATACAGCTACTAAAAGTTTCTAAAGTGACTTCAATGTTGAGACAGAAGAGTGAAGTTGGATTATGTACGGAAGCCGTAAGTGGCCATACATTCATTGTGTTTACTCTGTTTTCCCGAAATGACTGGATAAAGATAAAGATCTCAAGAAAGCAAACTTTTTGATCATCTCATCCAATCATCCTCCAGTTTTCGTGGACACAGGTCCTGAAGTTGGTCAACAACATATTTATGTAGTCTACGATGCTGTCAGGCCTCGATTAAAGAGATATGTAATGCACTGAACAGCCAATAGAGACTAATGTCTTAATGTCTGTTTTAGAAGAACTGTCCAAGTGTACTTGTGATTTATGCAGAAGAATTTCAGAAACAATCCAATGAGCTAAGTAGTTCGCCAAACTGTAATTAGTTTGACTGTTCGGTTTATACATTTCTTGAATGTATATGAATCTCGTACACTGTATGCAACAAAGAAAAATCTGATGTAAACCAAAATATATGTGTTCACATCAATATACAGGTGAGATGTAAATCCTGCTTTGGCATTTCTGCCTGTCGCACCTCCGTCAGTGCCGTCAGGTCAATGTGTAAATACATATGAATGCCAATAAATACTTGGTTCAATGATGTTGTTATCAAGGGAACTCAAGAAAAAGATCCAGTTATTTCAAGAAAACTGAGGAGATGAAAGTTTGTCCACCACAGGCTGCCGTAGTTACATTGATTGTTGAGGCTGCTGTTGGAGCCACCAGTGATTCCTGAACCTTAGATTGGTGTGACAGTGGAGCCATGGGATACGTCTGCGTCTGTATCCTGGCAGGAGGTCAAACACATCTTTTGGAGGCTACTGGACTGGACTCTGCCAACGTAGGTCTTTATGACCCATTATTCATGAACAGAAACTCTGAATGCAGCTCCAGGGAGGAAGCGTGTCCAGTTCAGGATCCAATTCTGGCTTCTTGCTGACGATGCAGTTGGCAAACTCTGCCCTTCTCTGGCTTCACCTAGCTCTAAGTGATTTTTTGTCATTCAGACAAAACAGCTGTGATTTATAAAAAGTTAAAAAATGGCTTCCAATAAATGTGTAAAGGACAGCGCTGCTGTAGCACCGCTGAACTTTCTATTGAAGGAGTCAGTTGATGTGTTTGTGGAGGTTCTGGTAACCCTTTAATTTACAGTCAGTTAATTACGTGATAAGAAATAGCCAAGAAGTCAAACAATTCATTGGGTTATAAAGTCTAGAAATAGCGTAGAAATATCGGTCAATTTCATAGTAATGTCGAGAATTAGGCTGTAGCCAAGAAATAACGATTGATTGCGTAGAAATGGCCCAGAAACATCGACTAATTGCAAGGACTTGGAGAAAAATTCAAAGCATGAAAAGAATGCATAATCTTTTGAAAAACAAGACATCAATTATTTCTTGACATTACTACGCAATTAACGGCCTGTAAATTAAAAGTTTACCGTGGTTCCTTCTTGAGGACCACCAGACTCAAAACACACTTCGGATCCCACCTCATCCAGGATCCACTGACGGAGCTGTGGGACGTTTGGTCTGCGTTGAGCTGGAACAAAAAACCCCAGACCTGGAGAAGTGGTGGAGAATGAACGGATTATTGGATGGATACACAAAGTGCTTCCAGAGCGGCCACTAAATGGTTTAATCCCATCAGCGCGCTCAGAAAAACTAATTCAAAAGGCGCTGCATTGATCCTTCCTGTGAGCCGCCCGGTTCTTTGCTTTTGATTTTTTATTCTGTGGCAAAACGTGATCGATGGCACAAATTACATTTCTGAACTGACGACACCGTCCCGTAACTCGGTCTAAAACGAGCCGGGGTCGGGGAAGTCGGTGTTGACGCCCGCGGCGAGGGGAAAGGGAAAAAAAGCAGCAAAACGAAGTCTTCAAAACAGCTTATTCTGTCAAAAACAAGGAACTGAAGAAGTAATTGTGTTTGCAGCAGGCACACTGCAAATCGATGGCCAATCTACAAGTAATGAGGAGGACGGAGGCGCACGTCCACATTTCATTGTGTTTACAAAGAATACCTATGTGTGTAGGCTTAGTATCAAATCTGTAGCACAGTGTGTGATGCTCTGATCCTGTTATCTCTTCACCGCTTTGCTCCACTTTGCACGTTTGCTGATGACATTAATATGCAAATATTCCGCGTTTGGTCATCAAGAGAAGCAGCTGGTGGCACTAATTCTCTAGCCGGGTGCCATTAAACCAATGAAGAAGATTGGAAAAAAGAATATGACGCAATTAACACAGTCAGATCTCAAACAGCGTTGATGTTTGTTTTTGTGTATTAAAGGAATGTGATGGTCACATGGATTTTTTTTGTCTTTCAGAGCAGTGTTTTCAATTTCAATTTTGTCGGCTATTTTTCAATTTAGCTTTAGCCTGAGTCTTGTGTCAGTTACCTTTACTAGTTTTAGTCATATTTAGTCAACATGTATTCTTTTTTTGTTTAGTCACATTTTAGTCGACGGAAATCCAAAGTATTTAAGTCGATAGTCTTTGAAAGCAGATTGACAGTAATGTTAATCAATATTAATCCAGTCAAACCAATAGATTCATTCATAATTTAAAAGTCTGTGACGAAAAAAGAAGTCCGTCTTTAAGGCTGGATTGCACCAACAAGGTTTAACTTTAAAACCAGATTAAATCATGGTTTAAGTTTAAATTCTGTTGCACTAAACTTTAAACCTAGTTCAAAATTAAGACAGATTAGATTTAAACCTCCTTTTAAACCTCAGTTTAATTTTTACTCTAAACTAAGTTTAAATTTAATCCTGTTGCACCAGAACTTTAAACTCCAGTTTAAACTGTGATCTAGGGTTAATTTTAAACTGACAGTGGAGGTGGTTTAATTTTTTCAATCACTGCATTTTTGAGGTGAGTGAGCAAAATTACGAAGCTCCTTGAAGAAAATTGAGAGATAGCCTTTCTCTCAATTTCCTGTCTTCTTGTTTTGTTAAGCACGGAGACGTTTCTTGGGCGGAGAGACGGTGTTTACTCTGACAGAGCTCAGGTGAAGCTACGTGCAGCAGAGAAGGCTCAGGGCTGCTAGCTGCACTAGCTGTCTCTGATGCTGCTGAGTCTCTCTCTCAGCAGCTGCAGTCAGGACCGCAAAGAATAAGAAATACAGTCAGAGTGAAGCGCTGGAGCCGCGGACCGATTCCTGACCGTCACCAACAACTGAAGCCTCGACTGGTAACAAGTAACCTATGAGGACCGTTGTGGGGAGCTAACTCGATGCTAACTTAGGCTAGTGGTAGTGGTTAGCATCCACCGCTAACACCGTCTTCCCAGCTCACCACAACGGCTCTCCTGTCAAGACACTGGGTTAAAAAAAACAAAGGTGTGACACCGGCGGCTCCTTATGTTGGTGACGGCGGGTATCGGCCCACAGCTCCAGCGCTTCACTCGGACTGTATTTCGTTTCCTCTGCGGTCTTGACTGCTGCTGTCAGGGGCAACTACACAGTTGAGCCCGCTGAATGTTTTGTTTACAAACTACAAAGAGCAAAACTCCATTTCGCATATTTAATTAGTAATATCAATTCCTTTATAGGCCTACACACTTTCCCGACTGATTTAAATCAGTTTAAATTCAGTTTAAATATTTAAACTGAGTTTTACTAAACTGAGATTAATTTTAAGTGGTGCAACAGAGCTCTGCTTAATTTTAAACATAGATTAACTCATTTTAAACTGAGTTTTACTAATCTCTGATTAGACCTAATCTTAGATTAAATTAAACCTTGTTGGTGCAATCCAGCCTAAGAGCATTGATTTCGTCTCATCTTCGTCATGAAAAACAAAACAAAACAACACTGACAAATATATTTTGTCTACTCTCGTCTGATGAAATTAGCACTGTTTCTGAGCTTCATCTCTTCAACTTTTGTCTGCACATCTTTGTATCTATTCGTTATTTTTTGCATTTATCCCTCAAATATGGTTCAAACACTTGAGACAAAGATGTTTCAGAGGTTCAACGTTTCACAGTTTAACAATAAATTACTTATTATTCAAAATAGCCTCAGTGCAGCGCTGCAGTAAACATCCACATCAGCCCTACAGTGTTGTGTGGAGCAAACCTTCCTTTTTAAATGAGAAGAACCACAAACTGAATGACACTGTCTGACATTATTATTTTTCTCTAGTGGATCAAACACTGCCAGGACGTCATTTCTAAATTAAACCCAGACAGTTTGCAGTTCACCTGCGAAGGTAAAAGTCTTCACTTCGGCTCTTATCGGCCCACGCAGACGCTGATATGTCTGAGAAAGGCTGCAATTAGTCAAGTTATCGGCCAGTTCCTACTTAATTTAGCAGAAAACCACCTCCCGTAAGATTTGCATTAGGACGATTTGTTCTAAAATTAATGTCGGTGGTTTAAAGTTTTGTATTTGTTGCACATATCCTCGTGTGGCTGGTGAAGCTGACAGTGAAAGTGGCGATAATGTGAAGTGCTTTGCAGAGAAGCCTCAGTAATGTGATGGATGTTGCTGCTGGATACTGAGTTTCTGAATAATGTGACAGATGAACTGTTACAAATGAGCAAATATGACATTCTTATTACGTTGAAGAAAATGTCCAGCGCTCCAGTCCATCGCCGTTGTCTCTCCCTCTCTCTCTCTCTCTCTCTCTTCACTGCAGTCCACATGTCACAGCAGCGATATTGAGTTACAGAACCACGGCTCTTGTTAGCCCCGGGTTCTTCATTTCCTTTATTAGCTGTGATTGGAACCTATAGAGAATTATGCAGATGACATTTTCCACCCCTCGCAGGTTTCTGCACATGCATGTTGATAAGCTAATAAAAGGGAATAAATGCATACATGTGCCACTTCATGTCTGCGGGTCATTTGCGAGGAGGCCGCTTGTGGTTTCATCGAGTGTGTGTTGGGAATGTGGAGGAGAAAAGAAAGACTTGCTTCCAGTGAGATCCCACTGATGCATACTTGAATGAAGGAGGCGAGGGGAAGGGGGTCTGGAGGAGGAGGAGGAGGAATCATGTTTCTCCTGCATGCACATCTAGGAGCAGGAGATTGCTTTTTGGTTGTGAATCCGGGTACAAGATGGGATTGAACATCGTCTGCGTATGTGTGGAGTGAATCTTGAAAAGAATACCTCTGAGAGAGACGGCCTTTGAATAGAGGAGAGAATGGGTTTCTCAGGCTGTCAGCAGGGAGAAGCTTTTGTCTTTGTATCACTACTTGCTGCTGCATTTTACCAGTGTGAGTTTGGCTCTTGTGGTCTTTGTGTGTGTGTGTGTGCAGTGGCAGAAAGACAGACAGCATACAAAGAAATAAAACCCTAGACAGCTTCACAAAGAGCAGGTGCATCACTCTCTGAATGGCTTTTAATCAATCAAGAAAACTAAATAAAAACAGATAGACGTTAAAGTTTTATTTTTGTCCAACAATGTCAACACTTTAGATCAAACTCCACTTATAAAATGGATTTAGCAATAATTTAAAAAAAAATTCTGTTGGTCCAGAATCGTCACGTCATTGTGGGGATGCTCAATAACATATATAACATCGGTACAGATAATCATCGGCCCAATATTGGCTGATAGCTATTGGTGAGAATACAGATAATCATCATCCAAAATAAATCCGATAATGACATTGACTTGAAACAATAATAAATGTTGATTTTTGAAGAGTCATAACTGTACTTATTTCTGTTGTGATTACTGTAATGATGTCAGTTATATTATTGTGTCAGAGACAAAGCTATAATATTTTTTACCTTTCTTAACCTCAAGTGTGTACATAAACTATTAAAAACGTTAAAAACTAACGACATTGGTTAAGAGAAGCAGGAAATTATTGGTATCGGTGGAAAAGAAAGAGTTTCCGTGTCCCTAATTCAAAGAGTAGAGACGTGTTTCCTTCCATGATTTAAAAACACCAATGTTTTGAGTTTTTTTCTTGCAAAGTGCAAGTTTTCAGCTACTTTAACTTTTTATTATCAATTTAAATGCCTCTAAAGATGCCGTCACCTTTAAAGAGTTTGAACAGAGCCCTAAGGATATTTAACAGAAGGAGATGAAGTGATGTGTTGATCTAAAACGTGAGGGGGGAATTGTACCAGTTTCATGTCGTGTTAACGTGTAAAACTGTGTCTGGAACGTATCAGTGTTTGTTGTTTAACATTTTCCTAAGTTGTTCATGTGAGATCAATAGGCCGATAGACCGTCTGCAGCATCGAAACGTCTTTTCAAATGACGGCGGAAAATGTCACAGGATCTTCTGCATCGACTGAAGCCAAAAACATTCATTCATTCATTTTTTCCGTGAATGAACGGAGGAGGTCCTTCAAGTGGCAGAGCTGCAGAACGAACCTTGATGTTAACGCCGTTTTCCCGGTTGCTACGACAACAAACCGTTGTACTTCTGTACCGTTTTCTTTTGGCTTGAACTTGAACGGTCAGATAAGAGTTAAAAGGGAGAACAGCCTTGAGCAAACGCTGCCTCTCTCTGCTGAGCTGAGCTGTGCTGCGACTTACACTCCCACTCAAAAGGTCAGTTCATTTCAATGCAGGGAAATTTCTTTTGAAGTGAACTCTCTATTCTAATTCACTAGAGATAAGCTGAGGGATGGAGGAGCTTAGTGTTGCTGTTACTGTTGTTTTGGATCAGAGAGCCTCTGAGTGGCAGTTGTAGGAATGCTACACGGCTTCGTCTTGTTTTTTGTAGTTGTACTTGCCACGATACACTCATTTTTACAGGACTGGACAAGAATCGCCTGAAGGCTCACTCCTTCTGTTTTATCCGCTAATAAATCTCAAATGAACGCTCTGAATAAATGCTCAGTGTTGGTAAAGTTGAATCTACTGAGTGTGTCTGACAGATAGGAGAGAGCCATTATGAGCTATATCCACCTATAAAGTTGAGATTGATATAAGGATGGCACACATTGAATGATTAAAACTGGATTAATCACATTCTTGGCCACAGAGTAGATGTAATATAAAGTTAGCATGGTGTAACATGTTAGCAACATCAACATTGGATTTCTCACAAAGTGAAGCATGCAAGCCCAGTGTTTACGGTCCTTCTTGCTCAGTTTGATCTGAACCACCTTTTGAATCTTTTGTATCTTGTTGGGTCGGCTTGTCACGACACCAGAATTAGTTCAGTTGTTGGCACTAATACCAGTGAATTTCCGCAATACGTTAATGTTTCATAACAAAGACCAATCCAACCATCCACTTCCTGTTGCCCCTCCTCAGGGATACCTCAAGGCTCAGTGCTGGGGTCCTTTCACTTTGCATTTCTATGGGTTTTCATATCAACTCTATACAGATGTTGCCCGACTATACCTTTCATTCTTAGAGCAGGTCTCAGAACAGTTCTGTTGGTCCATAAGATACATCCTCATTGACGAGGGAACACCACCTTCAGCTAAATCTCTCAGAGACTGAACTCCTGGTCCCATAGCGAGGACGAGCTGGATGAGCTGTCCCAGGTAGAAATCCTCCTCTTTATCCCTCACTCCCAACAAAAGTTACGACTTGTGAGAAACCTGGATGTCATGCTTGATGAGCAGCCACGTTTAAACTGGAGATGTGTGATTCGAAGACAACCAGCCACTTAAAGCACTTTGGTGCAAAGACTGTTTGCCTTTAAGGTGCTGAATAAATGAAATAAACTTGAAACTATCGACCAAACCCCCCACACTCCCCAGGCCACCTCATCACTTGGATGTGAACTGAGGACTCTGACTCTGAAACTCCACAAAATCTCCCCTCCATTATGTATTTTTCTGCAGCCATTGCCATAATAATAATCATTTGAAATTTGCCATAATGACAAAAAATATTCTCCACAGAAAAACAACTCTTAATAGGGAACTCAGTCCATGTCTAGACAGTTATTGCTCTCCATAATGCCCCTTTTTAATGAAGCTTTAAACACATAAGTGGTGTTCGCCCATCCAGCCATACTCACTGAGACATAAATCAAAAACAAAGTCAGTGTTTTGTTGCTGCCTGTGCAGCAGCAGCAGCAGCAGCTATATTGGCTGCACCACTGGTCATTTCATTTTCTCTCTCTGAAAGTACTTCCTTTGTCTGAGTCACTTTGCCACGGGCCTGAGATGAGCAGCTAGCGTGTGTTGTTAAGCTGTTGATGGGAACAAGAGAGGACATGAGGATGTCGCGTGAGCCTTCTCCTCCTCTTTCTGTTCTTTTTTTTCCTTCTTTTTCTTCTTCATCCTGGAGCACAGTGGCACAAAGGTGGCCTGCCAGTGGGAATGCATGCTGCATGTTGTCGGGACTGTTAGTGCTGTCATATTTTTTACCCTTTCAGAAACATGATGTGAGCACACGTTCACCTTTACGTCGTGTGGAGCTGATTCGCCTCTGCTGTTTGGCCTTTGCCTTCTGTGCGTGTCTCCGTTCGTCTAAATTACCCCTCGTTGTCTGAGGGGAATGAATCAAAGATCAGATGTGATGTGATGAACCCGCTGTGAGTCTAGAGATCTGTTTAAAAAGCACTTTCACAGAGGAAGTAACAATGACTAACATGGAATGAGAGAAAAGCATTACTGTAGTGAGACATATGGGAAAAGTTGGACCTGTTACTTCTGCCTAATGTGTTTGGCTGTAACTTTGTCTTGAAATTAGATCCAGTTCCAAATTCTCCTTTGTCCACTGATAAGTTAGTTACCCCACATGGCCAAGGGCGTGTGCCCATCCAAACACAACCACCTGTTTTTGATTGAAGTTCTCATCCAGACTTCACTGGCATCAACCTTCTGCTGCGACAACCTCCACTCCTCTGGTTTCAGGCCTCCCACCAGATGTTGAACCTGGCTGCAGAGATCTGCAAAACCAACAACAACAAAAGAAAACATGCACAACACACCAACCGACAACGGAGGCTCTCTGCCTTCACCTGGCGTCTCACGGCTGAAAACCAACCTTGCAACATCAGTGTAGTACCTGGCCGCCACCCCGGTGTCCCAGCTCTCGTCTCTGCACACCGCAACACAAACGCGTTCCGTAACCCGTAATCTTTTGTTCATGACGGTTAAGACGACACAAACACACACGCCGTAACATCGTATATGTCATGTAACGTTATCCACCGCTCCATTTATTGATTTTTCGCCGGCTTCGTTGTAAACAAATGCACATGGAGGAGAGGAGCATAATCAGAACAGTGGAAAAGCGAGTGGACTTGCATAGTTCCCCTTTAACTCTAACCAACCTTGTAAGATCAGAGCCTCCGACCCGGTGTCCCAGCTCTCGTCTCTGCGGCACCGCCACACAATCGTAACGCGCCCCGTAACCCGTAATCTCTTGTTGATGACAGATAAGACTACACAAATACACATGGTAACATGGTAGATTATCAATAACCTTATCCACCGCTCCATGGATTGATTTCTCACCAGCTTTGTTGAAAACAAATGCACATGGAGGAGAGGAGGGTTAGAGACACAGAGGAGACGCCACACCTGGAGAGTTTAAATCAAAAATATGTTTTGTGCATCTGCAGCATGTTTGTGTATTTGCATTAGTTTCCTTAAGATGCAGTGTGTTGATCTCTCAGGACCACCATAGTTTCCAGCTCAGGTGTTTTGAGGTGAATCTGAGTTTATATATACTGTAATTACCTTTATCTCATCTCCACGCTCATTAACTTCACCTCTTCTGTAAAACATATGCAAATAAAAACTCCCACAAGTCTGGACGTGGCTTTGCACTGAGGTGTCCCAACTAGAAAAGTTCAAAATATTATTTTATTCTTTAGCATGAAGGATTTTCTTAAGTGGAACTCAGGCTGTGAAGAGCAGGAGGAGTTTGTTCAACAGAGGTAACTCAGGTGGAGGAGGAGATCAAGCTCTGTTTGTGATATGAAGCAGTGGAGTATCAGTACGACTGCACTGGTCGAGGATCAATATTTTCCATCCTTTTCTGTCTGTTCACACAGACACACGCAGATCCCAGTGTGTGTCGTTACAACCGCTCCGTTGTCAGACAAGCTAACGGTCGCTGCATGAGTCTGATCACTTGGAGATGACAGGAGCAGTCGGCCCCTAAAGGTCACGACTGAGAAACCAATCAGAGTGCAGCGTCTGAACCTGCGAGTCACTGTTTTTTTTTCTTTCGTTTTTAAAAAAACTGAACTTATCTGTGAGTGACGACCTCGTCAGCTCGCTCAGTGTGTCAGCCGAGCTAAAAGCAGATCAGCTGCTGCAGCCGGACTGCGAGCAGACAAGTCAGCCCGAGGATTTCTGTCTTTAGCTTGGACCTCCTGCCGGCCGGGAAGGTCAGCCGCTCCCTGCAACTCCATCTTCCCCCACTTTAACTCTCCCTCTGGTTTCGTTCTGTTCTCAGCCCTCCCCCTCCCCCGCCCCCGCCCTCTCTCTGTTTGCTGGTCATCACTGTCTGGATCGGGGAAACTCGTCACACTCCGTCCTCTGACCTGATTTTTTAGTTCCTAAAAACTGTGACAACACCAGAAGGTGAAAGAAGCTGTCAAATTTATTTTCAGTTCATAGCAGCAAATGCTTCGTACAGCTGGACGATACGATCTTAAAGTTATATCACAGTATGATATAAAGAATAACAATCAGTCAATCAAAGTTTATTTATACAGCTCTTTACAGCAGCTAAAATGATGATCAAAGTGATCTACAAAAGATAGAAAATAGAAAATAGGACTTAGAAGAATAAAACAAAGATTGAAACATTGAACAATAACAAAATCAAAACTGGAATATGTCACATCATCACTGGATGTTAGAAGCCATTCTAAATAAAAACGTTTAAAGACTGGACTTAAAAAGCCGCAGGTCATTGATGACCTGAGTTACTAACTCAGTGTTCATGTTTACTCAGCCTCACCGCTCGCTACCTCAGTCTCTTCACGTTTTGCTTCCTTCATATCTCATCACACAGTTTTCTCCTGAATCATGAGGAGTTGTAAACATTAACTCTTGTATCTGAGTAAATTCAGTTATTATGATCCTTTATTGTTAAACAGGAATCAGTTGAAGTCGAGGAAATGAACACGTCTTTCTTCCTCTTCCATTAGAAATTCAAATATTCTGTCCAGAGGAAAATAAACCTGAGCTCAGCAACATTTGATCGTTGCCTCTGTGTCCTCTGGTGTGAGACACACAGACTGGCTGAGTGTGGTAATGTGAGCGTGGTGTGTGTGTGTGTGTGCCACATGATGGCTCAACTTCTGAGAGTTTTAGTGGAGTTGTAGGAGTTTGTGGGAGAAGTGCAGAACGGGAGGCTGTGACCTGGAGCCGGGTTTCCTCCACAACTTATAGTCAAGAACTCCATGAGTGTCAAAGTGCGTCCTTTTTGACACATATCAGCACAAAAGCTGCAGGACACACAGCTCCACGCCGACCGGCTGGAATTGCTGTTGTCATTAAAGTGAGTCGTGCAGCTGAGAGCTCTTCCATCCAGACAGGTCAGCGCCATCTGAAGTGAAGGACGACGGTCGCTCTCTCTCCCTCTGATCCTGTTGTTTCTTCTCTGTTATTTATCTTTTGTAGAGGAGGTGAAGTTAAAGAACCGAGTCCACCGGGAAGCTCCCTCTGCTCAACGCTTGGCTCCAGAGTCGTATATCTTAACAATTACAGAAAAAAAAAACTGCCATGTCGTTGTATAAGGATGTTTCCTGTTCCCTGAGGGTGAATCATCATGTTTCAAATTGTCCTTCAGTGTCGACCTTCATGTCCAGCATCCACTCTCATGTGGATATACTCAGGTTTTTAAACAAAAAAGAGTAAATGAATCCACTTGAGTCGACTAAACGGTAGTAGAGGTAGTTTTTTTTATTATCAGCATCATAAATTTGGACGTATTATTACTGGCACAGGGAACCGGCTTGAAATGCTGTAATTCAGGTTTAATTTACTCCAATTATTCCTGTTTGTTCGTCCTCTGGATGATGTCACACGGTGAAATGAAATGACAGAACCACACGTTTCTTTGTGATATTTCCATGTAGCACAATGCAGATACAGAGAAAGAATGACATCCCATCATGCTCTGCTGTGCAGCATTGTGCTGTTGCATGTCGTGTGGTTTTGTCCCCTATACATGTTTGGTTGTTTACGTCCGTGGCGTGCTGCCTTTCTTTTCATTCACTGTGTCAAGGAGTCATTTTTTGTGATTTCCTCTCAGGATGATGTTTGTTTTTGGGAGAATCCGACCTTTCTTTTCTTTTTAATTTATTGTTTCTACAAATTTCTGTTTTCTTCTGTCACCACCTCAACATATAACAATTCCGTGCAGCTGTGGAATATACAGTATATAAGAGAAATATAGACAATGACTTTACAATTACTCCATTGGCCACCATTGCCTGTGTTATGTCCTATAACACTGAATATTGTGATGTTTCTGGACATGTGCAGTATTTTTCATAATAAAGCGTCTGTTTCTGACCAGCATGTATAAAAAAAACAAAACAAAAAACCACCTCCTCTGAGTTTGTCCTCTCAATCTGACATCTCATACAGGAAACATGATTGCCCGCTCTGCGTCCGGCTTCCCATTTTGCTTCAAGACGTGCGCTATTCATATCAAAATCCTACTTTCAGAAGAGATTTATATGGATTTATTCATGAGGCCGTGCTGTAAACAAGCAGCAGACGTCCTTATTCATCACACTTTCCCTCGTAGCCGCTACAATTAAGAGCAATCATTTCCCACGATTGTTTGTCTGTTTGGGCTCAGAAGGTAAACAGCGGCTGTTATTCCACCCTGAAGGCCACGTCCTGCCGTCCCTCTCGCCGCTCGCGCTCATTTCCCCAGCTCAGGCGTGAAACCCAGGCGGCCTTCAGAGCCAAATCTCTGTTATTTAACATCAACACGCCTCCATAATCCGCTCTGTGCTGGAATCTACGGCATTGCTTGCCATTTAATACGAGCTGTTGTTCATACATCATTGTCATCATTTGGCGCTTGTATGGTGGCTTATAATGAAGGCCACGGTGAAACAACAACACGGCTGAGCTGTGCAGATGTTTAGAAGTTAAAAGCAGCGCAGCTCTTCAGAGGAGCTCCACCCTGCTCATCAGTTTGTAGTTTTTAATGAGCTGACCTGTTCAGGTTGAGCGGGCAGGTAAGTCTGTGATGCACCTCTGGCTGTTTTTTTACCTAATCCATCGTCCTCCAGGTGCTTCTCTCTCTGCTGCTCTTTGAAGCCCACAGATTGTTTGCTTTGGTCAGGTCGGATCGATGCTCTTTGATCCGAGTAAAAAGTTGAAACTCGAGGCTGAAAACAAAAAGAATCAACCACATCAACACGAAGGCAAATACATGTGACCTAATGCTGGTAAATGTGAGAATAATACAGGCTCGCTCGCCGTGTGTCTTTAGCTGTTCATGTGGAGTTTGAACAAGAAGCTAAAAGCCGTAAAGGGATAGTTGTCGCTGCAAGCTATTTTTAGAACGGCGGAGCAGAGCCGTGAGCTGCTCAGAGCTACGCTACGGAGGCTCATGGGATTTCTTGGTTTCCCTCTTCAAACTCATCAAATACACAATCCAACAACTCCACAACGCTCTGGTGGACAAGTTGTGACCTGCACATTCACCACGCTATGAGATAATAACACGTTACCACACAGAGTTGTTTTAGAGGGAAATTAATACAAAACCGCTGATGCATGTTCCTGTTGGGGGCAGTTTTTTAGCAAGCAGTCCTTGCATTTCCCTCTAAAACAACTCTGTGTGGTAGCGTCGACTCCTCCGTCCTGTCGCCTGTGAGCCAGTGTCTTTGTCGAGCAGCAGTGAACTGTGTCTTCGGAGTGGAAAGTGTGATGAATTAGGATGTTTGCTGCTTATTCAGAGCGTGGCCTCATGAATAAATCCTTATCAATCTCTTTTTCAACCATTACATTGTTATAAAAAAGCGTATACGTCTTGAGCGATGCGGAAAGCAGGCTGGAAATGTTCATATCAGATTATGAGGACAAACTGGCCGGGACGCTCAGCGGGTGGTCACGAGGCGGCGACAGGAGGAGAAAGAGAGAATCTGAGAACGTAAAGAAGTGATGGCTTTTTCTTCTCGCTGCAAACCGGATAAATGACATGAAATCAAACAAAAGTCAGACACACAAAGAAAAGGGACAAAGGAAATCATTGTCGGCCTCAAAGCGTAATCACGTTTGATGGAGTGACTTACTGTGCAGCAGCACTCAGAGGAAGTGTTTGCTTTGCATTAGCAACTTTAATGAGCCTGAAGGGCAATCAGTGAACAGTGACAGGAGTTACAGCTGGAACATGTGAGTGTGAAACTAAACTCAACACCACAGTGCAATGTGCTTCAAATAACATGAAAATACATTTAAAATATGTGTTGGTGAATCCTGAGGATGTAATGGTTTTGAGGTTTTCTGAATCATTGTTTTACTGGTAACACTGGTATATTAAAACATACTGTAGGATTTGTAGAGTAGGTTATCGGTGAACTGTTACAATTAATGTTATAATTATAGAAGCTCAGTGTGCGCCTCAACCCCTCCAGCGCCCACAAGCCCCAGCTCCTTATATCACCTTATACACATATATAAATAGGTATCTTGCCATATGTAATTGAAACGTGGAGCCTGATTGACACTTGCTGGAAGTCACTGTTCACCTTTGGAAGAGGAAGAGAGGAAGTAGACTAGGTCACTAATGAGAAGTAAATTCAAAATGCGATGAAGATTCATAAGCTGATATAACGGTGACAGAAAATGAGAAAGTAAAAGAAAGTAACTAACTAAAAAATGAAAATGAAAACAAAGACTTAGTAACAGTTCATGTACTAGTATAATAAAGTACAATGATGATAACTTTATGTTATTTTAAAAAAAATACACCAGAATATCAATAGACTCCAATAGAGTCACCTGATTGGTCTACAACGAGGACAAACTACTGTAACTGATTGTAACCCGGTGACGTCGCTGCCTAACAACAGATTTCAGATCTCACTGAGACGTACCTGCTTAAAGAAAGGTCACATGAAAATTAAAGGGATAATCACCGCAGTGTGAGTTGATTACGGCCCCTCCAGCCGACCGGCACCTCCTGATTAAATGAGTCGTTGTAGGGAAAAGTTGTAATGACGGCTGCTGCTACCTTTTTTTGTTGTTGTTGTAATTTTAAACAACCATGAGCTACTATAAATTGAAATAGCAGCTTTGATGAGCGGACGTCTTGTTTCCACTCAGCCAAAGGTTTTGATTGGTCTAACACACTGTGGCCCCAGGGCGGAACAATCAATTTAATTTCCTAAGAAACTCAGAGCGTTCGTAGAGGATCCAGAAGGACGAGTTGGGTGAGGACAGACACCCCCTCCAACAAAAGGTTGTAATTGCATAGCAGGGATATGTTTGTACTTTTTTTTAAAAAATATACTGTATAATATAACTTCCCCTCCCCCAGTTGGTGGTAGACCCCTCCATATAATGTTTCTTAGTCAACTGAAAGTACATTTTAATTCAGAGCTGGAGTCGTGGTGACTCATATTGGCTGCAGGTGCACACAAAGGACTGAGGTCTGAAAATGAAGGCACATTCCTCAACACCACCTCCCTCCGCAGCAGCAAAATACAAGACAAGTTTATGTAACTGTTTGTAAAGTTGTGTGAACGTTGGACGAAATTTATCAGTTTGTTCCTCTATCGCTTTAAAGCAGATGAAATTATATGGTTTTCTAAGCATAATACAGAAACACAGTGATTATTTAGGAGCAAAATTAAAACAGTTCTTTGGTGTGGAACCAGAAGGCAAGGCATCTTTATTTATGTAGCACATTTCATACCAACGCAACTCAATGTGCTTTACATAAAGACAAAAAAAGAGAGAAGCATAAAACAGAATAAAAACAAACACTAAAAAGAGTTAAAAAGCAAGAGCAAAATAAAAGTAACCAACCAAATCAAATGTAGACAATGGAGCAAAAAGTCTGACCTTGGTTTGGACTTTAAGGTGTGAAAACGCCCTAAGTGGTATAAGCTTAGGAGAAGAGAAGCAGATTGAGCTGCAGATACTCTTAAAGAGTTTTGATGACTCTTAAAGTTCTCCAAACCATTTGTTGGCATGGCAGTGAGTAGAAAATTGCAGAAATATCAATTTTGGGTGAAGTATCCCTTTAACGGCCAGGTCATTGACCTCTAACAGACTCTGAAATGGTCGATTCTCAAGACAGAGGAAGGTCGAGTTCATCTGAAACCAGACTCTCTGAGGCAGAGCTGATGAATCGAGTTGTGTCGAGTCGTTCCAGCTCCGTCAACTCGTCGTACCCAAAGAGAAACACCGTTTGCTGAGTCGTGGCGGTGATGAAGTGTCGGGGGAGAGGGACGTGAGCCAGAGGTTATGTTGATAGAGAAACGGAGGGCAGGAAGGAGGAAGGGGAATCACTCAGACAAAGTGGCAGTGGAGGTGTGTTTGATGCCAAGTTAATGATCATTAGGGTTCAGGGCTGTTTAGTCAAATGATTTACTTTGCTGCCGATGATGAGACGGTGTCAGAGGAAATGCACATCAGCATATTTAAGAGCTTTATGACTTTGTCTCCTGCTTCCCAGCGTCGTGGTTTATAGATTTGTCATTGTCTGGCTCGCGCTGATGAATACATTAAATAAGCCCCGCCCACCACCACCGCAACCGCAACCGCTCTAGCAGAAGCATCTTCTACAGGGTGAAAAAAAACCCGTCGTATATCAGCCGACAGCAAGGACTCGACCATGGCAGCATGTAAACAACATGGAACAATCACATTTCACATCAAGCAGTCAACTCAAGGCAAAACGGAAAAACAGGAAGCAGCTCCGTGATGGTGATGATGATATAGATTAGCGTTGCTTTTAGTCACTGTTTATATTTGCCGCATCACATTGAAGCTAATAGAAGCTGCGAGGAAGGTCAACAGGAAGGCAAAAATACACATATATGCATAAAAACAACAAACTATAGAGGGAGTTTAGAGTAAAGAAACACTTGTCCCAACAACTGGTTTCAGAATTGATCACAACAACCTTAAAACCTTATTGTTGGTGTAACCTCCTGCAGTTTTGTCCTGAAGTTTATGTATCATCAGAGTAAACATGTTCACATGTAGACAGTTTGTGACTCCACACTTATGTCATTAAACCATAAAAGAAGAAGGGGGCGCAATGTGATGATGTCATTAAAAGCAGCCCAGTCAAACATCAAACAGTGGAAAACAACATTGAAACAGTGATGGAAATATAATATTTCTGTTAGTCTCATCCAGCTGTTTTGATACAGATGAATGGAAACCATTTTAATGATCAGCGATTGCTCCTTTAAATATAAAACACATTGGCTGGGAGGCGACTAGAGAAATATTCTGGATTCAAACATCTTATTTTTTCTATTAAAGAGAATTGAGAAGGGTTGGTTTAAATGTATCAACACTATGCATTGTTTCATTGATGTATAGAAGACTTCTTCCTTCTCCTCCTCCTCCTTTTACCGCTGTATGTTTTGAGCGTCGGAGAAGTTGAGTCTGTCCGTCGCTGCGGCCCCACGCTGAGCGGAGCCACTCGGAGCTAATTAACATTAGCATATCTGCAGACCTGGGCGCTTCCCTTGTTGTCGGTGTCAGTGCAAACAGGCTGGGAGGCAGCTGGGGAGGCCTCCATCTTTAATGAGCTCCAGTCCACCGAGCAGCAGATCGGCCGCTTCTCGGGTGGAGCAGATGAAAGCGGGGGCTCCGAGCCCGGAGGTGGCGGCCGTGTCCCACGGCTCCGGCCTGTGTGGTGTCGGCGTCGGCCGGCGGAGAGGTGAAGAAATAAGACAGGAGTGGGGCGGCGTCTCGCTCATCCTGGGCAACTGTGGAGAGGAGGGAAGTCAGACCCTCCTCGGTCATCTTTGATCTCGCCGCAGAGCGTCTCCCCCCTCCGGCCGCTCCGACTCCAGAGGTGACGGACTCCACTCGGCTGCCGAGCTGCTGCCTCTTCCACTGGATTTAAAAAAGTTGTAGAAGAAACTGCCCGCTGACAGAGCCACGGTTTCCCTCTGAGCCTGTCCTTTATTTTCTTCTCAGGGTTGCTTATTTGAACTGGCTTGCCCTCACCCCCCTCCCAGTCGATGCTGGTGGGTGTGAAGATAAAAGCCCCGAGTTGTGTTAGCGTGTGAGCTTCGATTACAACAACAACTTCTGCTTTTCAAGTGCAAAAGTCCTGGAACTTATTTCTACACAGTCAGGTGTGACTCACAAACACACAGCCTTTTTCACTCAGCTTTTCTGACATGTCCAAGTTGGATTTAACTGTTTGAAATGACTGTACAACACGCAGATAACACCTGTTTCATCATTCATAACAACTCCATAACAACCTCCAAACTACATTATCCCCTACTTCAATAAAGTTGAGGGTCTAACGTGATTTGAGAACAGTGAAAACACCTTAAACATTTTTCCTTTGACTCCTTGTGTTGACTTATACATTTCACAGAAAAACTCCCATGGAAAAGGGTTGATGACTTTCTGAAGGCTCTTGAACGGTGTTTGTTCCAACCCCCAAAATATGAGAATTTACAAAAAAAAAATTGTAATTTTCAGGATCCATGTGCTTTTACGAGCTGTTCCCTTGATTGTCTGGCAATAATCCCACCCCTACCTGGGACCGGTAGAGGGGGCGGGGCAAGCAGTGGTTCATTTGCATTTAAAGGGACAGATACTGAAAGCAGCCGTTCTGAACAGGGCTGTTTAGAGAGGATGAAGAGCTGTGATGTTTGATCCTTGGGGGGTCTGTCTTTAAGACACCTGGGAACTATTTTAATTTGTGTAAAAGGGGCGTCATACGTCTCCTTTAATGGAGTAAATTCTTATCAACTTAATAGTCGATGAATTGTTTACATCCCTAGTACAGGACAAACATCACACCATCAGCAGTTTTCGTGACTTTCAGTCTTTTTCAGCGTTGACGTTTGTTTACTGTTTCAAACTTTGCTCAAGAACACAAAAGCGCCATCCTCAGCATCGAACTCTCTCCCTGTGTTGACGTCTCTGTCTCTGTCTCCGTCCCTGCTGAGCGTCTCAGTGTGGACGTCTCCGTGCTGCAGGCTGAAGGCAGAGACAGTGTGTTTCTTTGTCTCGGTTGATCCTGGAGACGGTCGTAGTGAATTAGTTTGCTGGCGGCGTTCCCTCTTCACTTCCTTTGAAGCCGCCTGATGATCCGCACGCTGCCTCCCTCTCTCTCTGTCTCCGTCTCGGGGGACGGCGTCCGGGCTTTTTAGCCGCAGCCTTTATTTGCTGTGAAGGCTCCTCGGTGTCTCCAGGCGCGGCCCCTCGCTCCTCGCCCGTCACGGCCTCGCCCGCCGCCTCTTTTGATGGCTGGGAAAGCTTCACATGTGTTTTTGAAGAGCAGCCTTCAGCCGCTTCCCCGGGAGTGACAGGTTCGACTCCCCGGGAGCGTGTGGCGGCGAGGTGCTCGCTCGCTCCTGCTTGTCACATGAAAGCTCGACCTTGCCGCCGCCCTGTAGGTTAATTTGACAGACTTTGTGAACACGCGATTGATTACGGTTCAAAGAGTCTTTTATCAGCTGCTGGTAACGGAGCGTCGGACGCACAGAGAGAACAAGAGCACCTGACTCGTCCTCGCCACTCACCGAGGGAGAGCAAGACTGACTGTGTCCTTCTGGGTCAAATTCACCCAATCTGTTCCCTTCCTCCATCCCTCCTTCTTTACACAATCCTTTTTCTTTTTCCCTTCCTTCATTCCCTTTGTACCTCCTCTTTCCTCTTCTGATCCAGTTGACCTGGTCTGTTCCCTCCCTCCATCTTTCTTTCCTTCCTTTTCCCTTCCTTCTTTCCCTTCGTCCTTACTTCTTCTTCCTTCCTCTTGATCCAGTTGATGGTCTGTTCCCTCCCTCCTTCCATCTTTCTTTCCTTCCTTCTTCCTCTTTCCTTTAACCAATCTGTTCTCTCCCTCCATCTTTCTTTCCTTCCCTTTGCCCTTCCTTCTTTCCCTTCTTCCTTCCTTGAACGAATCTGTTCTCTCCCTCCATCTTTCCTTCCCTTTACCCTTATTTCTCTCTTCCTTCCTTCCCTTCATTCTTCCTTCTTTTTTGACCCAATCTATTCCCTCCCTCCATCTATCTTTCCTTCCTTTTCCCTTCCTTCTTTCTTCCTATCGTTCCCTTCATCCTTCCTTCCTTCCTTCCTTGACCCAGGAGGACAACCGGAGGGTTAATTTCAGTTGTGAGTCCATGCTTGTAACAAAAGGTCGTCATGTGCAGACGTTGGCGTCCCGGCACCTTCTGGTCTCTAGTTTCTGGTCTCGGTGGTTTCTGATCATGGCTGCCGATCGACCTCGGTGCTGTTTGTGTTTTGTGGTGAAGGTGACCCCCCACCCCCCCATCCCTCCACGCCGCTGTTGTCTCCGTCCGACAACTAGAAGCATCATCAACAACACAACGTGTGAAAAACCAATCACCCACAATCACCAGCGCTTCGCTCTCTGCCCTCTCCGTCACTCCTCCTTCTCTTCCCGTTGTTGTCTCTCCGCCTTCATCCATCACTTTTACTCCTCCTTCCCTTTATTCCCAACGTTGCTTTGCCTCATTTCTCATCCTAACCCCTCTGTTTTGCCTTACCTGTTATCTACCACTCGTGTGCAGCAGAGAAGATGAAAATGAAGGAACTGTCTCATCTTCGGGAACTCGTTTCCTCGTTAGACTCGTCTATTAAACCCGATCGTTGCTGTGTGACAGAGATACAGAGGATGGATATGATGGGATTCATACAGAGGCCAAAGGTCACTGTTTGTCTTTTATTTGTCCCTCACAGTCACTCTTTTTCTTATACTTTCTTTTTACATAGTGTTTTTTTCTGCTGCACATTTTCAGTTTAAACACAAACTCAGCATTAATCAATACAGACTTTACTCTACAGTAGTCGTCCGGTAGAAGACTGTGCAGCTTTAAGGCTGAGGTCCAGCTTCTTTCATGAGGCTGTCAGACAGTTGTTTTAAGTAGATTAAGTTTCTCTGAGCCTTGAGTTCAAATTCTCTTCTTTTATGTCTGCATGTTGGAGCATACATTTCTGTATTTGTATAGATAAACTGAAACTGGAGACTGGAGTTTCTGTCTCATTCTCTGGAGCAGTATTAGTTAGTTTTTTGTAGTTTCTGGTTCACAGAGACTCAGATTAAACTCCTGGTGTGTACGGTCTTCACTTGTGATCTGGATTTATTAGAAACAACAACGTGACAAGTGAAGACATTGTGTCAGCCTTTGATCTTCTCCTTTGCACATGTATAAAAAAGGTGTGCAAAAGTCTGTCTGTCTTAAGTTTACACAGAAAAAAGTGAGCAGGTCTCAGTTCAAAAGGTCGTGTCTGAGCTCAGGTCTGGATGTGGATCCACCTGCCATGATATAATCAAGCAAAATGAAGACCTGCCTTTTTTATTCTGGCGTTTAACTGAATTATATTATTTATTATTTTAATAATATATTAAGATTTATAGCACTGTTCTTATAGTTTCAAGCAGTATCTCCATTTTTATTCCTTTGAATATTTTATTTTATCTATCAATGTTTATTTTATTTTATTCCAATCCATTTACCTATTTTATTTATCTCAGTTTTTATCCATTGCAAAGTGCAAATTGTCGCATGTACTGTAAGAGAGGGTTTCCTCAATATTTTTAACATTGTGTTTTAATTTTTGGGTGTGAATGCATGTATGTTCATTGTTGTTGTATGTTTCATCATGAAAAACACTGTGAGCTGCTTCCTGTGAGAAGAGTGGGTAACCCTTTGATTCACAGGCTATTAATTACATGATAATGTCAAGAAATAGCCAAGAAATAATAATTAATTATAGTAATGTTGAACAGTCAATTGCAAGGATTTGGTGAAGAAAAAAATCTGGCCTTTCCCAAAAAATTCTAAGCATGAAAAGCGTGTGTAATCCTTTGTCTTTGTGAAAAACATGACATCACTATGAAATTGACTGTTATTTTTAGGCTATTTCTTGACATTATCACGTAATGAATGGGCTGTAAATTAAAGTGTTACCAATAAAGTTTGATAGATTTAAATAGCAGTACTGAACCAGAGCCTCCCTCTCTTCCTCCAGGCGCCCTCGCCATCCTGATCCCGGAGCTGGACCTGGTCATCTCGCTGGTGGGCTCGGTCAGCAGCAGCTTCCTGGCGCTGATCTTCCCGCCGCTGCTGCAGATCATCGCCTTCCACACGGAGGGCCTGTCGCCGCTGGTGACGGCCAAGAACGTGGTCATCAGCGTGGTCGGGCTCGTCGGCTTCCTCACGGGGACGTACATCGCCGTGGTGGAGATCATCGCCCGCAACACGCAGAAACACGTTGAAGAGACGTTCTCCACCTACCTGGTCCAGTGACTGTGACCCGAACCGGGAACCGGGACGTCTTAGGAACCATTTTTAGGGCACATTTGAATTTTTTCTCTCTCCTTTCATTTGCTGCTGTCGGACACGTCGGCCATGTTTAGTGAAAACTATTCATGGGAGTAGTAGCGAGGGCGAGAGGACGGGCGGTGCTTAATGTCGTGGTTCATTATGTCACCAGTGTTTTTTCCGATCCAGCCACTTTAGTGCAATCTAACGATAACAATGACGTAGTTATGGTAAGAAAAAATGAAAAAAAAAAGTTGCGTAATTCCTCCAACTGGGAGATGATGATGATGATAAAGATTTTCAGAATCGAGGGGTTTTTCTCGCGGCGGGCGTGTGGTCGTTTCACAGCCTGCCCCCAAACAGATCCATGTTTTAATGTGTAAAATCAAACTACCTCATCAACTGGTATCGATTTGGTCTTTTAAAATCTTTTTCTAACATCCAGAGTAGACGCAGACTCTTTAACCTTTAGCCCAAACAACATTTCCTCTTTTAGCTTTTCCTCACGCCATTCAGAAAAAAAGGAAGAATTTAAAGAAAACAAACAAAAAAAGGACTTATTTTCTTTGCACTTTGATTTATTATGCCTTATTGAGTGAGACAGCCGCTACCCTGACTCTAGTTTTAGACACAAACTTTAAAATCGAGTACTTGTTAATTTAATAATCAGTGTTGCAAAAAGACAACAGAGATGTATTGGGGATTTGTTTTATTTTATTTTATTTTAAACATGGTTGGGTATCGAAGTGGGAACCGCGTGTTCTTTTATGAGTTGTGCTTCTCCGTTTTCGCTTCATCAAATCACGACTTCTTCGAAATCTCGTAGCAACAGGAGCTTTATCTGTAACACGTCAGAGTAACTACTGTACACGCTATTATTAGTATTAACGGTGTGTATTTATTATTATTAATAAGTGTTAGCGCTTCATCCTATAATAATCACATGCACACAAATATTTATTACATTAGTGCCATTGTTGCTGCAGAGTCGACTAATAACAAACCATGATCAAGAAGGGAACACAGAGGCTTTACATTAGCATCGAGTGATCGTTTATATTACTACGGTTTTATTGGTGCCGGTTACTGTGGAAACAGCTGAAGTCCAATGTTAACTCCCTGGCACTAACAACAATTTAGTTTAAAGTGTAAATTAAAACATGAGACAAAGAGGAGGTGATGATCTTTGTGTGTTTGTGCCTGAACATCGTTAACAACAACCAGAACAAACTAATAAAACCAAAGGGAGGAGTTTTCTTTTTTTTATTCTGCAACAAAGACGAAACAAGATGAGGATCTTCTGTGTTTTTATTAATTATGTTAAATAAATCCCGGCTTTGATCGGATTCAGATCAGATCAAATTGATGAGCAACGACGACGAGAACCAATCAACTCTTCACCGATACCCAATCCAGTGTCTGAACAAATCAAACTTAGTTCCTCTGTTTCTGTGGGACCTCTTCTGTTCGTTCTTGTCTTTAAAACTTTTATTTTTTTTATCCACTTGTTGTTGGGTTGTTTTTTTATGTGTTTTTATGTTTTAATGTATTTACTAAATTAATGAAATCTGTATTTTTTTTTTTGAATAGTTTTTTTTATTTTATTCACACGGCATGCATTTGGAAGAGTTACTAATAATAACTCTAACTTCTATTTCAGCTTGATTACAGAGAGACTCCTCTGCTTCTAATATAATGTAATAATAAGTATGTAAAATAAAAGTCAACTGAACCGCTGTAGGTAGGAATCGCATTGTTAAAACTCATACGTCTGCTCCGGCGGACGAAGGCGAACACATGTACTGTAAGTTCATCATGAAGCTTCTGTACTGTTGAATGTCTCCAGTGTTGATGTGACAGTCTGAGCCTTATGTGTAAAGGACGTGTTACAGCTGTTTGTGTTGCAAGTGTAAACATCCACATACACACCTTTTTTTTAAACAATTATTCTGTCACGTGGATGGATTCATGGGCTAAAACTCTTCAAATGAGATTTACACCATGATGATGGTGATGATGTGCAGCTGCTCAAAGACAAATTTCATTATTTTACAATTAATTGTCGGTTTTAGTTCATTACGAAAAAAACAAAAACAAACAAATGGACATTTTCATCTTAGCACTCATTGGTTTTTCTTTATTTCCTTGCTCAGAATAAATAACATCAAAGTCTCCTCGTGTGTTTCATTGTCTTTTTCTGCCAAAACAATTTCTTTTGATTCCACTGAGGGTTCAAGTAAAGCACTGGACTGAGCTCTTTGTCCACATCACTTTATTTATTTCCTTATTTCTATGTGTCTGAAGAAGTCGCAGCTATCAACAGCAATGTATCCAGAGACAGTTTCCACACTGGGTTGTCTTTATTTAACCAGGCAGATAAAATTATACCTTACTGACTTCAAAACAGTTTAAATTGAAACTAATAGTTCAATAAAAATGTGCAGAAATCTCAATCTGTTTACTTGAGGATAACATCATCCTATTGTGTTTTGTTGTTACTGCAACAGTGGATTGAAATGAAAAAACAGAAAACCAGAGAGAAACTGTTCACAAATCCAATTTGAAGACGGTGTTATGCTGTGAAGGCCATGCAGCAAATAAAAAACAGATTTACTGATGTTATTTAATGAAAAAAACAGTCTGTCCCATAACATTTATTCTGACTGAAAAAACATCGGCACAGAACATCCACAGAAAGATCGTCATAACCAGATAAAATTATCATTTATGACACTATTTTCATTTCTTTTGGTTCAAGAAATGGTTTATTCCACCTCTCTGCTTGGTTATTCTGACTTTAGAGCTTTTTCATTCAGTTTGGACTCGAAACTGACTCTAATTGGGATATTTGGCTCCATGTAAACCCACCTGTTGAGGGCGTGGCCTCTTTGAGTGATAGTCTGACCCACCTGTGCTGAAGTCTGGCTACCTGGCAGTTTGCCGTCATCCGGTGTAGGCAAGATGGCGGCGGTGGAGAAGCCGAGCAGCTGCAGCCATGGATGTATTATGTATTATTATTGCAGCTCACAACCATGGATATCACACTCAGAGCCAACGGCTCTTTGGAACTAACTCTGGCGGGGTTTTCCGAAGTTCCACTGGGACACGTCACTAAAGGCGGGAAACACGGAGGTCTCAGCTGTAAGTTCGCGCCGTTAACAAGGAGAAGAAAGGCAGCAGCAGGAGGAGGAGCCATCATCGGTCCGTGCAGAGAGCAGCCCAGGTAGGAGCTCTGTTTGCGGTTTCAGGTCCACTCTCTGCTGTTTATAGCCTCGTAAACCAGACTCTCCCGGAAATGCATTCAATTCATTTCTCAGGAAGAGTCTGGCCTCATACCCGTTGTAAGCGTTTCGCCGAAACACTCCGCCTACCGAGCCAATCAGTCCCTGATTGGCCAACGTGCTGTGATTGACACAGCACGTTGGCCAATCAGGGACCGAAGAAGAACAGCGATAACGTCTTTTCCTCCCAGAAACTCAACAAGCGCCGACTCTTGCTGTAGTTTAAGTTCTGTAATTGATGGTATTTCATTTAGAACTTCCCTTACTGCTGTTTTACGCCGCTGTTTGACGCTCCGCCATGTTTGTTGTAGGTGAGTCCAGTCCATGTAGCGATGTTTTCAGGCCCTGATTGGCCAACGTGCTGTGTCAATCCACAGCGGCGACGCTGATTGGCTCGGTAGACGGCCGATTTCTGGCGAAACGATTTCAACGGGTATGAGGCCAGACTCTCCCTGAGAAATGAATTGAATGCATTTCCGGGAGAGTCTGGTTTACGAGGCTATGCTGTTTACGCTACTTCGTGTTTACTGTCCCTGCCTCCTTTCTTTTTGCCGCTTGGCCGTTACGTTACGCAACATTACGTCATACACAGGCCACGCCAATGTGTTAATCTGAGCTTCAAAATGAAAGCTATGGGTCATTTTTTTTATAGGGTGCCATTTGGAAGTCATAACTTGTGAAAAAAAAATATTTGATTCACCCAGATTTGAATGTTTCCTTTAAAAAAGGACACATTTAACTTACTGAAAAGCATATTGGTTGAGCTCAGGCACCTATATAATATTATATTTATATATTTTAACAACACGTGACACATGGGATGTGTCCACTCTGTTAAGGACATAGACATACCATTTTTAATGTGTTTTTACTGCATGACTCCTTATGAACTTATATTTTTAAAGAAAGTGTATGTCCCTCACTTTAGTCAGATAGTTTATTTTACAATTAAGTTATTTTAAAGCAGAAGTAAGCGATCCGGTCGTTTTCGCTAATGCTGCGTTCCAGGCAGGCTTTTGAAATCGTAAATTACAGCTTCAAGTCACAACTTACGACTTTGTAGCGTTCCAGGCAACCCACTCGTGTTTCTCCGACCTGTTTTACCGGTGAAAGTCACTATAACAGCCACTCGTAACTTCCGACCGGTGAACTCGTACCAGATCGAACTGGTACCACTTCACGGTCGGAAAAATACGAGTTTCCTTGAACGCACCATAACAGTCCTCGTCCCTACGTCGCCACATTCACGGCGTTCCTTGGCTGCACACACAGCCCTGCATGCCGTTCTCTCTCCTCATTGGATAAAAACTGTAGGATACGATAAATGTTTTCTCCTCGGCTCAGAGCAGAGCAGAGTGACTGACAGACCCGTGTTTTGGTCCAAACACTCTATGTAAGTGATTGCTGTCGGAAGATATAACTATTTAAGACTTATATTAACACAAATATATCACTTACTTCTGCTTTAAATAAGTTTTTATTTAGAAAAACAAGTGCGTATTATGATCATGGAACATATTCCACCAGTTAATTTCCTTAAAAAAGTGAATTATGACGCAAATTACAAAAAAATTCTAGCCTATACATTGAAACCCCTCTATATCATTATCTCACTACAAATACATAGTTAAAATATTTTTATTTCATTAAACTATGATGGAAAAATAACACAACAGAGTGGACAGTGGTATAACAGAGTGGACAGTATCATAACAGAGTGGACGAAACACAGTCAATATATGTCCACTCTGTTAACTTAACTTGAATGAGGATAACAGAGTGGACACTTAACAGAGTGGACATTTTGAGCTAAAGTTAGCCCTCAGCCTGGCTTTGCAAGCTTAATAGCTAACATGACTTTGGATACTTGATGATAAATCTATAATTTTACACAAAGAAATGGTTCAATTTGATTAATTTCTTTGATTTATAGGGTTAACAGAGTGGACACGTTATGATCGACCACACTGAATTTACTTCATAAAACTGCAAAATCTGATTTTAAAGAGGTAAAAAAATAAATAAGTTGACCACAGTTGAATTTCCCACCACTGGTGTGATGTTTCATCAGAAGAGTGGTGTCACTGATTAATAGGGGAATTTTCTCAGAAGGGCACAAAAACAACTTAACAGAGTGGACAATGAGACCGGGGACGAACATAAAACCTTAATTTTTTCATTTAAAAAATATATTTTGATTAAAAAACAGCACATGATTAAAGATAGTGTATCAGGGACAATAAAATCATAACATTGTTTTATTTTATTTTTCTACTTTAATTAGCTATTCTCTGGATTGAATTGCAATGAACCGCACTGGGGACAGCAAAATTCCATAACATCCTTGAAACAAAAGTAAATAAAATTTAAAAAAAATAGAATTTGGGAGCCTGTACCCTTGAATTTGTAATAGAGGACAATTGACAATACACAAAAAATCAAATTGAATGAGTATTTGTCCAACTTTAGTGAAAATACAGCTTAATTTGTAGCCGGGACACAAATGGCACCCTATAAAAAAAATGACCCCTATAGCTCTTCAGCCATGTCTGAGCCATATGAATAACATGTAGGAATTAGTTTATAATTCAGATGACTATTTACCATAAATCCTTGTTGAATAGGCTACAATACAACGTGAACTGAAAGAAAACAAATACAGGCTCTTATGATGTATGAAAATTGGTAATGTGGTTTCATTGTTTTGACATTAGACATATTTGTGAAGTATTCAGCACAGTCTTGTTGGTAAATAAATGTCAAAACATGTAAAATAATGTCTAAGTCAAAGTGAAGCTGTTTGAAAAGCAGACTTTTGGCCGATTTATCTAAAATGAATCATCTAAGAAACAACAGCGACTGGAGTCAGCTCACCCTTCTTTTATTCGTTCTTTACGTCTGTAGTATTTTTTCTACTTGGTCCAGTGTTATTTCTGATGACAGGTGTGATTCTCCCGGGCAGAGCTGATGCCGGTCAAACTGATCAGCAGAGAGATGTTGTGTCAGTTTAAAGACGGTTCTGTTCAGCTGCTCTCTGTGAGAGGCTTGAAAATACAACACAAAGTTGTTGTTCTTTTCTGTTGGATTTGAGTCTGTCTGGGGAAAAATGCACTCAGATCAGCTGTCACTTTTTGCTTCTATTGCAAACTCTTGTGCGTTTGAGATCAGAGCTTATTGAGACTGGGAGTCGTCAAATTGGTGGGGAGGGAAGTTCATCCACCTGTCACTCAGAAGAGGCCACGCCAGCTTCTGGTTCTTCCATTTTGATGCTTAGTCTTTCAGTCTCTTCAGTTGATGTTTGGTAAAGAGCTGTGACTGAACATAGTCATATCTGCAACATCCTTGAATCACCAAAAATAATGGTTAAATATGTAAATACACAGATTGTTAGATGCAGCCAGGTAAGATCAGGTGTTTTGAAACCTGAGTATGACCTTGAGAAAGCACATCAGTGTTGTATGAAATTGAAGTAGCAATTATTTGTCATTGATAAATGATTGTATGATAATAATTCAAGGTAAATGAAAATCACCGGAATTTCAATTGTCATTTTCCAGTATTTCAAAATAACCTTAAAGGGGTAGTTCAACATTTTGGCAAATTGGTCCATTGTTAAAATCGCTATAGTCATAGCAGTAGGTTCGTTACCTTTAATTGTCGGAGGTAAATGCAGAGACTGCTTGCTGAAAAACTGTCCCTGAAGGCAATGCACATCAGTGGTTTTGCATGAATTTCCCTCTAAAACAACTCTGTGTGGTAACGTTGTGTTATTATCTCATAGCGTGGTGAATGTGCAGGTCACAACTTGTCCACCAGAGCGTTGTGGAGTTGTTGGATTGTGTATTTGATGAGTTTGATGAGGGAAACCAAGAAATCCCATAATGAGCCTCCGTAGCGTAGCTCAAGCAGAGTTTGAATTTCTGCTCTGTCAAACTAAAAAATACGACGTCAAGAGTTTCCAAATTAAAAGAAGAGTCGTCAGCATTTTCTAAAATCTTGTTGTTTTGGCTGTAACCGTCGGCTGTGCAGAATGTAAATCCAGACCAATTGGGTCATGAGCTGCTGTTTGGACCATCTACGCTTGTTTTGTATTCTTCTTCTTCTCCACCACGTTCCCCCAAGTGCAAACGCTTTTCAACATTCACCACACCAGCAGTCTGGGTAATCTCGCCCGCTGCCTAAATGATACAAATGAGAAGGAGGCCAATTGGATTGGGAAAGGGGAGGAAAAGGTCCGTCGGGGTTAATTTTCCCCCGTAAAGCTGCACTTACGGTCAGCTGGAGATGGAATTTCATTAACCCATGTGGGAGCAGGGGAGTGTTTAATGCAGGCCAATGTATTCAGACAAAAGCGCCATGCATTTTAGATGAGCTGGTCATTATAGAGTGCATGCATGCTTGAGTTGTGGTGCAGTGAAAGGAATGAATATGGAATTGTTTTATTGGTCAAAGTTTCCCTCTGAACTCCTGCTGCATGTGTTTTCACTTTCTAACCTCGGTCAGCGTTAATTCTCACTTTCATCCGCCGCCTCCTGTTTGGAGGACAAAGAGTTCCCCAGCTTCTCCTCCTCCCACTGGAATGACTTCTCTTTTCTGGACACAGAAGGCACTCTGATTGCACCTATTCACCGCTCGCTGATTTGTTGTAAACTAAGTCGGCTGCAACGACCAAACACACACACGTAGCACACATGTACCCGTGACGGCACGTGGCTCAGTCACAAAGCTCAGTGTCAAAGTGACTTTCAGATCCACATGATTTTGGGTGTTTTCAGGGTGTGTGATATTTGGTTTTTGCTGATCTGCAAATATTTTCAAACTCTTCGGCTGATTGCTGTGATAAATTCCGATATATATTGTTTTCTGTCATTAAGTAGAAGAAGAACAATTTGTCCTGCTGATACTTGTTGTGTCAGATACTTCAAGTACTTCCACATATAGCTGATGATGATCGACTTTTAAAGTTATTATCGGCCAATATCGATGTTGTACCAATAACATCCCGACATGTTTCACTTAAAGGAACAAGGAGTTTGTATTGGGTTATAAAAAAGTACTCATATTAATGTGGATTAATCTGTGTTACCATTTGTCTATGGGTCCATTTTCGATCAATATATCGTTTTGGCGGGTCATGGGGATAACGCCGCTGAATCGCCGTTTATGATTGGAACTACGACGGTATCTGATCGTCTTCCAACCTCCGACTTTCATTCTTGGTGAATGAAAACAAATGGCAAATGTTTTCACTTTTGTCCGTCTTGTGCCGGTCCAAGAATTTCACCGTGTGTGCGAAGGCTCATGGGAAATGTAGTGTGAAAATATTTAGCTTTCCAAAACTCCTCGTAGTCCCAAAGAAAAAAAGGGAAAAATCCAAGGCACTCTCCTTAAGTAATATAAAAAGCCTTTATTGTGAGATGGCTACATAGAATAAAACATCTGAGTGGGTTACAGCCCACGCGTTTCGGCAGAAGCCTTCTTCAGGGTGTGACTCCTCGTAGTCCCTTTAAAAAAACTAAAAAAAACACAACGCTAGCTCGGGCCTTGTCACAGATATTGATCTACAGCAGCCGACGGCAGAAACACCTCTGTTGTTGTTGTCATATTGAAAGATGTTTTTAAATTTTCAGCATTCTTTGTGTATTTGCAGGTGGCTCTCAAGGTCACTGTAGATTTTTTGCAGAATCCAGCTTTAAAAAATTAATCACTCCCCATGAATAATAAACCATGTAGTCATTTACTGTTACAGACACAAGAACCAACCACAACACTTCGACTTTGACTCACCTTCACATTTGTAGAAAGAGGAAGATTTTATAAAAGCGTACAATGGCCATAAATGTAAAATATTACACTGCACCACCGACCTGTCGGACAGAGCTGAGGCGCCGCACCTCAAGCTTTTAGGAAATTGGACAGATGCTCGCGTGAAGAGTTTATTGTGGCTCCTGCTGTTGAAAACCTGCTGGAGTCTCGTTCCGGGTGAAGCTGAAGTATTTTGACGGTTTCAGCGAGCGGGGCGTCTCTGTGGGCGCCGTCAGGAAGATGCAGCTGCAACCACCTTTCACTGAGAACAGGGAGATAAGGAGAATCTTCCCTGTGGACTCTCAGCTTAAAGGACTCTCACTCGGATTTCTCAACTGTTTTCCATTTCAAACCCCGAGCTGAGCTGAGGATGGTGTGTATTTTCTGTGTAAGAGGATGATCGGTTCTCGCCGTGAGCTGTACGGCCAATCGCTCTTTAATTAAAAAGCAGCAGCCAGACACAGATGATTTCACTGCTGTTGCAGGATGATTAATATAAAAAAGTGCATTTCTAATATCTTATGTTGTTTGTAGCTAAAATGTTTTTCACTGATAACTTGAATCCTCCACTTACATAAGATAAAATAAAAAAAACAGTAGAAAAACAGTCTTCTCTCTACGGAGAAGCTACTGGACAGTTTTGGCTCTGTGGGTTCGGATGGAAATAGAAATCTGCATGAACCCTAAACAGGATCCTAATGGACCGAGGTCTAGTGGGTCTCCTGTATTAAAAGGCCTTTTGTGAAAGTCACAGGCTTTACTTCAACCGTACCTGCTCACCTCAAGATCCTGGAGATGAACAGGTGCTGCAGGGACGTTAGATTGTATTGCAGTGAGCGATGCTCGGCGGTCGGCTCCTGTCCTTGGCGCTGGAAGCAGCAGCGCAGTGGGAGGTGATGGAGGAGGTGCAGGTGTTCATTCTCCATCATTCTCCTGTGCAGGTTGAGCTTCTTCACCTGCTGCTGGAAGTACAGGAAGTACATCCTCTGTTTGTTGACAAGCTAAACTATACTGAGGGGACTCGTAATGCATTTGGATACCATTGCTGCTTTTTGTCAGGGTTTATTTCATCTGAGGTTCCTTTAATTCCCATCATAGTAGGTTCTCAAAATGCATGTGTGGAGAAAAATCTGGAGTCTTTACCCACTGGCCACTTAATTTGGTTCCATGTTAGTACTGTGTCGAAACCTTTGGCCCTTTATTCTTGGAGTCATAGATTCAAATGCTGGAAACGGTCCTCAGGGGTTTTGGTCCACATTACCATTCCACCACATCCCAAGGGTCGAAGCTCAGCTGTGGCACGTTGTCCACCAACCAGAGCGTAGGTGGTTCGATCTGCAGCCCCACCAGTCCACATGTCGAAATGTCTTTGGGAAAGATACTGAACCTGCAATTGTAGTTAAGAAATGCACTATTGGAAGGTACTGTGTGACTGTAAAGAGTGTTTGGGCTACAGTACGTATATATATGCAAGTCCATTTACTGGGCTGAGACCTGGAGACTGTGGAGGTCGTTTGAGTCCAGTGAACTCGCCGTTGTCCTTCAGGAAACCAGTTAGAGATAATCTGAACCTTAGAACACGTTGCGTTCTCTTAATGGAAGTATCTGTCAGAAGATGGTCCACAGTTGTCGTAAGGAGAAAAACAAGGTCAGCAACGACACTCATGTCGGCTGTGGTGTTTAAACAATGATCAGTTGGTGTTGCAGAGAGAAGATCCTTGCATCTTTACACCTGAGCGTTGAAACAAGGCAGGATGAATCCAGGTTTTCATGTTGTTTACACCAAATTCTGACGCTTTGAACTGATACCTAAGAAAGTGGCTGAGTTTTTCAAGCCGTAATAACCTCTGAAAGTGCCTCGTCCCTGTGGACTGCAGGAATCAGGGATCAAACCACCAACTGTTTGATTAGCGAGCAACCGGCTTCTTTACAGCTGCCCACACAAATGGACACACGAGTCCATTAACAGCTCGTCTCCGGCCCTCTGTCGTCTCCATCGGCTGTGACCACACTCGAATTGAAGCTGATCATCGACACAATCACACCTTAGAGGCTGCTGAAATGGATTTTTGTGCGTTTGTGAATCTGTTTTGTCACATAAAAGCTGCTGCGAAATGCATTTGGATGATTTATACTTGTTTATACAGTGGGAGGAGAGGCAGCTTAATGATCTCATATCTCCTGTTCTGACTGTTTTCAATTTAATACATGAATCATTTCGACTTCTGTTCAATGCCACAGGATTTGTCCATCATCCCCTAATTCCACAGCTCCTCACGTCCTCCCACCTCTCCTCCTTTAATCTCCTATCACCTTCTCCGGTTTCCCTTTCTCCACCCTAATCTCTCCTGTCTCCGTCTCCTCTCACCTCCACACACTCCCTCCTCTCTCTACAGTAACGCTGCTTATTCTTAGCTCCTGAACAAACACATCTCTTGGTATTTGTGTGAGTTTGATACATATTGAGTTTACACCGACACCTCAGAGGAATGGCAACGAGACCTCGCGCCCGCCCGGCCGCGAGCCTGCGGGGGCTTGTCGGATTAGTTCATTCATCAGAGTCACAGTAGACGGTGGTCGTTAACCTGCAGATACGTACGACTCCTGGTTCCTGCTGCCTGTGGAGAAACTCACTGCTGCCGTTCACCTACATTACACATCCTGTTCTGTCTCTTAATGTTAATCGCTGCTTTTGCTTTTACATTTACCGTCCGTTAGTCGTCTCATACAAAGATTTCCTCAGCTTCATCTCGCCACAGCTTCACGTTTTCAGGAGGATAACAAAACATTGTGGCCGTCAAAGTATGAAAAAGTTAGAAAACTCAAATGTCAAAATAACACATTAATTGGTAACAGAAAAATAACGCGTTAAAAAGAACACTTCATGTGCTTCCTGTGCCCTTTGACCTGTGCTGCTTATATTTTTAATCTAAACGTAGATTATGAGCTCTGTTCCTGCTATTTCTATAAGAAATGTTCGTACTTACAGTAAAGCTTGAAATATCACCTTTAGCAGTGAACCATACAACACCAACACCCTATACAAAATCTGTTTAACTATTGATCTCTGTTGCCTGAGTTTATTTTTGGCACGTATAATGTTGGAGAAATAGCGTTGAAAGTCAATCTATGGTTATCTGAGATGATTTTTTGGGGGCATAAGACTGAGAAACTGAAGTATATTAGCTCATATCTTTGATTGCTGTGGCCAATATTACATAAGAACAGTGATGTTCTGAAATAAAAGAGACGTTTAACTTTAAAGTCTATAATAGGAATTAATTTATTCACTCATCTGCCAAAACTACTTTAAAGATCTACTTTGCTCAACTCACCCAACTCCAGTTTGTAGGTCTTTCTTTACTTTCTTGAAACTCTATTATTCCATTAACTTATAATGATGATAGAGCTTCCTGTCATTAGTTCACATCTCGGTGCTTCTTTCCACCACCCACTTTGTCTCACTCCATCCTCCCATTTCCTTTTCCCCATCTCCTCATTGTCTCGTCTTCTCTTTCAGTTGTTTGCTGTTTTTCCTCTGCGCTCTCCTTCTCCTCCTCCTTCTCTTCTTTTTCCTCTTTATTCTAATATCTGCTGTGTTTCATCTCACACCGCCGGCTGCAGCAGCTGATCTGTGCAGCATCACATCAAACGTTGCTAAAAAGCCTGCGAGGATTTACACCGCCCTGCGGCGAGAATGTGCTCAGCGCTGCAGACGTGAACGGCGTTTGATGTGTTTACTGGAGACGCATCCTTCGACTTTTCTTGATGTTGACTCCTTAAAAAAAGTATTAAAAGCATATTGTCAATGCTTTATTCATGCCCAGAACTCTTTGTTTTTCCTTAACCAGGCTTTTCAACGACACTAAGCTTTGCCTCAACAGAGGTTTAGGGTAAAAAGCATCAGAATACAAACTGTCTGAGGTTTTGTTCGATCAACTTTGGATGAAAGAAAAACATCAAAACTTCCAAAACTGACCTTGTTGAATTAGAAATAGATCTCATGAACATGAAACAGGGAATCTATAAACATAAGGTCAGCTCACTACATTACAATTACAGTCAAAAGTGTAAGACCTTTTCTATGGTCTGTAAGTTTCTGCATCTATCTAAATCTAATAATTCACAACTGTCTAGATAAACTTTTGATTCATTGTCCCAGTAAAGGTCAGACTGGGATTACACTGGGTTTTTAATTGGCTTTTCATATTTAAAGATAATTTGAGTCCAGTGAGACTAAAGCTAAGAAGTATACCATATATGCATGGAAAGTCTGTCAGTAAAACGTGTCTCAGATCTGTTTCCCTGAGGCAAAGAGCAAAACATACAAACACTGAAATATATGAATGTGTAATAGGAAGTGGAATATTTAGAGTAAAACCTTTAACAGACGTGTGAAATGCCTGGTGGCCTAGAAATACCATGAACCATGACTGCCCTTCTTTATGCATTTCTATTTCTCCGTATCTTCATCATCTTAGATCATGTAGAAAATTACCAGCAGCCTTTCATTGAAGGTGATTCATGCATGAGGGTAACTCATCACTTATTATCTTCCTCATCGTTGAAGCGTGGCATCACAGTGTTGTAATCTTCACTTGCTTTAACTCAAAGATCAGAGGAAGAAACGTTATTGATGACATGAAAACAAGCACTCCGGCTCAGTCGATTCTGTCTCCATTATCTCTAACATCCAGAAACAGTCGGATGACACAGCTGTTGTGGTGCGTATCAGGAAGTACGGAGATCTGATGAAGGCCTTTGATAAGAACTGCCTCCAAGACCAAGGAGATGGTGCATCAACAAAGTCATTCACGCTTCATTCCATGTCACTTCATATTTAATTATCGGAGTTGTTTTCACCACCATGACTGAGGCTGGTGAGCCAATCGGGTACCAACTGTGGGCGTTTTCCAAAAGTCTTCATTACCGCCTGTCCACACAACGACACAAGGGGGTTTTCAAGAGTTCCCCGGTAGAGTGGGTGGTTCTTTATTGGTCGCCTTCAGAGAAGGAAGTCCATTAGAGGACATCAGTAAAGTAAGCGGGCCAGCAGAAGATGTCAGTAGAGTAGGTGGTCCTCTATCGTATGCCAGTAGAGTAGTTGGTCCTGGATGTAAGTAGAGTAGACTGTCCTTCAGAGGACGTCAGAGTAGACGGTCCTTCTGAGGACGTCAGGAGAGTAGGCGTCCCTTCTGAGGACGTCAGGAGAGTAGGCGTCCCTTCAGAGGACGTCAGGAGAGTAGACGTCCCTTCTGAGGACGTCAGGAGAGTAGACGTCCCTTCTGAGGACGTCAGGAGAGTAGGCGTCCCTTCTGAGGACGTCAGGAGAGTAGGCGTCCCTTCAGAGGACGTCAGGAGAGTAGACGTCCCTTCTGAGGACGTCAGGAGAGTAGGCGTCCCTTCAGAGGACGTCAGGAGAGTAGGCGTCCCTTCAGAGGACGTCAGGAGAGTAGGCGTTCCTTCAGAGGACGTCAGGAGAGTAGGTGTCCCTTCAGAGGACGTCAGTAGAGTAGGTGTCCCTTCAGAGGACGTCAGTAGAGTAGGTGTCCCTTCAGTGGACGTCAGTAGAGTAGGCGTCCCTTCTGAGGACGTCAGGAGAGTAGGCGTCCCTTCTGAGGACGTCAGTAGAGTAGGTGGTCCTTTTATTGGTTGCCAATAGAGTAGTTCTAGTTCTAGGCGTCTCCTTCAGAGGACAGTAGAAGGCAGTCTGTCAGAGGACATCAGTAGATCAGTATACTATCTACTGATCAGATAAATACTCTATCTTTCATTACAGTATGTGGTCCATGAGTAGCATATGTGAATAGTCAGGACATAGTTGAGTTCACTCTACTGAAGGAATGTGGATCTGTGGACCAGGCGATCTCTGAATGTGTCTGAGTGAACAGAGTTTGAAGCCGTCCTGAATGTGTCTTGGTTGTGTTAACAGTGCAAAGGGCTTTGAGTAGTCATAGAAACTAGAAAAGTGCTATATAAGTCCATTTACTGTTTTACCCTTTATCTGAACAGAAATAGTGCATGCGAAATGAAGCGACAGCAGTGAGTCACAGTGAACGTTCCTTTTATTATTAAGACATGTTTACCAGGGCTCGGTTGGTTTCTTTTGTCTCATCAATGTTACAGACATTCAGAAGAAACATTCTCCACGGCGATGTGCAAAAACAGCGTATGAAAAGAAAAGCAGGTACATTCTCATTTACTGTTGGCTTCCAACGCGACTGCATGGCTTCATTTTATATTTCCCCTTTTTTTTTTCTTTTCTTTTTTTGGGGGGACTGTTCCAAAAACACTAACGACAACAAGCTTGGTTAATTGCATTGATTCTTAGCACTCAAAAGAAGAAAGAACAAAAAAGATGTTGCAGTTTACACCACTACAGGTAAAACGCTGGGACCGTCGTTTTTTTTAAACCCTCTGTGGGCCAATTATATTAGCTACTGTCCACACAGGGCTCATAACCAGCCCACACCTGTATTCACTCACTAACTGCACCTCGTATGAATGTGAATTCACATCTATCTAAAATTATTCTCTTTTTTTTTCTTCCAAAGAAAGACCTCAACATATCTTCCACTCGTGTGACCATTATCTTCTGGGAAAAGCAGAATAACACGGTTTTACTACAGTAGGCATTGTATGGTAATTGCAGGTGAAAACCCTTGACTGTAAATAAAGATGGAAGAGCAGTTTGGAAGCTCAGAGTAAGACGCCGCCATCTTGGCACAACTCCCGGCTAAAATTACGTAAGCGACGCCACTGATCCCAAATGTAAAACTATATCTGTTGTTACTGAGGCTTGTTTAGTCATAAAGGAAGAAATGATCTGGAGAGAGCAAAGCTGTTTCTGCACCAGGCTGCAAACATGTTTTTCTGCTGTAAAGTTAAAAGACATGTTAACATGGAAGTCTATGGAGACTGACTCACTGTTGGACACTGACCCTAATGGTCAGGAGAGGAACTGCAGCTTCTGGTTCTTCAGGTTCAGATTTTCTTATGACATCCAGGTTACATATAATTGTAATTTTATATTTCAGTGCGCAGCTGTAGCTACTTATTTATGTCAGTATAAAAGTCCTATAAACGACTATTATATAAATATTTAAAAGATAACTTGAGTGTAACATAGCTGTGTAAAGGTTAGGGTAAACATAAACGTAAAGAAAAATAATTGGCAACATGAGAAATCAGTTACGATCCTTTTTTTTCTTACTCTAGTAGGAGCCATGAGTCTGTTAGCCTAGCTTAGCGTAAAGAGAGGAAGCTAGCGTGACTCGGTCCTACATTTGAAAACATAATTAACAGCAGCACTTTTCACATTGTGCATCATGTAAACAAAAATGTGCGTAAACAGTAACAGCAGCTTCGTTGTGACATCACAAGTCCCAGATTCAAACCTGTAGTGTGTTATATATAAAGCAGTCAACAGCCAACTTTAAGTTTCCCTTTTAATTAAATTAATCTTTTGACATTCTGGGAAACATGTTTATTCACTTTCTTGCCAAGATTATCATGATACCATTTCTCTACATCTACATGAACGTGGATCTGGCTGCTGGTTCACTTTCCTCTAAGTGGTGTTATTTGTCAATTTTAAATGTTGTGTAGTGGTTTGACCTGCACATTAAAGTCTCCAGGGTACTGAAGAACAGAAATAAAACTTTATAAAGCTTTGAATTGGCCCTTGAAGATGTTGTTTCCTGTGTTGTGCACCTGGAATGTTTTGGCACAAAAAATGAAACAGACATTTGCAGGGTTTCCCTCCGACCAATGACTCTGTGACCAAATTAAAGGTTCTTTTTAGACCTTGATGTTGGGGAAGAACTGGTCCCAGATCAGTGTGATCTCTCTCTCTCTCACACACACACACAGAGGTCATTTAATGTGATGGGCACACAAGCAGAAATCTGCTTATTCATATGGATGCAACATTCATCTTCCACTTCCTCGGAGCGTGAAACACAGTGATGTGGTCAGAAAACTGTTCAGAACAACCACAACTTCATGAACAAGGTACTCATCTGTTTCTCTCTTTTTCTTTTCTTGTTTTCTATACTCACTTATGGGAGTTTTAGTTTGGGGAACTTAAATGAACATTTATAATGTGCGATGACGAGTAAGAAGTGAAAGTGCACACAGTATTGCTTCTGAATGGCAGAGACACCGTGTTCTTGTCTTTCTTCCCCCTCCTGGTTTTGTTCATCGTGTTCACAAGAACACGTTCGGCCCACAGTTGCGTTGCTGTGAGGAAACGCCTTCACATCGTCTGAGCGGATTATGGCAGCAGGAGTAGATCACCTCCCACCTGAGCCCGGCACGTTCCCGGGAGAAGAAACTGATGATGCAAAGAGGTGAGGCGGTGAAGCAGCAGCAGCAGAGGTGAAGAAGACTCTTTGTTTTGCAAGTCACAAGTCTCTGGCGCTAAAAGTCGATTCCAAACTGAACTTGTTTTGAGTCTCAAGTCGTCAACAAAGTCATGGTGTCGTGTTGGAGTTGTCACATCGAAAAACTGACGCTTACATTTTGAGGAATGAGTGACATAATTCTTGATATTCAGACTGGTACGACACCGTTCACGACCCATTTCACAAATATCACTGACGTGAGGAAACGGCTGTGACAGTTGGACAAGAAAGAAAGAAAACAACACATGAAGAACCTCGTCTGCCACAACAAATCTGAGAGTGGATGAAGTGTCTTGAAGAGAAATAATGTCAGTAAAACTTGTCAACTCCAGTCCAGTCCAGATCCCACTGGTTATCAGCAGAAGGTCCAGCACCAAATATATCAAATTAGTAACAATCAATTAATATAGTAGTTGATCATTTGAAAGTCATAATAATATAATTTATCATTGTTTATTATATAGTAAATATGCAATAAACTTGTATCATACTAAAATTGTAAAACTTATATCCTCTCATATTTCTTTACATATTGTATTTTTTTCTCATGTATGTACATTGTTATATAATGTACATACATATAATGTGTATATATAAACCTCTCTATATATTTACTGCTGAGCCAAGAGCTGTAACTCAACCTTGTTCCCCCCATACAGAAAATAAAGATGATCTAACCCTCATATATAGACACCGTCATATTGACTTCTGTCATTATTATAGTTGTGTGTCTCTTGTGTTCATTTTGAGTTTTCAATTTCTCAGTATGTAACATCTATATATCGACGTGACAATGTGATGATACATGTATGTGTTTGTGATGAGCTTCAGCTTCTTCATTCCTCAGCTGTCACATCTGTCCGTCTTCTATTCACTCACTTAAACAGCGACTCTGAAGTGTAACAGACACCAAGCAGCTGCTTTTATTTTGACTGTTTGTTTTTTTGATGATACTGTGCTGTTCAGCTGTTTGACAGCGTGATGATATGTTTGTGTGATGAGCTGTCGTCGTATAACAAACGCTGTCTTCCTCAACTTTTAATTCTTCAGCTGTCAAAGATGTCAAATGTGTCCGTCGTCTTTTCATTTGTTTACTTTCTTGATAAAAAATGAGCTAAGCAGACACCAAAGAGCTGCTGTTGATGAGAAGACAGTTTTAAACAAGAAAGTTATTTACTGGTTTATCGTTGCACAGTGTTGGTTTTCTTGGGCCAGAATCAATTAGAGTATGGTTAATCGACTTTGCAACAAAACATCCCAACATTATAAAGGAGATGTGTATATGGTGGCTGTTTGACTGTGTTGAATGCAGCCTTGAGTAGATGTGTGCTTTAGCTACAGTGGTAATTTAATACCACCTGATAGTCTTGTCTTTGTTTTTTGAATTTCTGCAGGAAAAGATCTTTCTTGCAGGGGTTTGAAGTCATTTCAAATTAAAAGCTCCAAAGTCCAAGTCAAGTCAAAGTCTGAACATGTGTGTTGCTGTCCATTCATCCTTAGTTCTCCTTCCCTTTTTCTTTGTTCGGCTCATTCCCCAAAACACTTAGTTAATGTCGAATTTAAAGTACCAAAATAATTAGCTGTAAACAAACAGGACTGTGTGCCGCCTCCACCAGAGCTCAGATTAAAACCTTAGTGGGTATTCCCAAAGAGCACCAATTTGTTATTCTAGTCAACAAATAACTTTTTTTTTCTTGTAAAAACACCACAAGTCATTTCTCAGTTCTGTGAATGAGTAGGAGAGAGAGAGAAATAGTCAAAGTCTTCTGTCCTCCAGGTCACAGTGTTGGAGAGTTTCTGTCATCACATACAGTAGTTGAGAGTTTTTGCAGTGTGGGGGGGGGGGGGGGTGGGGGTGGGGGGTGGGGGTGGTTCGAATAATCCACGGTGAAGTTGGTAAAAATTCAAACAGTGATTCATGACTTAATTAGCCAAAAAAAAAGTCACGATAAAACACATTACTAAGTTAAGTTACTTCCACTGTTTCCTTTCCTTTCTGTATTTTTAAAGTCTCTCAGTTTCCCTGAAGGCATCACTGATAACTCTCAGATCATTTATTTCACTGCCCCCCCCATCCCCCTCCTCCTCTTCCTCCAGCTATTAAAGTTTTTCTATTTTCTTTCTTATACAGACTATTTTCTTTCTTCTTCCCACCTTCATTTGTTTTATTTCCCTTTCATCACTCCTGTTTTCCTCTTTATGTCAAGGTCAAGTTCTTTTTTCCATTGAGGCTTTTTAATAGCCTTGTCAAAAAAGTTAAAAATAGCCCCCGCCCCCGGTTTGCTGCCTCCGCCGTCTGTGAAGAGTCTCAGCAGTGGAACTTGAAGATGATCAAGACGATCCTCTTGTACTCCTTCCTGAAGTTGTGGTTCAGGACGCCGTAGACGACGGCATTGAGGCAGCTGTTAAAGTACGCCATGAAGTAGCTGGCCGTGAACAGCCACTCCGGTATGGCCCGGCTCAGCCTGGAGTCCAGCGCCACGGCCAGGCCAATCAGGTTGAGCGGCGCCCAGCAGACGGCGAAGAGCACAAACACCACGAACATGGTGAGGAAGTTGCGGAGGTCGTGCGGCTTGATTTTAGGTCGCGAGTCCGGCTTGACCCTCCGCCTCACCTGGATGACGAGGATCCAGATCCGCAGGTAGCAGTAGGTGACGATGCCGATGGGCAGGATGAAGTGCACCACGACCACCGTGATGGTGTAGAGCGAGCTGACCGACTGGGCGAAGGTGCAGGAGTACACCCGAGGGTCGTACTGCAGCGACTCCACGAACCAGTTGGGCACGATGGCGAGGATGGTGAGCGCCCAGACGAGCACGACGTAGCACATGGTGTTGCTGTTGGAGAAGAGTTTGTCGTACTTGAGGCTGTGGCAGATGTAGCAGTAGCGGTTGATGGCGATGCCAGTGATGTTGAAGATGGAGCCGATGACACTGAGGCCCATCAGGAAGCCGCTGATCTGACAGTGGATGTAACCGGCGATCCATCCGTCGTGGAAGATGGCGGTCAGGACCAGCGGGTAGGGATAGATGGCGACCACCAAGTCAGCGAGGGCCAGGCTCACCACGAAGGCGTTTCCTGCAGAGCGAGAGGAGAAAGGAAGACATGAGTGTGTGAAAGGTGTGTAAACGCCAATTACTTTGGTCTGCTACCAGTTGCATCTATTCCACAATTCGTAGAAACTGTCAAACTTCCTGGTTAAACCACTGGACGGCCATGGTAGACCACAGTGTTTAACCCTTACAATTCTCCTAACATACACATTAGATTATGAGATTTTTGTACTAAAGACTCAACATCACAGAAACGTGCGTGATCTAAAATGGCCTTTTCTTTGTTGGCCCCATCATGGTCTTCCATGGGACTTTATAGAGACACTTGTGTTCCACAAGATGGTCTTCTTGTATATCCCTTTTGACGCAGTTGGCTGCCATGTTTGTGAGCTGTAAACGCATCATCAGCCAGTTGGGGATGCTTCCCAGTGGTGGTCAGGCTCTTTGGCTATCTTGGGTATTTCCATCGGAGGCGGCATGATTCGCTCTGGCTCAGTTAGGAAAGTAGAATAGTCATGTTGACATAAGACACTTAGAATTTATTTGGACAAGATTGTGTGTAGCCATGCAGCCTAAGAATTAAGGAGTTGCTTTTTCCAAATTCCCAGTCAGCTGTCTCATCAGAAACACCCCTTGGAGTTGGAATTGCATCTTGGAAATTACTCTAGTAATCCCAAGATTGCAACTCAAGATGGCTGCTGTGTGTATCAACAATGAATAAAAGCTGGAGACAAAAATACAGCAGGCAGACCGTCCTAGTGCAAACAATTGTGAACAGTAAACGGCAGTCCAAAACTGATGGGTCCGAGGCGCTCTGAGGTGTTGTTAAAAATCCTTTAATGTGCAGGGATCAACGCCTTTCAACTGAAACAGTCTTCATCAGGATCTGCTCCAGATCCAGAGCACCTCAGAGCGCCTCGGACCCATCAGTTTTGGACTGCTGTTTACTGTTCACAATTGTTTGCACTAGGATGGTCTGCCTGCTGTATTTTTATCTCCAATTTTTCTCTATCCTATGTCCTTGAAGAGCACCTGAGCGGTTCATCCACCTTCACCCAGGGCAGCACTCACATTTCTTCTAATGTTCTAATGAATAAAAGCTGTTTATTAGTAGACAAACTATTACATAATGTGTTTTTATAGACTGGTTGACATTTGGTTGGAGACACTTCTTGCTCTGCTCACATTGGCTTTTGCGGATATTTCCATTAGAGGCAGCCTGATCTGGAATTGTAAATATCAAACATGTTGAATATTTATTTCACTTTAATTTGTTTAAATAATCTGATGTGTATCGAGCCTGGGGGAGATGATCTATCATAACAAGCATGGTGTCTGGTTCCTAGGCTCAGTGTTTCTGTTAAATGATGCTTCGCCACTTTGTTCGTCGAATGTTAAATGGCTGAAGTTTTATCTCCGCAGTTCAGTTGGACTTTGTTTTTTAGAAGTGCACAAACTCCACACTCCCACAAACTCCCTCCTCATCCATGATCCCTGTGCACACGCCTCAACCGATGGGAGTGCGTGTCTAAAGATGGGTGTTAAGAGGAGAGGATTGGAAAGAAATAGGTCTGTTGGTCATCGGCTTTGTGCCCTTTGTTGGAAGTTAATGGAATGTGTTAAAATTAAAATGATTCCCGGGACAGTAATGGAGGACTGAGGTCAACCCATTATGTGTTTGAAAATAAAGAAAGGCTGTGGCCAGAGGATTTAAATGGAGTGTATGTGGCTGAGTGTAAAAGCCAAGTGGACATCTGGTGGACAACTGAAAAACAAGAGTGGAGTGGAAAATATCGTCTTACTAATGGAACAAGCAACAGAACTGATAATGGGTCTTTTTGGTTTTTTGGTGCTTTTGCTGATCTCCTTGGTTTGAATTTTCAACCATATTTTGTCCATAACAGTTTTTTTTCATACTTTATTTCCCTTCCACCAGAAATTGTGCTTTCTGCATAAATAATGTTGATAATATAATCTAACACTCTTCACTTTTATCCCTAGGGCACTTTTAATCTTAGATCACAGATGTTTCTTTCTTAGCTGACCTTTGCACCTTTACTTTAATGTTTTAATTACTTCAGGGTCAAGTAATTATTGAAGTTGTTTTCTGAGTCTACAACCTTTAATTCATCTTTGGCTCAGCTCACCGAAATGAGGTCTCTACCTTAATGTATTCCTGAGTTAAAATGAAATTTAATTTATCATACAACTTGGTGTTTGGGCTCCTGTGTGGATGAAACATGGATGTAAAGAAGTCATCTCTGGCTCTCAGAGCTCCTTAACTTTCCAAGTGTTTTCTAATGAGAGAGGAAAAAAAACAGCGAAACACAAGGAGCAGAAAACAAAGTGAAGCGGTCGACCATGAAGTCGAACTCCCAGTCACATCACATTCTCCTCCAAATCCACTTCAATAGCATCTGGATCATTAAGCTCTCCAAACCTCATCACTCCCACTCAAAACGCCAACAGCACCATTACAGCCTAATGAATACGACGCCCAAATCTGCCCCTGTTCAACAATCAGCACCTCAAACACAAACACATACTTTATCCAAACAAAGTTTACGGTTTACTGTTGTTCCAGAGCAGTCAACCCTGCTCTGAACAGGAGCCGCAGCAGCAGGTGGGGTGGACTTTCAAACAACTTTGGTAAAAACTTCTTACCCTGCTGGCTGTAAACGTCTCTCCCACACAGGGAAATTAAGTCTGGACGCCTGATTTAAGAGTTTACCTAACGTTAACCTGCCCCCCTGAGTGACCCCTGCTGCATTTCAATGATGTCTTCTCGCTGTTGTAGCTGTCCTTATGAAACTCTCCTGTGTTGTGCTGCATTTGTTTGGTTTGTACAGACTCTGTCTCACTGTCTGATTTAAGCCTTTTCTCCCTCTTCCTCTTAGTTTTGGTGCAAGATTTGATTGTTTTGTATTCTAATGTTTTCTTCACATCTTAGCTAATACTGTTTATGGTGAAAAGGTTTCACTGACATCAACAACAAAACTTGTCAAACTGTGAAAGTGTGAGGACGATGTGGGTGTTTACAAAAAACGGTCATTTGTTATACTTCAATATTTTCTCATAAGTTTAGAGGGAATGTGTGGATGAGTCACAGAGGAATCAGGCTAAATATGTGGAGAATTCAGCCTTGCTCAGGTTTTTCAGACTGTTTCCTGAGTGAAGCGTTGCCATGCAGACCACGGGTAGTGGATGGCAGTTCAATTCATCAAATACACAATCCAACAACTCCAAAACGCTCTGGTGGCAGTTTTGCATGAATTTACCTCTAAAACAACTTTGTTTTAGAGGTAAATTCATACAAAACTGCTGATGCGCGTTACCGTCTGGCAGTTTTTCATCAACAGTCTCTGTATTTCCCTCTAAAACAACTCTGTGTGGTAACGTTGTGTTATTATCTCATAGCGTGGTGAATGTGCAGGTCACAACTTGTCCACCAGAGCGTTGTGGAGTTGTTGGATTGTGTATTTGATGAGTTTGATGAGGGAAACCTAGAAATCCCATTAGCCTCCGTAGCGTAGCTCTGAGCAGCTCACGGCTCTGCTTGGCTGTTCTAAAAACAGCTTGCACTGACAATTAAAGGTAACGAACCTACTGCTATGACTATAGGGCCGGGCTATTCAATTGGCGGCCCGCGGGCCGAGTCCGGCCCCGAACCAATGTCCGAGTGGCCCGACTCGCGGTGACCCCCAAAAATAAACAAAACAAAAACAGAAGGAAACACGTTTTGCGAGAACTCAAAATTCCTACTGTGGGTCAGACAGTGAATGCACCACTCAACGCAGCATAGCAACCACAACCCAAGACCCAGTTAGTGCATTGTTTTGAAAGTTACCGGTAGAACCGAGGCTTGGTCGGCCAGCGTGCTCTCCGGGGGCACCTTGGGCCACAGCAGAGACGTCCGTCACGTTCCTGTGGTGCGCTACAGGTCAGTGAGAGACAAGTCTCCCCGTCCGCCCGGGACCGACGGACCTCACGCTTGTGTTTGTGGAGAGCATGGTGACCGGTCCTCAGCCCTCCCATCAGCCAACAATAACCCGTGGCGGCTGGTAGTACTCCAGTCTCTCCACTCCTTTCAGCCACATATGAGCACCGTCCACGGAGTGACAGTACGCCACGCTTCGCTGCCCTTTTTTATTTATTTATTGAGGGAAAGGATTGGTTGAAATAACCGATTTAATTTCAACGCAACCAGCTTGCAGTGGAGTAATTACAACAGTAACTTGCTAGCTACTTTTCAAAGGAGTAATCCGTTATCAAATAGCCTACTTTCCCAGAGTAATTTGCCCCCAAACGGCTTTTTGCTCCTTGTTTTCACCAATCAAAATATGTTAGAGAACAAATCCTGGGCTCTCTTCACCTGCCACACATTAGTGATTTAGGCCTACATAACTCCCTGCTGTAAACCTCAATGCTTTGAAGTTTTTTCCCGGGCCTACTGTTGAGTTTAACAACTATTTTACTTCTGCTAGCAATACTTTTATTGACTTATTCTCTTTTGTTTAGTAGCTAATGCTGGGTTTTAAAAATGCTCCTCATTTGTAATACCCCGCTCCTTATTGACCGGTGAAAATGTCCGGCCCAGCTTAAGGTCTCGGTTTGAAAATCTGGCCCCACTGAATTTGTAATTGAATAGCCCTGCTATAGGGATTATGGCAATGGGCCAATTTGCCAAAATGTTGAACTACCCCTTTAAGGCTGAAGGATTGGGATATGAAGTCCATCTCAGTTTCTAACATATGGCACAGAGGCAGAACAGAGGCTTGTTAGAAAGCACTGATTCTTTAGTTTAACGAGAAACAGATGACACACTTCCAGCTCAAATGTTAAGAGTTTATTCTGTAACAGGCCGTAAAACCGGAACAACCTGCAGGTGTTTGAAGCTGTTAGAGGTAAATACAAAGGTTTCTCTGCCACCTTCTTCCACCAACTACAAATATTCTCACTTAATCACATTCACGATACCCCTGCTCTCGCTCTCACCCTCACAGATAGCTTTTTAAATTGCATCTTCTGACCTTTTGCCCTCACCCTGATCCACGTGCATCTGAATCTCACTTTCTCAGACAGTCAAGTCTGTGCGTGACGCTCGGCCACGGTCCGGCTGAAACGCTGTGAGTGGTTGAGAGATGTTTCATCACTCCGCTGCTGTAATTGATTCGTTTTGCTGGGAGCTTTTTATCAAAGTGCACACATCTTCACAGAGCGTGGTCGTTTTCTGTGGCATGCGTTGATAAAAACCAAGTTTCTGCCGCAACCATTCACCGTGTATCACCCCCCGACTCTGTCTTCATTACGAAGAAGCTTCATCGTTAATATTCTGGACGACAACTCTTTGTCTGCGTCGCGTCACAGAAGGCTAGTTAGAGAAGAGCTGTGGCTCGCAGCACAGAGACCAGGGACTTGTTAACCGCCAGTCAATATGTATTAGTCCGTTGCTCTCTCTTTATTACTGTGTTTGCCCTTTGCAACTGTTCCCAACACCCCACCCCGTCTTGTTTAAACTGGAGCTCCATGTTAATCAGCAGAGAAGAGAGATGCTGCCGAGGTTACAGGTTCAATTCCCTGTGCAGTTCAGTGATTGAGGACGACATTAGGACTGTCAGGGTGGGTCTCATTAGCAACATTTACTCTGTAGATGTATGGATTCATACTCCTTACAGGTTCCTCTTAATAAAAGGAAACGCTATTAACGTCAGAACTTAAAATTAAAAACACTTTAATAATGTTAAAGTATTATACAAATATTATTGACATGTTGTCCCGTAAACTTTGTTTAATCCAATACATAAGTGTAATAAATGAAAAAACATTCCCTATATCAAGAGTGATATTGCCATCTTTTGGTCAAATGACGATATTTATTTATAACACATAGTAAATAATATAAAATATCGATATTTTAAAGGGACAACAAGTCTCATATTAATGTGGATGAATCTAAGTTACCGACTTGATAATGGGTCCATTTTTGATAAATATATCGTTTTGTCTTTCTTGTTATTTTGTTATTATTTAGTGGTCGACTTCGTCCAGCATTTCCTACTTCCGGTTTCCCGGCACTGCCTGGCGGGTCATGGGAATAACGTCGCCGAATCGCCGTTCATGGTCGGAACTACGACGGTATCTGATCGTCTTCGAAGCTCCGACTTTCGTTCTTGATCAATGAAAACATTCTTGGCAATTCTTGCGCCGGTCCAAGAATTTCACCGTGCACACGGAGGCTCATGGGAAATGTAGAGTGAAAACACTTTGCTTTCGAAAACTCCTCGTTGTCCCTTTAATTTGAATATCACGTTGCAATCATTTATTGGAACTTGGAACATAGTTTTAAATTGGTTGGCGTTTCTGCTGATTAAACAGACACAGGTCTTGTTTAATGATACAATTATAAGGATTTACCATTGGAGTTGTGACAGAATGTGATAAATAGTTGTTTTCCATTGACATCTAAACTGTGAAAAAGGTGTTTGATTAATTTGTTGGTTTCACTAGAGAGCTACAAATCAAAGTGTTGGAAGTTTTTAATACAACCTGGCGACACAAACTCATTAATGTCTTATAACTGATCTCTGAAGCATTAGCAAGCAATTAGTCACAAGCCGTAATAAATGATGCCTTAGCAGAAAGTAACACTAGCACCTTTAATCCTAAACATGGCCGATATGACAAACAACTCAGCACCTTACAGACGGCCCTATAATGATAAATTGAACCCAACCCACTATGCTAATCAGCCTGTTCATTAAGACAAATGATGAACTAATTAGCAGAGATTTCTATCGCCGTGCTGTGATCTCTGCCTCTTGAACCCACTGAGAAGTTCCACTTCTTTCAAAGACATTGGTTTTTCCACATTGAAATGCAAATTAATGCAGCAAATCGCTCTGAAATCTAATCAGATCATCCGCTCTGTGGAGGCAGCCGCGCTGTGAACTTTTAAAGTTCCTGCAGACTGGCGTTGTCGACTCACCCCTCCCTCCTCCTTTAACTGATGGAGAGAGGAGTGTTTCTCAACCGCAGTGGGGTTTTGAAGCGCGAGTCTTCGTTATTCGTAGCCTCACTCTGCTTGTGTGTTGTATTTGTTTCTCTCAGCTGTGAGTTTGTTCAGGACGACGGCGCCGTCTGATCCTGACGCTGCTGCTTCTGTTCCTTGTTCAAGTACAACGGCAAACAGCGTCGCAGCCGTCACCCGCAGACACAAACACCAGGCGTCAGGTCGGAGCAGAAAATAGACACCTGTTCCGTGTGGAGTCGACCTTCCGATGACATTTCTGGATTAGACTCAGGGTGTTGGAAAAGAACAAGACGCGATGGTGATAAAACAGAGTTTGGCAAAGGATCTGTCGTCGTATTCAGAGCTGCAGCCAAGACTTCGGAGCCAACACCAACTCCAGGCCGAGTTGCGTCGACCTACAGTACCTTCAAAACCACAGCAGTGTGTCAGTGTTGTTGTACGGTGGCCCTGAGAGGTCAACACACTGCAGCTCAACACGCCGCTCCATGTCTTTTCTGACAAAGTGCTCAGGTTTATGGCTCAAAACACAAGAGAGAAAACTGACATTGTTCTAAAAACAAACAAACATGGAGGACAATCGATGCTGGTCTTTGCACCTTTTACTCTGCTCTTGTCACAACGACCACTAGATGTCACCTAGCAACAAAGTGTAACTTTGGGTCGTAATAAGGTAACACCATAGACTGTAAAAAGAATGGACGTAGCATCCGTGACGTCACCCATTGGTTTTGTGGAGTCGTTTTTGTGACTCAAATATGGCGGCCTGGACAGTGCCATGTTGGATTGGCCGGCCGAGAACCCGCCCACTGGCCTCGAAGCAGCTGTCCACGGACCTGTCACTCAACGTTTCTGCGCCCTAATTGGCCAGAATCTTAACCTAATAACAGTAAAACGGTACAGTTTACTCAGAGTGTGTGCGGGGGTAGAAACTATCGATTGAGACCAAAAACCGTCCTGACACCAGGCTTTGATCATGTTTATTGAGGATGTAAAGTTGGCGATTTTAACATGGGGGTCTATGGAGACATGCTGCTTTCTGACACCAGCCCCCAGTGGAAGAAGAGGGGATTGCAGTTTTTTTAACACGGAAGTGAGCTTCACTTCTCAGACCGACAACTGCCCCCTTGGATAACATGTGTGTTTTATAACATGACAGTCTCTCCCTTGCTCTCCAATTGGTTTGATCCTCGCTCAGTAATTGGCTGGTGTGTGTGAACCATCAAAATGTCAGAATTAAGAAGGTTAAAAGTTCATTGACTGGCTCATGGGCATGTCAGTCAAACGGCAGATAGGTGTACCAATAAGACGCACATTACACATTTCCCATGATAGAAAAAACAAACACAACCAATATCGTTTTCACAGACAATTTATTTTAGAGTCAGAGTCTCCAGGTGCGAGGTTAAAGACGACTCGGGTTTGTTGTGTCTCGGACGCCTCCAGCAGCAGCAGCAGCAGCAGCAGCAGCAGCAGCAGCAGCAGCAGCAGCAGCAGCAGCAGCAGCAGCGACGCTGGAAACCGGTAGAATTACAGCAGGTGATGAAGCGTCTGGACAGCTGAAGGGAATTAGGCGATAAAGAAATCACCAGAGCGTCTGAGTCCTCGGGCAGGTGAGCTGCAGCAGGACGGGGTCAGGAGAGAGGCGCCATCAGACCTGATGTGTCTGTGACATCACATCATAATGCAGCAGAACATGTGGTGTAATCACCGCTGCGGAGCGTCGGCTGGGTTGTAGTTTTACCGACTCATGGTGTCAAGTTTTCCAGAAAAAACAACCAAAGAAACCACTGTTTTAAATCTTTGAATAACGCTTTTGACTTTAACCACTTATTTTACCATGTTAATAATTGTTTACTGTTGCTCTGCTATGTCAACAAGATAAGATATACGTTATTAATCCATGTCTGGGAAATGGCTGATTATTGATATTTGAAATAAAATCATACAAAATATTAGTAGTGGGTGGAACTGATACGGCATGGTATCACAATATTTTGTGGGTCTTTTACTATAAAAACTGCAAATATGAACTTTTTGGGTACTAGAAGACTAAAGTACTGTGTTTGACAATCCTGTTAAATGTGTAAAAATGATTGAAGTGACACAAACAGACGTAAAACTTTGTCTTATTAAATAAAACAGATGTTTTCCTTCAGGGACATGTGCAGAACTCGGAACAGTTTCTTGATTGTCAGATCTGTTAATGAAGTTGCCAGTGGCTCCATGATACGATGTTTTCATGATACTTAAGTTATGATTCAAGTTTACTGCGACAATATCCTGAGTCCTGCAATAAAATGTTGTGAGATATTGCGACTTATGACCTTCTTGTTTTCTGAGACGTGACCGTCACTGAGCATCGTGTCAAGTGGTTTTAATCGGACTGAATATTTTCTAGTAGAAGTTGTTGGAGCAGGTTTCTCAGTGTTTGTACTTCATGGTGATTGGTCACTGGAGTTACTTGTGTGTGTTTACTCGCAGTAGGAAACACAGTCGACCGTCTAAAGTTGTATCAGACAGAATCTGATCCGTCAGATGCGTATTTTGAAAACCTGAAACACTTCCTGTCGTTGAGCTCCTGGTGTATTTCTGATCGTGTAGCTACACATCGTCGTCACGCCTGAGCTCCACAAACATGGAAGTCTTTGTTGGGCTGCGTTTAATGTTTCTGCAAATGGTAGAGATGACGTTAAATAAACTGAATCATCTTCTTTTCAATAACTGAAGCCTCATGAACTAGTTCAAGAAAGTGATTTGGTGTGAAAAGGGCCAGTACAAATGTTTGCTGGGCGACCTTGACGTTGTCTGATAACTCTAACTCTCCCTTGTGAGATCCCCGATACATGATGAGCCTGGTTTTTGTCTCCACTTTGTTTGTAAGAGTTCAAAATCGAAAGAGCTGACTGCTATCTGAGTGCACAGCTGTAGCAGCAAGTATTTTATAACACTGGCCATCGTTGATCATTCTCTCAGTTGCCAATAGACGGTTGGATTGCCAACTGTCAGTACGAGGGAAAAATGATTGTATCTTTACTCTGAGCAGAATCTTATAGTAACAACTGTCGCTGTTTATTATAGTAACATATGTGCTTGAAAAACATATTTCAGTTATTTCAATTAACATTTATGACATTGTTGCATAACTTGTCTTGTACTTTATTGGGAGAAAAAATAAGATAAAGGGTTGTCAGGCCGGACAAGTCTTTCCTGAGTGGATCTATCTCTGATAACCACTTTAATAATGGCTTTATCGTAAAAGTCTTGCTATGTTCGGCTCACACTTACACCTACAGACATCTAGCCTAATAACCCTTCAATAGATAAAGTTTATTGCACTTATTCATATAGTTTCCCACAGCACAGGTCATATCAGACTAGGAGGTGTGGTCGGAGAGAGGCTGCAACACTGTGTTCAGTCTTAAACTATAATCCTGTATTTACCGAGGGATGAGCTTGTGTTTTATGCAAGTTTCTAAGCAAAAAAAAAAAAAATCATATTTTGGCACAAAAACATCATCCAAATCCCTCTGGTTCATGTTTGGACCGAGCTGCAGGCTGAGACTCCAAGTTTGCAGCTTTTGAGTGTTTCTTTGATGAATCCGGCAGCAGCAGATAATTCACTGCTCAAATCTGACTGAAATCTTGTGGAGCAGCGATCGGCTGAAGTGACGTCCACACCGTCGTCCGAGAATAATCCCGTTTTAAAAACGTCTCCAACAAGGTGTCTCATCTGAAAAGCCACGGGGAAGTTTCCATAAATGTTCCCTTTGCTTGTTGACCAGCTGTGACCTTGATCAGTCACCCAATACTGAAGCTGTGAGGGTTTAATTATTACAGCAAACTCCTCATGTTCCCTTTTAAAATCTATAGTAACAAACAGCAGGAAACGACCTCAGCAATCTGCACAGACTCCTCATGTAGGAAATCAATTCATCAAGACAAATGCTCAAACTAAACTGTCTTCTGCTGAATTCTTGTTCTGCAAAATTAGATTTTTTTTTTTTTTTACGGCTGGTGACAGTGTTTTCTCATTTACAAAGTGATAAAAAGAGATATCCAAAATCTCCTCTGTAAAAACTTCTGACTCTAATCTGTCAACAAAATAAAACAAGAATTTTGAAAGTAGCTTCATCCATTGTTCAGATTTTGGTTCTGGAAATGTATGTAAATAAGAGCATATTTCATTAGATATAGCCTGATTTACATATTTAAACATAAAATTTACATATTTAAACATAAAATGTAAAAACTTGTAATACAAAAAATATTTGTCTTAATGTGAGTGATAAACTTGGGAAGTTTCATGGTGATATCTGTTCCTAACAGATATTATAACAGATATCACCAACAGTTTATTTGGAGCAGATTCAAACACTGAACCAGACTCACAGAGAAAAACCATCAGAACATCCACAGTGAAAGTAGGAACGCTCACAGAAGCAGAAAACTAAGTGTTGAATGACAGTTGATTTTTGGTGCCACACCGATATTGGGGATAATAACTGATTAATTCGCTTTTTTTTTTTCATATCTACATGAACACACATCTTTTTCCTGCAACTATGCTTCAAACATGTGTCAAACTCTCAGGAAATGTAAATAAGATGAATAGAAATCAGTAGAAAAAGGTAAAAATCCTCTAATACATAATGAGAGTTAAGGACCCGGGAGGGGAAGCTGGTGCAGCGGTGTTTGTCTTCTGACTCTGCTGTGACGCAGATGAAGCCAAAGAGTTGGACAAATTTGGACTTTTGATGATTTGATGACGGATTCGTCTTCTGAAGAGCCTCGTATGTGGTGAACCAGAGTTCACAGAGAGCCATCCAGTAGTTGTTGAGATGCATTAGCGCAGATCAAAGTTGGAGAGACGACGTGTGCGAAACGTCAGTCGGCTTCGGTTCAGGTTCAGTTCTCAGGTTTCAGACGGAGAGTGTGGACGTGACTGCAGCTCCTCAGACCGACAACCCTCTGATTACCGACGTCAGTTCTATAACATGCAGCTAATTATAGCCGCTGTATGTATGTTTCCTGGTGTGGGATTATTACACAAGGACACGCACACAACCAGAGTGCAGAGAGGTCACTGATTTACATAACGAGTGTCATCAGTCGAGGGCCTCGGGGCTCCTTCAGATCCGTCAGATTTCCTCAGAGAGAGTCAGCCGAGTCTCGAGGTGTCGAGATGAAAACCAGGGTCAAAGAGAAAACTGGGTTTATTTTATGAGTAAATCTTCCTGTCTCTCCCTCAGCGGGCGGTTAAACCTGCACATTTATCACATCACGTATAGAAAACCCTCTGCTTCCTGCTGCTGTTTCTAGAACCGATTAGTAAAAGTGATTATTGTGGTCCTGCGAGTTTAGAGCGAAAACAATTAAAGCGATTTTTCATTTCCGAGAGGTTCTTACACAGGTTTTGTGTTGTGGACCAAAGTTAAGATGAGTGGGTCCCTGTTCGGTTCGCAGCGTGCACGAGGATGCCTGAGTGTGCACGAGCAGGTGATGTTATGCTTAGCTTTAGAGGAAGAAGAAAACCTCAACTTTGTAGATGTAGATTTTTTCCAACAACAACTGAACTACGTGACTTAAAGAGGAACTATGCATATAAGTCTGGTCGCTTTTCCGCTGTTTTGGTAACCCTCCGCCTGGCCATGTGCATTAGTGCATCACAATTACTCCGGAGCTTTTAAATCAGGGTAAAAATGTAGCAGAGCAACGGGAGAAATCCACGTAGTTTCTCTTTAAACCTTTGTCCGTGTGTCACAAAGGACGTGTAATGCAGCACTCGAGGGGACTGCTGTAGTTTTCCTCAATATTAAGGTGTAGAAGTAAAATCACGCCTCTACATTAACGTAACTGTCTTTCCAGACATGAACAGTTCCTTCAAATAAATTCTCAAATCAGAGCCTGGGCTTTTATTTGCTGCAACTGAACCAGCCTATATTTGAGATGGGAAGACACAACCAAAGAGTAAGATCATTGCTTCCAAAGTGAATTTACCAACACCTGACGTAGTTGACCCAAGGAAAGAGCAGATTACTAATATCGCGATTGGGACTTCAGTGAAGGTCGGGACTCTTCAGAAAAGACCAGTTTGTTTCTTTACACTGAACTGAATGACTGACTGAATTGTGGAGAATTTAAGCAACGTGTAGCGACTCCATCTTGACGAACGTTTTAGCAGATGCTGTAACAACAGCACAGAGCTGCTTAACTATTGTACGCACGAATTAAGCATCTTAGAAACAGCTCAAACGGGTGAGCTAGAGCCTGAAAAGGTTTTGTACATTCACAGAAACAGACCCGACTTCTAACTGAGACTTTCGGCTTTTAGCCAGACCGGGCCAGTACCGGGGACCGACGTTTATCTGAGACCCGGCTTGTATTTGAGAATTTACAACTTTATTTATTTGTTTGTTGTTATGTTTCTAAAGTGATTGACAATGGACAAATACGCTGCTGCTGTAAATGCAAATGTACCTTTATTATACATGAACTAAAAACAGGGACAAACATTTTCTAGAACTGCTCAAAGGCCTCACTGTGTTTGGTATGAAACAATATGCTTGGTAGTTAAATTGCAGTGCACTGAGCCCTCAGGGCCACCGTAGTCAATCACACATCGAAAAAATACTGGCGACAAAAGGAGTTTGCGTTGTTGATATATTTTATATTCATACATGTATAAATATACACGGACAGAGTTGTGTTTCCATGTGCTTTGTGGCCCCGACAGGAAAACTAGGTCTGTTACTTCAGATTATAAATGTCTATTCTGTCGGTTTCCGTGACAGTGACGTGATGAACTGTGATGGGACTAAACTGATGATCAGGTAACGTGTTTCTGACAGGACAGACGGAGAGAGGTGATGGATGGATGGAGAGGAGAGGACATGGAAAACAAGGTGGAAAATAATTCAGCGGTATAGGAGGAAGACAGAAGAAAAGGCGGGAATCGAGAGCAGATAAGAGACCCTGTCGAGGGGGGGATGAAAGAGAAGAGTAATTAAGGGGAGGGGGCGGGGGGTGATTGAAATGGAGAGGAGCGGGAAAGGAGTGTAAAGGAATGGATCAAACGGAAAGGACGAGGAAGACAGGATAGGAGAGAGGAGAGGAATTGGAAAGGCAGGAGATGAATTGAGATGAAAGTTGGGAAGATGGGGTAATGGTGGGAAAAGGCAGGAGGAGGGGGGGGGGCAGATAAGAGAGGACAGGAGGAGAGGGGAAATCAGAATGAATGAGGAGGTGGTGAGGAGAATAAATGGAAAAGTGGGCGAACAATTCATCCAGTTTTCCAGCTCCGATCGTCACTTCCTCACCGAGGGATTCCAGGGCCTGATGGAAAAGCAGGAAATAAATGATCACAGGCAAAAGACGGAATATGGTTGTTTATGTATTGATTCGTGGCGGAGTCGATTTGTCACCCTGACAACTGTGAAACCCGTGGAGCAACGACTGTGACCGCTGTGACGACCGGGAGCTCCAGGTCCAGGCGACAGCGTGTGATTGGTCACAACTCTGTCTTCGTTATTTATGCACTGCCCAAAAAAAAAGTCACCACTTGGATTTAACTAAGCTAATGGGATTTCTTGGTTTCCCTCATCAAACTCATCAAATACACAATCCAACAACTCCACAACGCTCTGGTGGACAAGTTGTGACCTGCACATTCACCACGCTATGAGATAATAACACAACGTTACAACACAGAGTTGTTTTAGAGGGAAATACAGAGACTGTTGATGAAAAACTGTCCCTGAAGGCAACGCGCATCAGTGGTTTTACATGAATTTCCCTCTAAAACAACTCTGTGTGGTAACGTTGTGTTATTATCTCATAGTGTGGTGAATGTGCAGGTCACAACTTGTCCACCAGAGCGTTGTGGAGTTGTTGGATTGTGTATTTGATGAGTTTGATGAGGGAAACCAAGAAATCTCATGAGCCTCCGTAGCGTAGCTCTGAGCAGCTCACGGCTCTGCTCCACCGTTCTAAAAATAACTTGCACCGACAATTAAAGGTAACAAACCTACTGCTATGACTATAGGGGTTATGGCAATGGGCCAATTTGCCAAAATGTTGAACTATCCCTTTAAGGAAATCACAATTGTGTGTTGAGCAGCTGTGTTGACGTCTTTAAAGTAACGATCATGACTTATTCTTCTTGTGCATGCATTAGTTAAATGCATCAAGTCATGACATCAGACAGCGTTCATCATGATGTTAACACCTGATGGCCAGTTCAGGAGCTGCAGCGAAGTTAAAAAGTTAGTTTTTGTTGATAATTTAATGTGACAGTGATTAATAAATACATGTTTTTACGGCACATTTTGCTGCACCAGAAAAGAAAAGAACAGCAGCTCTTTTTTTATTGTCCAGCGTTTCAAGAGTGAATCTACAACAATGACCAGCACAACTTCTCTTTTTGTTTCTGCGGCTCCTGCAGGAACTGTTTCCTCTTCAATAATTGATAGTTGCAGCCGTTAAGGACATGATGTCACTTGGGAAGAAAAACTGAACAATAGAAGAACCAGGAACAAGACAGCAGCAGGAATAATGCCCCCCCCCCCCCCTCCTGCTTTCTTTGATGTAGATAATTGTTACCCAGGATCTGCCATGACTTAATGGACGTGCTTGTTCCTCCATCTTTAATTTTCTGCACTTACTACTGGGTTAAAAAACCGGGCAACTGGACAAGTGAAGATTATAATACATCAAGGTGTTGTTGTTCGGCGTCCTGCGTCACACTGACTCATCTCAGCCTGATGGAAAGAAGATTTTTGAGTTGTTGCAAAACGTGCATTCCTGTCAGAGACAGTTTTTCATCAACAGTCTCTGTATTTCCCTCTAAAACAACTCTGTGTGGTAACGTTGTGTTATTATCTCATAGCGTGGTGAATGTGCAGGTCACAACTTGTCCACCAGAGCGTTGTGGAGTTGTTGGATTGTGTATTTGATGAGTTTGATGAGGGAAACCAAGAAATCCCATCAACCTCCGTAGCGTAGCTCTGACCAGCTCACGGCTCTGCTCCGCCGTTCTAAAACGGTGACTAATAGGGATTATGACAATGGGCCAATTTGCCAAAATGTTGAACTATCCCTTTAAAGAGTGGGTTGTCTCCATGTTCCTCCACCAATCCAAGCACACCAAGCAGTGTATCAGTATTTCAGGGGGGTTTTGAAGACGTTAAGACATTCGTTGAGTCAAATGTGCAGCAGAAAAGTTGAGATGTTTCATGATGTTGAGTTTTTTTTCCCAACAAACAAATAAACAGCAGCAGAAACAGATGAGTGGCCTAATGATCACAGCTGCACGTGTGCATCTTCACCTCCCAAACAAACAAACACACAAACAGGATGAACATATCATAATATCTAAAGACAAACTGCATCACTGTGTATCGTCCACCTCTGTCTCTGTGTATCCGTCCTGTGATGCAGCACCGATCTGTCCACGGTGAATCAGAGCTAATGGAGCTGAAGGCCACGCCCACCTCCGGCTGTGATTGGCTGTTCAGAGCCTCTCCCTCTTTCTGTCTCTCTCGCTCTACTTTGCACCACTATCTCCATCTTTTTACTCGATATCTCGGCTCCCAGACTCCGGTCGCAGCCGTTCATCATCACACTTAGAAACACTTTTTATTTTTTTATGTCCATGCTTCCCTCCGGGGGGTTAATTCATTCATATATTCTGACATTCAGGACGGTGCAGGACGCCTCAGGCCACTTCCACCATGACGGATATCAACACGTATGAAACCACAGGTGGATCCTCTGTTCTCCTGAGCTGCACTGAGCTCTGTCTCTGCTGCTCAGAGTAAATACAACTTGATGCACGAGCTCTGATTCACATGTTCACATATTCACATCAACCAACCATCTCCTGGTGAACACTTTAAATCTCCCACTGACTCTTTATCGTCGGTAAATCTTGTGGATTTCTTGTAAAAGTAAAACTTCCCTTCCATCGTTTTTTTGGAGTTTTCAGGAAGACGTCGTCTCTTCTTATTGAACAAACTTGATCGAGAGCCACTTCATTTTAACTTGGCCTTCATCCAAACAGACGCACTGTTGGAGCCAAAGTGTATTTGATGTGCTTATGTTTGCTTTTCTTTGTTTATATTGGAAAGTTCATAAGGTGCACGAGTTCAGTTACTTAACTCCCACACGTACTATAAAACTTTGCAAACAAATCTTCACGTTTGAGTCCTTTAATTTGTAAAAATGGGTCAACTACAGTCTCATCTTTAGAACTAATGGCACATACTCAACAGCCATGTTTGGAAACAACACATACGTAGATGAAATGAAGAATAATGATTATTGATCAGACCTGGAGCAGAGCAACCTACACATCTGGATTATTTTATGACATTTGGATGAAAGTGACCTTTTATACCAACGTGTTATTGGTCTTAGGGCCAAATGTTTATATTATATTCAGATTTATCATGTTTTTGTACAAGCTAAATTTTAAAAAAACCTACTGTCAAACATCAAACCATTCATCTCCTCATTTCACCCAAAAGCCACAGAGAGAAAACTTTGTAAACGACATCAAACCTGGCAACAGAGTCCTTCTTCCTGTTGCCTGGTATATTTAGACTTAGTATATTAGAGGATGGAGTTGCCAAGATACGACAGATTCACAGCTTTTCATACAGTTTTGCAGCGCTGGAGTTCGCGTGTGCGTGTGAGGATGAGTGTGTGTGAGTCCATTAACACAGAAACTGATGAAGCTGTGCCTCCAGCTCCTCCGTCATAATCTCTCAGCTCATTCGGGTTTGACCTGACGACCTGACGACCTTTCACCAGGCGAGCATCTCCAGCACCAGCAGCTGTTTTTGATATAAAACTGTGTGTGTCTGCGTTTGTGTGTGTGTGTGTGCGGTGAATTGATTTTCCTTCCTGGACTATTAATGCTGCAGCTTTGCAGGAAGTTGGGCTTCTTCTCTCCCTCCGTTATGTGAGGGATTGTGAAGAAGAGGCACAAACAGCTCATCAATATTCACATATTGTCATGTGAGGCGTCCGTCTCTGAGTGCCTTTAATGTGATATTTACCACCAGACGTGTCTCAGTGGGAGCATGCTGCAGAGTGAGAGATAACAATTAGGAGCCTCGGATTGATTTTCTCTCTGTCTGTAGAGTTTGACGGCTGCTATAAGTGGCCCTGGTTTATTTATGCACAGCGATGCTCTTAGCCGATGTAGTCCGCATCAGTCTGAGGCTGCTTTCAGATTTACACATCAATTACAGTGAGTCACCAACTACACACATCCACTGCTTTACTTTACAAAAAGTCCTTGACTGAGAGCCAACATGGCAGATGTCCCAGTGCAGCAGCAGCAGCAGCAGCAGGTTCAGAGCTGCCTGCACCTGCACCTTCACCTGCATGTGTTTAACATTTAACAGTAACAGAGACAAATATCTTGTCATTGCTGCATGTGTTTTCATTATCAAGGTGTCAAACAGCCAAACATCTTGTCAGAGTGTCCTTGAGCAGCAGCAGCAGCAGCAGCAGTAATCAGATCAAATCACCCAGAAACATTCAAAGTGACAGAGAAACAACATCTCAGAGTCCCGATCATCATCATCATCATCACGTCACCCTGAGCAGGAAGTGACATAAAACCATCAAAGCTCACACAAAACTTCCATTTCCTCCATATGTGTTATAGTTTATAATCAGTATATTCCTCTAACAACCACTTGGTTCTGTGTAGAAAAAAAGACAGCATTACCTGAACTAATCCTAGAGGAAATTAAAATTAGGTTACTGTAAATAAAGACAAAATTTGACAATATCAGCTCAGTTTTCTAAGATATGAGTTCAAGTTTGAGAAATTACAACTTTACCATAGATAGATAGATAGATAGATAGATAGATAGATAGATAGATAGATAGATAGATAGATAGATAGATAGATAGATAGATAGATAGATAGATAGATAGATAGATAGATAGATAGATACTTTATTGATCTGCTGGGAAATTACAGTTTGAAAGAAATACAGGAAAGACAACATGAGGAAAGGGGAGGAGAAAGAGAAAACCCCAGACTCTGCTCCAATAGTGAGTACAGTTTGGAAACAGAAAATAAAACCACTCCGGGGTTGCAAAATAAAGAACAGAAACTTCAGCACCACCATCCAACCCGTCCTCGTGTCTTTACCTGCTTTCCTGAGTTTCCTGTTCCTGAACACGGACACGATGACCAGCAGGTTCCCGATAACATCCACCACGATGGTCGTGATGAGGACTCCGGCCAGCAGGGTCACGGCCCAGGGGAAGGACTGGTGCTGCTGCCCCGGAGCCCCCTCCTCTCCGGCCGCCGGCGTGGAGTTCCCCGGCCCCGGGGTGCCGCCGCCCATCACCATGGTGGGTTCATGGTCCTCCAGGGACATCAGTTGCGGAAGGTGCCGCGGGTCGACGAGTCGCATCGGGTCCTGGCCGCGGAAGGTCGGTCCATTCAGCATAACGCACGGGGGCAGGTCAAGTCTTACAAGAGCCGGGGAGCTGTGCCAATCGCTGCGCGTAATGGCACCGGAAAGACGCGTCCGTTACGCACCGGAGCCTCCACACGGGACATCACGGAACATTTCTGTGAATCAACAGCTCTTCTCTCTTTCTCTCTCGCTGCGACTGAACCGGTGCAGCTTCACCTCGTGCACTGTCTTTAATGGGGAAAATATTCAAGGTGAGAAGACGCGCGGTTTCCGGTCTGTTCCCGTTAAAAAAAATAATGAAAAGAATAAAGATGAAAAGAAAAAAATGCAGGAGATTTAACTGCTCTGGATACGCGCTTCATTCTGTGAACCGTGTGTGTGTGTGTGTGTGTGTGTCTGTGTTGCTGCTTTTTGCGCAGCTGGAGCAGATGTTCCACTTTCCGACGGCTTCATTCACAAATCCGCGGCGCTTTTCTATTCATGACTCCAGCTTCATTCAGCCGCTCCAGTCTCTGTCTCTGCTGCTGCTGCGTTCACGGTCATTCATTCACACTCAACTCTGAGCGTCTGAGCTCGTGTGGAGGAGGTTTACGCGCCTTATAGCATCCAACAGTGACGCGCCCCCACACTCCCCCCTCTCTTTCTCTGTGTCTTTCTCTTTGTTCACTCCCTCTCTCTCCTGTTCTCTGTGCCCACATGTTTCTACAGTGATGGCTCTCCTCTCCCCACTCCCTCCTCTGCTCTTTCTCTCCTTTCCTCCCCCTCCCTTTATTATTTTTTCCTCTTTTCCCCCTCTTCCTCTCCACGTTTTTTCCCCCCACCTGTGCGTAAAACTCACCCCTCCCCTCTCTTTCTCTCTCTCTATCCTTATCGCCTCCTCCAGATGATGTCGGCGGGCCTTCAGTCCCCCCTCTTGTTCACACTCCTGTGACGTGTGACACACCTGTGACTCTGGAGTTGTTATCACACACATCAAAGGATCTATGTTGTTTATTTGTTTGTTTATATTTATCATTATCATTATTAATTATCTTCCCTTATGTGCATGGAGACACGTGCTGCAGCTGTGCACAGTGATGATGATACTGGCTGCTGCTGGCTGCCAGCCAGTCAGCTAATGGGCAGATTTTAAAAAAAGGAAAAAGAAAACCCAAACCCGTTCAGGCTCTTATATCTAAATATTCTGCAGTGTTATTGGCTTTTAAAAACCACTTCAGGACCGATGGGACAGGAGGAACCTCAGTTCTTAAGGAAATGGAAAGAGCAAATGTTTCTTTTTATGACACAGCTCTTGGATCTGATGGCGATGATGCTTCACATTACCGCTCATACACCAACATCATTATTCTTCTTCTGTTCACTTTAAAACAAAATCAAGCTGTAGCATGATTTCCAATTCAAGCAGCAAGCAGAGAATAAAAGTCTACATGGGCATCTTAGTATTTTTAGTGCAGTTTTATGCAAAAAAAAAAAATTTTTGTATGTTAACCAAAAACAATGAGCCTCCTGGTCCAGGCAGCAGGAAGACTGAACTTCTACAGGGTGGAAACAAACAATTTCACCGTTCAACCAGATCAGGAGGAGTTTACAATATTTTTTTTTTTCTTTTAGGTCGAGGCTCTTCTCCTGGTTTGACTGTTGACCAAACTGGTGCTGAAAATGTCCAACAGTAAAATCTGACTTCTCTTTAAAACCAGACTGATTCAAACTGAGGAGAGCGGGTGAGTTCTGTTTTCATCTCTTTTCAGTAGAAACCAGGCAAAGCTAGCAGGTGTTTGGTTCCTCGTATTATGGGCTGGGACCCTGTTTGTGCTGTTGACGAAGTTTGGTGCTGTTTGTGGCTATGAGTGGCTTTTTTGACAGCGGTTGGCTCAAGGCTCCACAGACAGCCGTGTTTTGCTGTGCTGAAGTCGCTACAACCCGAGAAGTTCTAGTGGCAAACTTGATCTCTCCAAGGCGGGTTCCACTTGATCTCATGATGTGTAGACACTTACGTCAGAATATCCCGTGAAGTAATGGATCCTCTCTGTTAATTATTGGTCTAAAAGACTTCACAGACTTTATGTTGTCAAGGTCGTTGTCTGTTACTTAAGTTATGAAGTTGGCAACTGAGGTGACAGGAGCTTCCAAAAACAGTTTAGAAACCAAGACACTCTACTACGAGCCAGTTTACTGTCTCTGTGTCCCATGGGTTTCTCTATGGCTCCGCCCCCTTTAGGAGACCAGCAGACAGTGACTCCGCCCCCTTTAGGAGACCAGCAGACCGTGACTCTGCCCCCTTTAGGAGACAAGCAGACAATGACTCCGCCCCCTTTAGGAGACCAGCAGACCGTGACCCCGCCCACTTTAGGAGACAAGCAGACAGTGACTCCGCCCCCTTTAGGAGACCTGCAGACCGTGACCCCGCCCACTTTAGGAGACAAGCAGACAATGACTCCGCCCCCTTTAGAGACCAGCAGACCGTGACCCCGCCCACTTTAGGAGACAAGCAGACAATGACTCCGCCCCCTTTAGAGACCAGCAGACCGTGACTCCGCCCCCTTTAGGAGACCAGCAGACCATGACTCCGCCCCCTTTAGGAGACTAGCAGACAATGACTCCGCCCCTTTTAGGAGACCAGCAGACCATGACTCCGCCCTCTTTAGGAGACCAGCAGACAATGACTCCGCCCCCTTTAGGAGACCAGCAGCCAATGACTCCGGCCCCTTTAGGAGACCAGCAGACCATGACTCCGCCCCCTTTAGGAGACTAGCAGACAATGACTCCGCCCCCTTTAGGAGACCAGCAGACAATGACTCCGCCCCCTTTAGGAGACCAGCAGACCATGACTCCGCCCTCTTTAGGAGACCAATAGACCGTGACTCCACCCTCTTTGGGAGACCAGCAGCAGCAGCAGGAGGTCTTGAGTCTATTGACTCCAATGAGGGAAGTGAACACGAGCTCAGATCGATTCTTTCGCTTCGTCACTGAAGTAAATATTGGACTTGTTTCTCACAAGACACATCTCTTCTGAATGTTTTGACACGAAAATGGACAAATTTCAGACAAATCAGGAGAAAATGAACTTTGTAACAGACCTGTCACTGTCTCAACAACACACCAAATGTTGGTAATCAACTAAGTTTACGAACGCCCGTCCGGATTGAACTGATCTTCATAATGTTGAATACTGTTAGCTATGTTAATATTTAATGTTATAAGAAAATATGAATAGCTGACTTTCCTCCACCAACAACATTTATCAATCCGCACGCACGTTCACACACGATGTGGGGGGACGGGTGACCACGCCCACTTAGGACACAGGAAGTGAACCGTTTCATATCATTGGTGCTGCTTGTAATGAGCCATCTTGTCATAGTAGTGGATCTTTGGTGCTTCTATGGTGGTATCACATGTTGGACGACTTCTTCTTCTTCTTAAGTTTGAGCGCTGGATATTTAGCATCAGAGAGGCATGAATGACATTGCAGGGATTTACCAAATTTTATTTTTAAAGTAACGAGGAACAAAAATGCTCAGGGGAAATGTATCAGAGGAAAAACACACATTTATTTAAGAAATGTAGAGGAGGTAAAGTAAAAGTTTCCAGAAATATAAATAATGGAGAACAGATGCATGAAAATTCTGCATACAAGTATATTTGCTTTGTAATATTACAACAGTCGACAGTGGAGTGAACAAGGTGATAGACTTAAAACATCAGCCTTGGTCTAAAACACATGAAGAAGAAGAGTAAAGAGAGGAGGAAGGTGGGGGCTGGTGTATAAAAAGACAAGATGGTGCCCAGAGAATTTGAATCATTCATTTCCACATCAAACACAACGTTCGCCAAGTCTTTGGGTTTTCATCCAAACAGGGCAAACACTCTCCCCGCTCCCTCATCTCACATGCACTTTGTTGGTGCTTGAAACACCCGAGTCTCCGCTCTGAGTAACGTGACGCAGTGTGTTGCTTGCATGTTACACACGCTAATACACACACACACACCTACACTTCACACATGCATTACTCACACAACGTATATGCAAATGCACCTGCGCTCTCCTTGGGATGTTTGACCAGACACTGTGAAGCGTTGTGTTTATGTACGGCTGCCGATGCGTTGTGAATACGTAAGAAGCGAGACACGTGCACAAGACAAACACACAAATACACACACACGCACAAAGAGATGTAAACACACACTAGTTGTTATTTTATTAACAAATCCCTTCTCTCCACACCATCATGCATAAATAAACCCTCCGTGATTCCAGGGCACATTCACACTCGGCCTGTTTTCTCTGAGGTTTGTTTTAGACCCTGAGGCCTTTTAGTCCTCGACTTCAGCACCAGGAGGCAGCGACAGGAAATTATCTATCTATCTATCGATCCATCGATCCATCTTTACTGAGCCACTCGTCAGTCTCACATACATCTTACATAGAGGCTGGTTTATGCCGTTACCTGCAGCGGCTGTCGTCCGTCTGCCGTCTAACCGATTTCACGTGAATGCAGCATGAAAAATACGATTGAGTTGCTAACCCTAACCACAACGCTAGATGGGAGGAATTCCTACAGAATGTACCTTTAACATTATCATCATTGTTACTATATTGAAAGTCCTGGTTAAATCCAGATTTTTCAAAATTATTATTTGCTTTATGTTTTCTTTTATTATTATTTTTTAATCTTCCTTCACACCTATACCTAAACTGTACAAATAGTATCAATAATGGAGGAGCTAGGATCAATGAAACTGATTAATTATGCAACAATATAGAATAGATAATACCTATGAATAGATAATGACAACATATGTCTTTATATAGCACATTTACTGTATTATTATGATGCAGCTTAAACCAGATGTATGACCTAATATCTAACACGGTGTTGTACTGCAGGTCTCAGTAGTAAATCCAGTTTCTGTGAATGAATTTTTAATGAGCCGCGACACATTCAGTAACGTCTCTGACTGATGCCGTCGTGTGTTGCTGTAATTTGAGGCCGCTGTTTTCCCACCACACTCAGTCCTGTATGTGCAGAACAATGAGATGCAATTCTTATTTTTTATTTCTTTTGAAGACACATTTCCCAGAAACCCCTGCAGCTGTGTGTGTGTGTGTGTGCCGTTGAAATAGGTTTTCTGTGACCTTCGACCTCCCTCCCTCCGTCCTCGCGGCTCCTCGCTGCCCACAGTTACGACAGAATTGAGTGTGAATTGTTGCACGGTTTCCACAGAGCAGATTTATTAAAGTAGCACAGAGGAGCCCGGCCACATGTAACAAGCCGACACGTGGAAACACGCACACGCGCACACACATTTGTAGACATGCATGTGCAGAAAAACATTCCCACAGAGTGTAGCATGCACATAAACAAACATAAATGTCACTCCAGAGCCATTTGGACTGCATTAGTGCTCTCGAGGGTCATGTTGAAGCTGTTGATTTCCAGGAATTTCTGCAATTTCCCTTTGGAACAAATGAAGTACTCTATCTGTCGAGGAGTCAGTGCGATGCAGGTGTGTGTGTGTGTGTGTGTGTGTGTGTGAGGTATTTCAGGCCAAAAGCATCAACACATTCACATTCAGAATCTATGAACTCACTGCTCCTAAAAAAGATGTCGTGTGTCTCACAACATAATGAACGCACAGGTCACATGTCACCGAGGCTCGTGAATGGTTTGATTACGTAAATTACATGACTCATGTGCTCCAGTTTTTTTGTTCTCTCTTGTATAAACATCATCACCTCCTGTATGGACGCTGTTTCTATGGTGAAAATGTTCGTGAACAGTTGTGTATATAGCAGCAACACGATCGATCATATTCATCGGTTTTAGTCTAAACTCCAGCGTTTCAACCTCTTTTAGCTCCGTTTTTGGTCTCCACCTCCTCCTGAAAGAAACATCTGGCTCCTCAACAGCTGCTCTCTAAAAGTCATGAGAAAGTCCGCCATCTTGGACAGGTACATGTACAGGTACAGCAACCACCACTGGGACAAACAACACTGGAGTTGATTTTGGACAAATATAAGATGATTCATAAAATCATTTGTGTGTCATAATCCTCACATGGTTTTTTTTATATTAAAGGTACATTCTGTAGGAATTCCTCCCATCTAGCGTTACGGTTGTATATCACAAGCAACTCAATCATATTTTTCATGCTGCATTCACGTGAAATCGGGCAGACGGCAGACGGACGACAGCCGCTGCAGGTAACGGCATAAACAAGCCTCTATGTAAACAAGTGGTCCGTCAGCACGAGGCAAAACGATACATCAAAATAATCGATTTTCGTGAATAGATAACAGGAGAAGTTACAGAATGTCCCTTTAACACGGCTCCAGTGTCATTAAAAATGCCAAACACGTCAGTTATTATTATCGCTCCACTGACAAAATAAACCAAAACATCGTCTGACTCAAACCTGAGCTGAGGTTTATTATTATGACAGTGAATCTTCTGCTGTTTAAACCCGATCACCGGGCCGACGGACTCTGTCTCTGACTGTTAGCTCATCTCTTATGAAACACACACACACACACACACACACACTGATCACTCTAAGTGGATAATGAGGACGACACCCGGGGTGCTGAAATAATTGAAGCTGTTTGATGTCTCATGGAATAGTATTCACACACCTCACACAGACACACATGTTAACCTCCTCACATAGACACACACTAAAAATACACACATGACAGCAGGGCTACACACACACACACACACACACACACACACACACACACACACACACTGCATAACGATGATAGATGTCTGATCCGTGATGCTGCTGAGGGAAACTCAGAGGACACAGGTCTGATCAGGCCTGACAGCAGAGTGTGTTCCTGGTGAGGCTGGGAGAACAGAGCATGTACTTCCTCTGCTCCTTCTGTCTAAATTACACATTTACAGGTATAACGTTAAAAAAAATGTGAATTGACCGACAGTTACCGCCGTGACTTTCTGTTCCTCGCTGCAGTTTAAGATGATAACGTCGTAGAAGATGGGCGTCGTCTGAAATGATGAAATTCAAAATGTGATTCATTTTCTGTCCCGGCAGGACTGCTGCGACGCCATCGGCCGGGGGTTCAGGTCCTCTCAACAAAATGATGTAGAAAATGTAAGAGCGGACCGTTACGTCGGATGTATATTGAGCTGTTATGAGGAAGATAGAAAGTCTGAGCAGAATTTAACGACACATATTAAATGCACATGTATGAGAGCCATCTTTTGGTTTATGTGTGTTTTTAAGGGATAGTTCAACATTTTGGCAAATTGTCCCATCACCATAATCCCTATAGTCATAGCAGTAGGTTCGTTACCTTTAATTGTCGGTGCAAGCTGTTTTTAGAACGGCGGAGCAGAGCCGTCAGCTGCTCAGAGCAACGCACTTCTTGATTTCTCTCATCAAACTCATCAAATACACAATCCAACAACTCCACAACGCTCTGCCTTCAGGGACAGTTTTTCATCAACAGTCTCTGCATTTCCCTCTAAAACAACTCTGTGTGGGGGCGGTGTTTAGCTCAGTTGGTAGAGCACCCACCCCATGTGCAGAGGCTATCGTCCTCGCTGCAGGTGGCCCCGGTTCGAATCCCGCGTCGGACAGCCATATACTGCGTGTCATTCCCCTCATCTCTGCCTCCCGTTTCCTGTCACTCTCTGAACTGTCCTATCAATAAAGGCATGAAAAGCAAAAAAAAAACAAACTTTAAAACAACTCTGTGTGGTAACGTTCTGTTATTATCTCATAACGTGGTGAATGTGCAGGTCACAACTTGTCCACTAGAGCGTTGTGGAGTTGTTGGATTGTGTATTTGATGAGTTTGATGAGGGAAACCAAGAAATCCCATGAGCCTCCGTAGCGTAGCTCTGAGCAGCTCACGGCTCTGCTCCGCCGTTCTAAAAATAGCTTGCACCGACAATTAAAGGTAACAAACCTACTGCTATGACTATAGGGATTATGGTGATGGGCCAGTTTGCCAAAATGTTGAACTATCCCTTTACTGTAACAGCAGCCCCCCAGTGGCTCGTACTGTAGGTTGGCTTTGTTGTTTTGTTTTGTCGTTACAGAATGCATTAAGTCCGAGGCTGCGTTGTGTAAGTCTGCGTGGTATAAACTCCACTGATGGGCACTTGACATGTGCAGGTACAGACAAACATAATGTATAGACATGGTGGGTGACAGAAAAACCACATCGCACTTTGGCCCCCAGCAGATTAACCCAGCCTTAGCAACAGCAGAGACCAGCAACACAAAGGAAATGAGTCACATTGGTAATAATGTCAGCACTCGGCATGTAAAGATAAATATGTAGATCAGAGCTTTGTACGCACAGACACCCTGTTGTCCTCCGCCGCCTCCTCCTGCAAACTTTCCTCTCAAAGTCAACACAATACCTCACAAACCTGAGTGTGCGGTGACTCATCTCTCTTTTCATACACATACTTATGCACGTTATACCTGTATATATTTTTTACATCAAGGTTAATTTGCTGTCCTCTTGTGTATAAGTTTTGTCGGCGTGTTGTGAGGTCAAATATGGGTTTGATTTAATTCTCTTTCTTCTTTTTTATGAGGTGGATTCATAAATAAAATACGGCTCCAACTAATTATTATTTTCCCCCCGTTTCTGCTTAATTATTTATTCATCTTTATATGTCTGACCAACAGCCCAGAACTTAAAAAAATATTCAGCTTATTGTTGCATAATGACAAACAGAAATAATACACTTGATCTTCACATTTGAAAAATGCCTTTTTTTTTTCTTAAGATCATTGTTCAAAATAATAGTTTGAGTGATATTAATTTTTCAACTTAATGCATAAATGATTATAAACTAAACTTTTCTCATTTTCTTGTTTTTCTTTAGTTATACCCCCAAACATTTTTAATGGTTAGAACTCTGAAACGGCTCCATATATGTCGCATACAACAACAACAACAACAACAACAACAACAACATTGTTTGTTTTATCAACATGTTCAGTTAATTTGCGTTGTTGCAGAAGGCACAAGTTTGAACATCAGTTTCCACCTTTTAATGTTCTCCTTTTTAAAATAATTTGAATGCTGTTTGAGTAGTGAAGTTTGTTCTGACAGTGCTGTGGTGAATAAGTGTGATTTAAACTCCTGATATAGATGTTATGGATAGGAGAGTCCCACTCAACACATACTTTGTAGCCAAGATCCAAAGTGAGTGGAACATTTCACCATGTGAGAGAAATGGAGACTGTTTCTGAACCTTGACATTTTTCTGTATCTCAGTTTCTTGTCACTTATCGGTGGACGTGCACACTTTCATATCTGTGATAATCTAATATAGCAGTGGATCTGCTCTGCTGTATCTAACTGTAATAGATATAGAAAGAAAGAGAAAGAGAAAGAGATGGGCTATCTGTAGCAGTGTAATGATGCATGTCGCCGTCTGTTCTGTTCTCCATCACTCTGCTCTGCTGCTGAACGGCAGCATCGTTGTCCGTAACCCGCTCAGACTTTGGTGCCGCTTCACTTCTTAGATCTTGATAATATGACATTAGAATAAAAACACCATAAAAACGGGTTTTTATGGGAGCAGCTTGGTAGGTAATCTTCTTTAGTTTTGGAGCGAGGCAGCTGCTTTGCCGCTGTACGCTATAAATCCGTATTCCTTATAATGTCATTTTGGGCAAATTGAATCATAGGCAACTGGACTTGTATTTGCCCAGTTGCCTACGATTCAATTTGCCCGATAGAACAATGACCTGGATGAATGAGAATATCCATAGACCCTTATAATGTCAAGTACATTTTTATTAATGAAAAAATCTGCTACGTTTGCATTTTCTCAAACAGTAACGTTGAATCCATGCACAATGAGCAGCAGGAATAAGTCGCACATCGATAAAACTAAAAGAGAATCTGCAGAAGATACAGGAAGGAACAGCTGCAGTGATCATATCATATCTGGTCTTAAAAAACAAAACATCCATCAGTTCCTTCGCTGCTTCTCCTCTGAGATGTTGATCATCTCCATGGAGGTATCAGCTGTGAGCCTCTGCCTTCAGGGCTTCACCTGCCAGACGCTCTCTTACACATCAGGGTCAGTGGTCAACACACCATGCGAGGCTTCAACCCTCATCTGTATTTAAAGGGATAGTTCAACATTTTGGCAAACTGGCCCATTGCCACAATCCCTATAGTCATAGCAGTAGGTTTGTTACCTTTAACTATCGGTGCAAGCTATTTTTAGAACGGTGGAGCAGAGCCGTGAGCTGCTCAGAGCTATGCTATGGAGGCTCATGGGATTTCTTGGTTTCTTCTCATCAAACTCATCAAATACACAATCCAACAACTCCACAACGCTCTGGTGGACAAGTTGTGACCTGCACATTCACCACGCTATGAGATAATAACACAACGTTACCACACAGAGTTGTTTTAGAGGGAAATTTATGCAAAACCTCTGATGCACGTTGCTTTCAGGGACAGTTTTTCATCAACAGTCTCTGTATTTCCCTCTAAAACAACTCTATGTGGTAACGTTGTGGATGTGCGTGGTGAATGTGCAGGTCACAACTTGTCCACCAGAGCGTTGTGGAGTTGTTGGATTGTGTATTTTAGAGTTTGATGAGGGAAACCAAGAAATGCGTAGCTCTGAGCAGCTCACGGCTCTGCTCCACCATTCTAAAAATAGCTTGCGCCGACAATTAAAGGTAACGAAACTACTGCTATGACTATAGGGGTTATGGCAATGGGCCAATTTGCCAAAATGTTGAACTATCCCTTTAACTCTGATTAAAAACAATGTGAAGATGTATGTGCCATGTGTGATTACAAGAGCACATCTGTTGTACCAGTGGATTCTTGTCATCTCTATTAAAACAGGAGCGTGTTGTGTGTTGATTACAGTCAACATGATGAGAGCAGGAACACAGAGGCTCTGAAGCATGAATGCACAAAAACTTTAATCCACCTCCTGAAGTGTGTCCTCATGTAGAGCTGTACAGCGTGGCACTTTCATATCCAGATAAAGATATGGCACATTCAAAATGACCACATGCAAAAGCCTGTTTCTTTTTTTATTACATTAAATCGAGGCGCTGAGAGTGCAGTCATCTCTAAAGCCAATATCCAACGTTATACACCAGACCCTATAAAAAAAAAAGAAATCAATGTCACAGTAAATGATCAGGATCTGCTGCAGAATTTAATTGGTTCTGTGTCACAGAGACTTCTACTGCTTCATGTTAGTTTGTGTTGCCTTCATTCACATGCGCTTCCTGTTCCTGCCGTGTAAATAATATAAAAGGAGATAATACGGAACTCAAGATGCTTTTCTGTCACATTAAACCGTAGTTGTGTTGTACATGTTGCAGATAATAATGAAGGTTTTCTCTGTTTGAGCAACAGCTTGTATTTCTACAGCTTGTATTTCTAAGCAAATGTCTTATTTTTCAGATCTTTTCTCATCGTCTGCTGTTGACGAGTAAAACTCAGGCTGTTTGGTTCGCTCTGCATCTGTTGCGATTTAATCCGATTGTTACAGGAGAGAGCGACGACCCCTCGGTTTGTTTTTGTTAAAAGAATTTTGAACAACTTTATCGACTCCCTGAAACTTTTGTACAGCAGCGAATAATAAATATCATAATGTAAAAACGACCTCACTGTAATTCATCTGTATTACTCGTGGTACTTGTTGTCCTCACTAGCTCATAAGTTAAACATGAAAGTTTATTTGTTACCCTGCAAATAATTGACAAAAGGATCCGGGCTCAAGGTCTAATTCAGATGCAGGTGTTGAACAGGAGTCGTGTTTTAAAGGAAAAGTAAAGGAATTTAAACTTTCGCTAACACATTACTTGACGCCTATCTCTATAACACATTATAACCATACTTATGAGTTATAATGCAGTTATAACATTGTATAACTATAGTTATAAACACCTATAAATAATTATAATGCTTTATAACAATACTCATAACACACTATAAAGCATTTTATCATGAATTATAAGGTCAGGTATTATAATACGTTATAATTGTTAGTAACTCGCTGGCAATGACCACATCAATAATGCATTATAAATATAGTTATAATGTGTTGTAATTGTCTTATAAACATGTATAACTATCATTATAAACACTCATAAGACTTTATAACACATTATAGAGCATTATAACTCTAGTGTTATAACTGCATTATAACTCATTATAAGTGGTTATAATGTGTTATAGAGATAGGCGTCAAATAAAGTGTTACCAAACTTCCTTATGTAGCGACTCTCTGAAAAATGAGTTTTCTGAGAGAGTTTGGTGGATTTTTATTAACTTTACAACAGAGGAATGAACCCTTTAAAGAAGCTTTTCATTCATTTCCTGAATCTAAATTTATCTAAATGTAGAATTATGATGTAATTTTCATGCGGGGAACATTAATCAGGCCGTTCGGCTTCAGTTTCCAGCTGATGATGCTCACAACTTGGACGAGGTCATGGTTGGATTTCAGCCTCAGCCTTACAGACTCAGAGGATTTTGCTGATTGGCAGGTTGATCAGCAGGATATCAGTCCTATATGTGCAGTTATTTAGCAGTTTGTTGTTTTTCTGAATAAACCTACTTTAGTTGTATTCATTCATCATGACCGAGGCCTTCGAGGTAAAACTGTTTAAACCTGTGGTGATGAAACTGTAGCAGAGACACAGAGACGCCTCAGTGTTTTGACAAGTGTGACACATATTTATTTCTTTTCTAATCCTTATTTCAAGCTGTCAGGATTTAACTCTGGGTTTAATCCTTTTTTAGGGGATTAAAAGAAAATAAAAGCCGAATATCCTCCGATTTATTCAGGGTGTGAACGGCGAGACTGCAACAATCTCTGCATCTCTGCAGCCTGTCTCTGCTTTGTGCTGCTGTGTGTGTAGTATACTATATACCAGCTGGCTGACTTCCATCACAACACCTTTTTCCTAACTTATATGTTACTTTTTACTGCCCGTCATGGGTCTTGCTCTGCTCTGAGCTCAGGTGACGTGTGAGATTGATTGCGTGTCCGTGTTGTGGCCGAGTCCGGCATGAAAATCATAAATTATCGGCCTTGTAGTTCAGCAGACGACACGTCTGTCAGGGCGGCGGCGACACAGCAGACTAAAACATGTCATTACCGATCAACATCCGTCCTCTCTGACTCCAGGGACTGTGTGTGTGTGAGACAGGGATGGAAAGCGTGATTGACAGCTGGTTGGAGAGGACAGGCAGCCTCACAGCTGGGGTCTAAAGACAGGAACTGCCATTACACACCCGTGTGTGTGTGTGTGGTTTGTGAGGAAGGGGAAAAGAGCAGGGATGGGAACAGGAGATGTTTAAGTGTTAAATTAACTTTTTCGTTACTTTCAAAGGTTTTTTTTTCAATGCTCCCATTAAATAAAGGTTGATTGAATTCCCCTCAAACCCCATGTCAGTTCTGTAGCTACTGATGCTGATGAAAAAAACCCCATCATCATCATGCTGCACTCACTGAAAAGCAGAAAAAACTGAGTTTTCTGAGAGAGTTTGGTGGATTTTTATTAACTTTACAACAGAGGAATGAACCCTTTAAAGAAGCTTTTCATTCATTTCCTGAATTATGATGTAATTTTCATGCGGGGAACATTAATCAGGCCGTTCGGCTTCAGTTTCCAGCTGATGATGCTCACAACTTGGACGAGGTCATGGATTTCAGCCTCAGCCTCACAGACTCAGAGGATTTTGCTGATTGGCAGGTTGATCAGCAGGATATCAGTCCTACAATATGTGCAGTTATTTAGCAGTTCGTTGTTTTCCTGAATAAACCTACTTTAGTTCTATTCATTCATCATGACCGAGGCCTTCGAGGTAAAACTGTTTAAACCTGTGGTGATGAAACTGTAGCAGCAGCAGCAGCAGAGACACAGAGACGCCTCAGTGTTTTGACAAGTGTGACACATATTTATTTCTTTTCTAATCCTTATTTCAAGCTGTCAGGATTTAACTCTGGGTTTAATCCTTTTTAAACATCTTTTCAACGGTTGGCAGGGATTAAAAGAAAATTTTTTAAAATCTTTTCAAATATCCTCCGATTTATTCAGGGTGTGAAAACGGTTGGCATAAACGTTTTTTAGACTTGCAAAACGCAAACATCTTTTCAAGGGTTGCATCTCTGCAGCTTGTCTCTGCTTTGTGCTGCTGTGTTGGCATAAACGTTTTTACTCTTTTCATATACCAGCTGGCTGACTTCCATCACAACACCTTTTTTTAAACGTTTTTTAAACATCTTTTCAAGGGTAACTTATATGTTACTTTTTACTGCCCGTCATGGGTCTTGCTCTGCTCTGAGCTCAGGTGACGTGTGAGATTGATTGCGTGTCCGTGTTGTGGCCGAGTCCGGCATGAAAATCATAAATTATCGGCCTTGTAGTTCAGCAGTCTGTCAGGGCGGCGGCGACACAGCAGACTAAAACATGTTTTCAACGGTTGGCATAAACGTTTTTAAACATCCTTTCAAGGGTTGGCTGTCCTCCTTGGCATAAACGCTTTTTAAACGGCCGATCACCTTTTCAACGCACAACATCCGTCCTTTTTAAACGCTCTGACTCCAGGGACTGTGTGGCATAAACGTGTGTGTGTGTGTGTTGTAAACGTGTGTTGGCATAAACGTTTTTTAAACGTGTTGTGTTTTTTAAACGGTTGGCATGAACGCCTTTTTCAACGTGTGTGGCATAAACGTTTTTTAAACGTCTTTTCAACGGCTGGCATAAACGTTTTTAAACGTCTTTTCAACGGTTGGCATAAACGTTTTTTAAACGTGTGAGACAGGGATGGAAATGATTAGCAACGTTTTGCGATTGACAGCTGGTTGGAGAGGACAGGCAGCCTCACAGCTGGGGTCTAAAGACAGGAACTGGCATTACACACCCGTGTGTGTGTGTGTGTGTGTGTGTGTGAGGAAGGGGAAAAGAGCAGGGATGGGAACAGGAGATGTTTAAGTGTTTTTAAAAATATTCCTTCTCGATCTGTGACAGGAAACAGAAACAAAGAGAAGATGTGAGATGTGATAACAGAATCTGATTCACAAACTGGACCATGTTTATAGTCGACTGCACCTCATCACGGTTGCACACAAAAACTAGCACGAAATAACTCCCAATCTAGTCCGACTGCAACACAGCATTGAGATAGACAAAACCTCAAACACAAAAACTGTCTTTAAAAACTGTCTATAGAAATGTATGGTTGGAGACATGAGAAAATGACTTGTTTTAAAATGCAGTAGGAGGTTTAACTAAACAAGGACACGAACAAAACATGTTTTGTCTCAGAGTCATGAAGTTTTACTTTTGTCGCTTCATTTACCAGTTTCTTTAGCTTAGCTCCAAGCTAAGACACAGTACATTGAGCTTTCCCTTTGTGAACTCACCTCTCTCTGTTTGCTGAGTAGAGTTTCTAACTTTGTTCCCAAGTGGTCACTACGATGTGATTAAATTTTACTTTAGCAAACTTTTATTTTTGAAACAATCTTTTTTCATTCTTATAAGAACTATCTTTCATCTCATGAGGCTTTGACGAAGCCACAATACTAACACTAGAAAATAAAAAAACAGTTATTAGTTACTTTGATGCCAAATGTTCGCTCGGCTGCAGCTTTAACTTTGTGTTTTTTGTCTAATGTGATGATTCAACTGGATATCTTATGTTAAAGGGATACGCCAACATTTTTTTTAACGTGTCTTGCCTCACTCCTGAGTCCATGACCAGCAGATAGACACCATACTTTCCTCTGTGCGTTCAGTAACAAGAGCCGTATCGCCTGTAATTAGCTTAGCTCAAACACTGGAAGTGTATGGGTAGTGTTAGCCTGCCTCCACCTAAAGTCATCAGAGACTCTTCAGCAACTCTAAACAGACCGATCTTCATCTCAGAGTGTGTTTTATTTTACGGGTGTTTTATTTTGTGAAAGTAACCAGACGTGCGTTGGTTACAACTGCTAGCTTGAGTAGCGCTGAATTTGTCCCAACAAAATAGTAAACAGCTGGTATTTAGACAAATTAACGACACACTGCTGATCTAAACGGCTACTTTCTCACCTAAACATGTTTGAAATGAAGTAGTGATATATTTACAGAGTTTAGAGCTAAAATGAAATCAGCTTCTGACTGCTGATTTCAGCTCAGGTAGGAGGCAGGCTAACACTACCCATACACTTCCAGTGTTTGAGCTAAGCTAATTACTGGCGATACGACTCTATCTCCCTTGTTACTGTACGCACAGTCAAAAGGATAATGTCTATCTAAAATGTTGCCGTATCCCTTTAAAATATGGCTCAAGATATTGATCGATACAAAGTTAAGTGTTTATCAGTATTGTGATTATCTTAACAGCTTATCCATAAAATGCTGATTGGTATCAGGGACGTTTCTCATTGGTTGAGTTGTAGATGAACTTTTACATCAGCGCTGAGCGTGAGCTCTGATAACACTAATCCTGTCTGAGGACGGCTCAGAGTTTTTATTTTTTCCCACCATACACAAGGCAACAGGAAGTCATAGAAGATAATATCTTTATTCATATTCTCTGTACAATATTGAAAACAAAAAAAAAAGAGGAAACAACGACATCTTAATAAAATCTCTCACAGAGAAACAACAAAGCAAAACATGGGGGGGAGGCCCACATTGATACAAAAATAAACTTTATGAATGAAAACAAATGTAACGTACATTCAAGTGACGTCATATTCTGCACAGACGGCCGACAACACGAACAACAGGTACAGACTGTGTATACAACACCACACCTGCCGATGGCGATGAGATAACGACAAGAAGAGTCTGAAGTCAAACACCAGAGCGACTGATGTTCTGCGTTGACCCACAACGACTCAGCAGGATTTAGAGACACAGCCGCAGATTTTTTACCCAAAATAAGCTCAAAATCTGGATTTAGCTGTGATTTATCTCACATGGCCTCAGCGTGTGTCGTCTAAAAATAGTTTGTGGCTCAGTGGGTTTGTGTTTTGATCTTTAAGATAATAACTGGGACTTTTAGTAAAAACTTGCAGCGAGTGTTGATTTGTTCTGTTTCTTTGACATCACCTTTATTTGTTCTGGCAGGTTTCATCACAAAGCTTCAGTTATTCATTAAACCTGCAGAGATCTTTTGATCAAACTCTTAGAAAGAAGACTTTTTTCATTTTACTGCAGCTTTATTGTGCAGCGTTAAACTATTTAAGTGCGTCCTGAGTTTTGTGCTGCAGAGTCGTACAAAGCCTAAAATCCTGTCAGTCTCAGACAGAGGGAAGCAGCAGGAGCTGAATATGTATTAACACTTAGAGCGGTGTGTTTGCAGTGATTTAGTCCGTCACAGTGGCAGAGAGAGACGTGGCAGTTAAAGGAATAGTTCACCAAAAAAATGAAATTCAGTCCTTATTGACTCGCCCTCATGCTGGTCCTTAAAGCTACACAAAAACCATTTAATGTTCCTCCACACTGCTCATCCACTGAAGGGAGACAGTCCAAAGTTTGCTGGAAAACACATCATTTAGGACATTTTTACAGCCTAAACAGTCCTATATTGCACTCTAAGGTTCACGCGCACCAGGAAAATTCAATCCAGGACTGTTTAGGCTGTAAAAATGTCCTAAATGACGTTGTTTCCAGTAAACTCTGTCTCCTTTCAGGACACTTGGATTGCAGTGGACGAGCAGTGTGGAGGAATATTAAATGTTTTTTGTGTAGTTTTATGGACGTTTTTGTGTGGGGCGGTACCCACTCCCATATAAAGTTTTGGTTGGACTAGGACTCCAGATGAGAACACTTTGAAGAATAAAAAACTACTCTGGAGTATTCATCAGCACGAGGGTGAGTCAGTAATGACTGCATTTCATTTTTTGGGTGAACTATTGCTTTAAGAACAAATGAGAGCGCAGCAGAGATGCTGTGAATCACCCTCCTGTTTCTTTAACACGTTAGGACAAATGTCTTCTCGCTGCCCTCATGTCTCGTATCTCGTGTCCCACATCAGAGCTGCATGAAGATCCAGTTGATGTGGGATTTCAGCGTTTTTTTTTCTTTCTTTTTTTTTTACAAGCGTCGTCATCTGCCTCGTCCGTGTGTTTACATGGAGGCAGCAGCAGTAAACACTGATACACAAACACACCAAAACAAACTGTCCAAACAGCTGGAGTGTCTCATCCGTCTCTCTGTGATCAGGTCTGATCTGGAATTCACAAACAACCTGATCAGGGTCGTGTCATGCATTTTCTTTTATTCTTTTTTCTTGCTTTTAATTGTGTGTTTTTTTTTCCCTGTTTCCAATTCTTACTGTTAAATGTTCTGTTTTTATATAAAACACATTGAGTTTCCCCTTGGGATGAGATACGCTGTATAAATAAAGCTGCTTCGCCTTCCTTATCAGTGGCTGGCGGTGGCGGTTGGTTGTTATAGCGACAGAGACAATCAGTTTGAGCTCCACGTTTAGACATAAAAGCTGAAAAACGCTGAAACATCGAAACATCTGCAGAAACATCTGTTTTCATTGCACTCGCTGCGGCCGGAGCCCAGTCTGTTTACACACTGTTGCTGCTGTTTTACTGGATTTATAGTTAATTAAAAAACACTTTTTAAGCCTTAAATGACTCTTCGCCTGCTGACGCGCTGTGGCTCGACAATAAAATAACAGAAAACAGACGACGATCACTCAACATGTTTGTTTTTACCAGTGAAATGTGAGTTTTTGATGATTCATGAATCAAAAACTTTCATTGATTAATTGAAATTAAAGCAGAGAAATGATTATTGATAGCTGCTGTGAGTAAAAATAGAAATGCTTATGAAGTGATACTTAGGTGTGAACATTGTGGTTCTTCACTGTTTTAACTAGACTTTACTACTCAGTATAATACATTCACTGTTTTAGGTTTTTTTTCTAACACGCTGCAAACTGCACAACCAGCTCCACCAACACAAGCAGCACTTCTTCTTCGTCTTTTTATCTGTTAGTTTGCACATTTACACCATTTAAAATGGCTGCGTGGACGCTTTTTTTTTTTTTTTTTTTTTTTTTTACCCGTCGCTGAGAAACGGCTCCACATTAAGTGTTTCTTTTATCATCGGTGACGGCAACACAACTCGATCACAAACACCAACATCTCCTCTAGAAATAAAAAGACCTCACTCACACCATTAACGCTCACAGAATTTACAGTCAAAGTTATAATACATCGACTTCACAACTAACCGTCATGGCTTTCATGATTTCTGTTTCTGTTTTTCTTTCTCGAGGATCCAGCCTCTTCCTTTGTGACAGACGGCAACAATAAACAACATTAAGCTGATTAATGAGTCCTGTGAAATGTTCATCCTGCATGAAATGTGCTTAATTCATTTTTTTTTTTTTAAAACCCTGTGTGTTTTTCTTTTTTCCAAAACACAAAACACTCAGCAGGAGAATGTGGACACGATAAAAACCTTTGCTGGTTTTTCACCTTTTCATTCAACACAATAAAACCTTTTATCAGGATTTCATCACAAAGACATTTTCTGAATGTCACCCCGGCCACTGTCATGGTAACGGTGTGTTCAATCACATCACACGCTGCACAGTATCCATACCATTATCAATGTTTTGTGGCGGAGCTGCAGATGTGTGTGTGTCAGACGTCACTGAAATGCAGCAGGTGTCGTTTTGCTGCACGTGTTTGTTTGGAACTGAAACAATCCTCAGCCGGGTCGATGATAATACTGTTCTATAGACGACGATTTCACAACCGCGTGTTAAACGAGACATAAAAACATGAACTTGTGCTGATGAACAACAACAAAAGCTTCCAAAAAGTGTCAAAACGCCGGAAGTCAATGAGACACTGAGCGTCAACTGGCGTCACCGCGCTTCCAAAGCGTCACCAGACGAGAAGTTGAGTTGAGTTGGTTAAGTCAGAGTAGAGACGTCCTTCAGCTCCTTTTTTTTGTATTTCGGCTCCCAATGACCAGCGTGATCAAACTTTGCCGCCATAGAGTGAAGGTAGCGCTCTAGTTTATTTATGTAGCGTTGGTTTTATTCTGCTGTCTTGTCTGAAGCGCACACCCTCGAGCGTTAGTGACGCTTTGGAAGCTTTTGGTGTGAACGCACAGTGAGGTATCCTGAGTCCTGAAGTCTGGCACGGCGAAAGACGACGACACTGGTTTTTAAAACGTTTCATCTTCATCGGCGAGGAGGAAAAGCGTGGATTCCTCCGTCCAGCCGCTCCAAGTGCGGGTTTTAAAACATGACCTCCTCGCAGCTGCCGTAGTCGCTCCCCACCATGCTCGACCCGTCGTAGCTGCGTTGGTTCTGCCCGGCGGGCGGTCGCGTCTGAGGCTGCGCTGCGTTCAGCTCCGGCGGCGGCGGCGGCAGCGGCAGCGGCGGGCTGGGCTGCTCGGCGTAGGACGGCATGGCCACGCTCAGCCGCATGCTGAGTCTCTTGTAGCCCCCGGAGACGTTGTCCAGGCTGCGGGTGTGGTGCTGCTGCTGGCTGCTGGGGTAGTAGCTGATGGCCGTGTACTCGTTGGGGCACTGCGAGCTGGGCAGCGGCAGGCCGTCCGGGCCCAGGAAGTCGTCCAGGTTCTGGTTGCTGTAGCACGGCGGCAGCGGAGCGCGGCGGTCGCAGCGGTCCAGAGGGAACGGGAAGCCGCCGAACCGGGAGTTCCTGCGCGACTCCATGGTGGAGGTGGAGTAGGTGTCCTCCACGATGTCGAACTGAGGGAACTCCTGCACCGAGGGCCGGCCGTAGTAGTCGGGGTCGGCGGGGTAAACTGAGGAGAGACGACACAGAGACGGCAGCGTTAGTGTTAGTGTTATTATTATTATTATGAACCGAAGGAAACAAGATGCAGCTTGATCTGGATTAGAGCTGTTCAGTACTCGCCTGTTGTTAAAGGAATAGTTCAACATTTAGTCAAATTGGTCCATCACCATAACCCCTATAGTCATAGCAGTAGGTTCGTTACCTTTAATTGTCGGTGCAAGCTGTTTTTAGAACGGCGGAGCAGAGCCGTGAGCTGCTCAGAGATAAAAACACAACGTTACCACGCTGTCCCTGAAGGAGGCTCATGGGATTTCTTGGTTTCCTCTAAAACAACTCTGTGTGGTAACGTTGTGTTATTATCTCATAGCGTGGTGAATGTGCAGGTCACAACTTGTCCACTAGAGCGTTGTGGAGTTGTTGGATTGTGTATTTGATGAGTTTGATGAGGGAAACCAAGAAATCCCATGAGCCTCCGTAGCGTAGCTCTGAGCAGCTCACGGCTCTGCTCCGCCGTTTTAAAAATAACTTGCACCAACAATTAAAAGTAACGAACCTACTGCTATGACTATAGGGATTATGGCAGTGTTGAACTATCCCTTTTGGTATTTCAGGTGAAATATTTTGCTGCTTAAAATCTTCAATCTTCAAATCACCATCAGTTCTGAAGAGTTCGAACTGATCTAAGTTTTCCACCGTGTGACCGTCAGCTCTGAGACGGAACAAACCGCTCTAATCGACACTTGTCGTCAGCGACAGATTAATGCTAATAAACAGTGGGACAGCTGTTGCTGCACCAGACGGATTTGAGCAGGGTCTTAAAGAAAGCTTTAACGATTTGCATATTAAATCCTGAAGTGTAGATTTGAAATGGTTCGGGTTTGATCAGCAGAGCCGGAGGAGGAGGAGGAGGAGGAGGAGGAGGAAGGAGACATCTGCAGAAACTAAATGTCCTCCAGTGAGTGGACGACAAGATGCAGAGACACTTCTAACGACAGTGGGAGTAGAATAATCTGGGATCAACTAACATTAAGACAATTCAAGGGCGACCTTGACGATAACCTCCTCCAGCGTCTCCTCCTCTGCCCCCGTGTCTTTCCTTTATCATTCAAATTTCCTCCTGAAACTATAATCTCCAGCTAAAAACACCCTAACCCTTGAAATACTTTATTTGACGATACATTTCAGAGCTTAATCCTTAAGAAGAAGTGAGTAGTTCAACCCAGGAGATGCTGAAAAGCCTCTTGTGCAGATGGAACAACAGGAAGCAGCAGCAGCAGCAGCAGCAGCGCCGTGTGAACTCAGGTTGTCGACGGCGACCTTGCAGCGATTCACACTCGAGTTGTTTTTCCTTTCAGAGCCTTTTCTGAAATCAACATTGTTCCACGGTTCAATGAGGGAGGCAGGAAACACGGCTACACATACCAAGTCAGTGTTAGGTCATTTAACCCAGCTGCTGTGCATTTACTTTTACTTTGGCAAGACAGCCGGGTTACGACAATCTTTTTTGGAAAGTATTTAGTTCCTTAGGATTTATTAATGGTAGCGTTTAATACACAACTGACGGAGACTGAGGTTACTGAATAATATTTAACCCAGGATTCAAGTTATTTTAATTTAATTTAAAGGGACAACAAGGAGTTTTGGAAAGCAAAGTGTTTTCACACTACATTTCCCATGAGCCTCAGCGTGCACGGTGGAATTCCTGGACCGGTGCAAGACGGACAAAAGCGAAAACATTTGCCAAGAATGTTTTCATTGATCAAGAATGAAAGTCGGAGGTTGGAAGACGATCAGATACTGTCGTAGTTCCGACCATTAACTGTGATTCTGCAGCGTTATTCCCATGACCTGATGGGAATGCTGGACGAGCCGACCACTAAATAATAATATTAAAATAATGATAGAGACAAAACTATATATTTATCTAAAATGGACCCGTTAACGTGTTGGTAACGTAGATTACCACATGAATTTGAGACTCTTTTATAACCAAATACAAACTCCTCGGGGGCTCTTTAATTTAATGTTTAATTATATAAACATGTTTACAAATCTACTACAGGACGACAGGAGTCTGACAGGAAGAAGTGCAGCATCAACATCAGAAACACAAAGAGGATCTGAAGGATTAGACCACCTCAGATTTCCTGCCCTTCATCCCAAAATCTTAAAACTAACAAGGCCGACACATTAAACAGTTTGTTCACACACAACAACATTAAAACAGCCTCCTGCTGACTGACACGGAGTCACGGAGAATACTGAGCAGACTCCAGCTGCTCCAGAGGTGAGGCAGAGAAACAACCAGACAAAGTGACACAGGAAGTTACTGAGAGACAGACGGAGGAGGACGAGAGGAAAGATGGAGAGAAACTAAACGAAGGGAAGAGGAACAGAACGTGGAAAGTAACAACGGATCAGAGATTTGAGGAATCCAAGGGAAGAGGAAAACTTTGAGGTAATGAAAGAGTGACAGAGGTCAATGTGGGAGGAAGAAGAGATGAGAGGAAGGAGACAAATGCCCAATTCCAATTCTGTTTTTCATCCCTACTCCTAGCCCTTAACCCTTGCCCTTGAAACGGAGCTACACGGGGTCGGGGTAGAAAGTCAACCCATACGAACTGGAACACCACTTCAACAGTCACATACGTCATCATCAGTGTCTCTGCTGGCTTTCACATAAGCAGACGTGACAAGCTTTACCACAAATCCTGTATTCAAAACCATGTTAACTTAATAAAAGAGAATAAAATCTAATTAAGACTGATTGGTTCATTGTAAAACATTTATCTATTGATGTAAATGTGGTGATTTCTGTACGTAGGCTCCAGAGCCGGGGGCAGCGCTGCTCCTGCACATGAAGCTTCACTTTTAATTCAAACAAATGAATGCGACTGCCACAATTGTTACATTTCATCAATGAGACCAGCATTTATCTCCTAAAAAGAATGGAACTCCCCCCCAACACTGGGGATCTAAACAGCTACTTTCTCGCATGAAATAATATTAATATAATAAAAACTATTAATAATAAAAACCTGACGAAACAACGTAATAACAACGTAATAACAGCGCTATGGTGAGAAATAAAACAGCTGCCGGTTGCCGCAAGATGCATTCTGGGAAACTTCATAGCCCTCGGTCATAGCCCTCGGTTTGTAGTGTGCCCTGGAAAAATCTCCGTTTGGAGGGCGAGATAGACCAACCACTTCCCCCGGACCCTCATCTGAACGAGTATTGGGACAGAACTACCTCTTCACGTGGACGCGCAAAACGAAGGGTTAGGGCCAAGGGCGAGGGCTAAGGGGAGAATTGGAATTCACCCAAAGTAAAAGAAGAAGAGTGTTTTCACTATAATGATTTTTCCACATCTTCAGTCTTCAATCGTTTCTGTGACGCTGCAGAAACTAAAAGTGTTATCGATAGCAAACTACTGAAAGTTTCCAGACGTCAGTGTGATGACGTCACACGCCCACATGGATGTGGAGCGTTACTGACAGTCCCTCCGGTGTTATGTTCACTTACTGGGAAAACATCATACAAATATCTCTGGTGTTATTTTCCTGCATTAAAAAAACCCAAAAAGCACGATGAAAGTTTCAATTGTAGCGTTTCTAAGTCGAATCTGAGTTTTGTCCTCGTCCAGTTCACATGCAACAGGGAAAATCGGATAACTGACGGTGTCCCCTCCTCAACACTAGGTGGCGATATGCGCCGCTTTCCTGTCCACTTTTCTGTCACCGAGTAAAAAATGGAAGTAAATAACCTGAACAGTTCTCAACTTCAGTTCTCAACCGGATAAGCCGGGTTCGGGCTGCATAACAACTATAATAACGTATTTTATTGAAAAGAAGTACAAGTGCATCATCCAGATGCTTAGAGTTAATGAACTGTCCTTGTACAAAACATTATGAACGACCTGAATTTTAACAATTTTGTGTCTCTTCCGTCTTCTATGTAATTTTATCTGTTTGACACCTGTAGAAATGACTGGGGTCGGTTCATGGGCTTTCTTTCTCTTTTTATAGACACATATTCTCGCTGGTTGCACTGTGTGAAACGCCCTCAATTGACGCAGAAGCCGCTTTTTTTTTTTTCATCTGTTGTGTAAACGTACTGACTATTAAACCAAAAATAATAATCTGGTGTTTTTTTAGGAAGATATCGACTCCCTCTGAAACATCACCGACATCACCGACACAATCCACAGTTCCTGTGTCTGTCTGCGTTGGACAAACTGTGTTGTAACACGTCTAACAAGGTAAAACTCCATGTTTCCTGGCTGAGCTGCTCAGGAGGAGTTCTTCTTCTTCTCTGTGTCACTGCCAAACCACCGCAATGCAAAAACTTTGCCACTTAATTCTGTGGATTTATCTTCCCCTACATCCTCTGGACTCCCATTAAAGAGGAACCACCTCACTTCACACTGTGTAGAAGGAACGGTGAGTTATAACTCAACAGGAACATTTTAAGTTTTATAGACAAGATTTCAACATGGCTGCTGTTTCTACACAAGTTGAAGAACAACGAGTGTCACAGCTCCGCCACCGGCTGCAACTTTACTCTGTTCACTTGTCATTTTTACTCTAAACTGAGGATCGGGGTTTTACCTGAAGCTCCGTTCAAATATTCTCCTATGCAAATCGAATGTTTTTAATTGTTAAGGTCTTTGCACTTTACGGAGGGAATGATAAATATTTGCTGCCTCCGAGCCTCCTTTCTACAATTAATCAGAGAAACGGTGCATGAACGGGAAAATTAAAAGCATAACTAGTGTCAGATGATGCACAGTGTGTGTTCAGTTACAGCGGCGGTGGGCGGAGCCAGGTTGTTTCAAAACAAACCCGTGAAAAAAGGAGGGTTTGTTTATGAAGAAAATGAATTATTGATTATTATCTTATTTGCTGTCAACGTTCATCCTCCTGCAGTTTTTTTGGGGGAAGTTTGGGCAAAGGTATTAAAGGAACAGTTCACCAAAAAATTAAATTCAGTCATTACTGACCCAACCTCATGCTGATAAATACTCCAGAGTAGTTTTTTATGCCGGTTCCTAGTCCAACCAAAACTTTATATGAGGGTCAATAGAGCCCGAGTAGTTTTAGTTTTATGGACGTTTTTGTGTCGGGCTCTATTGACTCTCATATAAAGTTTTTGTTTACTACGAACCAGCCTCCCGGGTCTCCAGATGCACTTTGAGGAATAAAAAACTACTCCAGAGTATTCATCAGAATGAGGGTGAGTCATTTTTTGGTGAACTATTCCTTTAATACCTTTACCCAAACCTTCCCAAAAAAAATTGCAGGGGGATGAACGTTGAACGTTTCAAGTCAATAATGACTGAATTTCATTTTTTGGTGAACTATTCCTTTAATCTTTTTCTTGTTCTGCTTGTGATTGGACGCTTCATCGGTGGAGTCACCTGACAGGTGAGTTAGTCCTCGGGGGCAGGGGGTCAGTGAACCGAGGCCGTCCCGTCCGCCTTTGACAAGAGAGTTGTTGGACGACAAGTGAAGAACGACAGGAACGCGTCCTTTATTCCGAGGAGAAGGTCAAGCAGATGAACGACCTGCCAGGCTGGTGTTGCCGGGGGAACGATGGCTTGACGAACGAACGCCAGATCTGCCTCTCTCCCTCCTCTCTTTCTCCCTCTCTGTGTGTCTCTCCTCATGTGTCTCGTGAACATAGCTGTGAATGTATGACTCACGGCCGTATTGATCTGTTACATGAAAGGAGGAAAAAATGCTGCACACAAAAGAGGAGCGAGAGAATGTCAGGAAGGCAAAGACGGAAAGAGAGAGAGGAACAAAAGAGGAGGATGGAGAAAGAGACAAATAGACTGTAGAGAGGCAGAGGGAGGGAGGGAGGGAGGGATGAAGAGGAGGAGAATGAGAGAACAACAGAAAAACAAAAAGTGAAAGTGTAAAGAGAGGAGGAGACGAGAGCAGAGGAATGTGAGAAGGAATGAAGATAATAACGACCTCATGTAAAAACACTCGTCTGTGTGTTTATTTATTTTTTATCTCCACCTGTTTATTATTCTTCTCTTCCTTCCTGACTCTGTTTTCCATTTGTTCAGTGTTTGAAGAACTGAACCCTGTCGACTCACCTCACACACACAAAAACCAATTAAACCAGTTACACTGTTGCATCAGCGAGCTTCTCCAGCTGCTGCTGCTGTTACACAGCTGTTACACAGTATTCACCACTTATTGATCACACGTCATCATCACTCATCATTATCAAATGTCAGAAAGACGATCAATGATTCGTTTACAGTGGGTTCAGAAAGTATTCAGACCCCCTTCAATTTTCCACCATTTGTTATGTTGCAGCTTTATGTAATAAATAAATAATAAGAAACGCAGAATTTTAGAAATGTTTGCAAATTGACCCTTTGTTGGGCTGCTGATTGGTCTGCTGTTCCACCAATCAGAGCGCTTCTGCCTATGTCACTTGTTGCACAGCATTCTAAGGTTGGACAAGGATGAAACCCTATGAAACAAGACAGGCAGACAGCAAATTTTTCAGCAAAAACTACTTAATAATTTTTCAATATGGTTAAAAGTTGTGCCTGGGGTTCCTGTCATATCATATCCCAAACTATTTAATTCAACATCTGGACTCAGATGAAGGTTTAAAACCATCTCAAAGATGAATAAAAGAAATTGACGACACTTGAATGACCTGTTCAGGTGATATTTCAGTTTTTTCTTCTTTAATTAATTTGCAAAATCTTCTAAAATTTTGTGCTGACATGTGTAGATTGATTAGGAATAAAATGAATTTTTCGGTTTTAACACAAAGCTGCAATATAACAAAAAAAAAAACTGAAGTGGGGTCTGAATACTTTCTGTACACACTGTAAATATCCAAACTGTACAATCTGGGCTGAAATCTGAAAGACTGATTGATAATAAAATGTTCATCAGTCATTGACAGTTATTGAAATAAATAAAGCTTACATCATTTTGTTCTGTTTTTCCACTTGAAAACAGTCAAGAGGAATTTATAAAAGGACACAGACAGGACAGAAAGACAAAAGAGAGGGATGTGAAGAGGTAGACAGGAGGTAGACAGGAGGGAGGCGTGTGGGAGGTTGTTACATGTTATAGAAAGAGGCAGAATAGACGGAGTGACACAGTAAAAGAAAAAAACAGGAGTGAGATATGAAAGAGGAGAGAGAAGCAATCAGAGGAAAGAAAGTGGAAAATAAAGACGCGGAGAGATGAAACAGAGAAATCACTTTATTTCCTGATGTTATCGCATCTAATCGGCCTCGTCTATGAATGTTTCATCTTCTGCGGTTTAATCAGCGCCGCGTGGTGACTTGACGGGCAGCCTGGTGTTTTTCCCATGATGCACCGCTGCACATGACAATTTAATAACTCCATTTTTGCTGCGACCTTGAATGACTGACTCACTCGGCCTGTTGTGACCTTTTGTACCGAGGAGCGACTTCACACAACACAACGGATGTGTTTTTTTTTTTTACTCCACTGCATCCCATAATTACCTGTTAACACACACACACACACACAAACCCACCTTCATAGTCCATGTCCCAGTGGTTCTTCCTGATGGAGTCGTTGTCGGAGCTGGACGGCGGCCTGGCGGGGAGGTTGGGCGCCACGCTGCACACCACCGGCCCCTGCGTCTTCACGGAGGAGACCCCGCCTCCCGACGAGCAGATCTGGCTGCGCGGGCGAAGAGACCTGAAGGGCGTGTGGTCGAGGTCGTTGGTGGGACCGACCAGCGAGCTCATCTCGATGGGATGGAGCTCCTGGTGCTCGGCCTTCAGGCTCTTGGCCAGACTGGGCTGGAAGTAGCTGAGGGACACGGAGAGGAGGAGATTACTACTGGATGTCTCCGAGAAGAAACCTGGATACACTGACTATTAACTGATGCAAAATGTAACAAATATTACAAAATGCAGCAAAGTTTATTACATATTGCGTAAAATGTATTACATTATTACCTAATGCAGTGTTGCAGACCCACATGAGCAAAATAAGTAAGGAGTTGCATTTTTTGTTTTCTTTTTTAGAAGAATGAAACAAATAAACAAGGAAGGATGAACGAACAATGAATTTTAGAAATTTTGCTTTTATTTCTAAGCGTCTGTGCAGTGGAAGCCAGAAAAAGTTGGAGCAGCTGCTGAGGAGGAAAACAAATGAAGTAAAAGAGAAACAAACTTTGTAATTTGAGGTTTTTTTTACGGTACTTTGGCTTCAAATTCGGAACAGAGTGTCCTCCTCTTTTTCTGAACTTAATTGTTGTTTTTCTCTTTATGTTGTTTATTGTGCATCGTGTAGTTCTTGTTGGTGTGAGTGTGTGTGTTTTTTATCTATATGTTGGACATGGGACGCGTGCAACCACATGAATTTCTTCACTGAGGATAACAAAGTTGACCTCGGCCTCGAGGAGAGGTGGGACAGTGGTGTGAAAATCAAAATTGTGACAAATGTCGATGTGAAGCGACATAAAAGTCGCATCACACTGATAACTTCTATTCAGGCACAAAAATAAAAACGTCACTCTTACCCGTTGGAGTCCTGGACGCAGACCGGCTTCTTCTTCTTCTGCTGGACGTAACGTTTCCTGACGCAAATGAAGACGCCGACCAGGAAGAGCAGTCCGAGCACGCTGGCGCTGATCTCCATGATTTCCACGTAGCCGATCATCGGACTCACCTTCTGGACGACAGAGGGGTTCAGTAGGAAACAGATGCAAAACAAAAAAAAACTAAACAAAGTGTGACATTGATGAAATGTCTGCGGCTCTGACGGACCTGTTGCAGCGGGTCGCAGTGCAGCGAGCCGTCTGTGACTTTACAGCCGAAGCCTCCAGGACAGGCGTCAGGCGAACACACGTCCAGCTGGTTGTGGCACCTGCAGAGGGAGAAGGAGGTTGGATATGAACATTTCCTCATTTCAGGGGTTTTTAATATGATCCTGGACCCCAGTGTCACTATTTAACGTGCTGCATAGTGACACATTCAAGGAAGTTGCCTCAATGCCTCACCCAGGAACCGAAAAAGTACAAAAATCAACTTGTTTACTATTTGAGCATATTAAAACTCCAGTTGACTCCATCCATACAAACCATACGTCTCGGACCAGACGGAGATTTCAGTAAATAGATGTGTATCATAGCGTGGTTTTCATGAAGCAGTCTCTGAATTTCCCTCTAAAACAACTCTGTGTGGTAACGTTGTGTTATTATCTCATAGCGTGGTGAATGTGCAGGTCACAACTTGTCCACCGGAGCGTTGTTGAGTTGTTGGATTGTGTATTTGATGAGTTTGATGAGGGAAACCAAGAAATCCCATGAGCCTCCGTAGTGTAGCTCTGAGCAGCTCACGACTCTGCTCCGCCGTACTAAAAACAGCTTGCACCGACAATTAAAGGTAACGAACCTACTGCTATGACTATAGGGAATATGGTGATGGGCCAATTTGCCAAAAATGTTGAACTATCCCTTCAAGAAAAACTGAAGAAGGTTAAAAACTTTACAGGAGAAACTGGAACTATTAAATACATCATCAATTCACTTATAATTAAAATAATTAGTTATGTTTTTTCTCAGTGATGAAGCTGGACGGCTGCTCTCCTGTTTCCTCCTCGGCCGAGCAGTGAAGATAAACTTGAAGATACTGAGCGATGTGGTTCTCTACCCAGAGGACCGACAGGCAGCGCTCCGACTGCTGCTGCTGCTGCGTTACTAACAAAAACCTATCATTTAGTTTTACATAGCGCTGCTGCCTGAGGTTCAGCTCTACCCGCTCATTTCCCAGGCGGTGGATTCCCTGGATCTTCTTCCTGCAGCTTCACAGCCAAACACAACTTTCAATAATGTTTTTTAGTTTGTTTTTATTTTAGTGGAAAATGAGCTTTTGGATTTTGTTAAGAGAAAATCTGATGAATGTTCTCCTGCCGATGCACTGCGGGCATTAGAGGAGCATCTTCCTGCTGCTGCTTCCGATGCTGATTAGAATGTGACGCACATGTTAGGATAATTATCAGACCGCATCAAACGTAAAGCATCTATCTCTTGCTTTACAAGTCACAAAGCAAACTCCCATGTCCTGCAATTACAATCCACCAACGGTCATTTTTCATTCACGGAGTTAATCAAAACCCCCACCTGCAACACGGGCCGTGGTTAATACCCGCGAGGAGCCGCCGCGCAATTCCACAGGAGGCCTTAATGAAAGGAGCAATATGCAAATGCAGCTGTAATTTCGTTTGAACGTGACTCTTCTCTTTGGTGGCCGGTGGTGGTGTGAGCGGAATGAAACTACTTCCAATCTCATACACATGCAAATTTCAAGGCCATGCATGTTGGTTTTCAGGTTGGGAACATGTTCTTGAGTGGAAGTGACGCTGCATTTAATCAGAGTTGTTCTGGATTCTGTGTTGATGAGACTTCTCCACATTTAATTATGATCGCTTCATTTCCCTTCGACGACTACCGCAATTTTACAGTTAGACTGGTCACCGGCCAAACACACAACACACTGCGCTGGTTCAGTTCAGCTGTCAGCGATCACAGTGTTTACACCAATGTCTTGTTTTGTGGATCAGTCGTTTGTTTGCCCACAATGCACCATGGTACGCTGAGAGTTGGGGGTTTGAATAATCTGTATCATATCTTTTCATTTTCATCAGAACAGTCTGGAGACACTAAACCTCAGATCCAGACAAAGCTCCAGCTGAACAAGTGCTAACGGGGACATTTTGAAGGCTCTTTAACATACTTGTATATCTGGGTGTTTGTTTTGCCTTCCGGCCCCAAAATGTGAGAATTGACCCAAAAAAATCTATAGTTTTCAGGTTCCTGAGGTTGAAATCCATCCATGATCCCTCAGTTGTCTGACAATGATGTCATTAGTTTCTGAATTTGCATAATCTCACCCCTACCTGTGAGTGCAGGTACCGGTAGAAGGGGGGCGGGGCAAACAGTGGCTCATTTGCATTTAAAGGGACAGACACTGAAAGCAGCCGTTCTGTACGGGGCTGTTTAGAGAGGATGAAACGAGCTGCGATGTTTGATCCTTGGGGGGTTTTGACTGAAGCATCACACTGATGACGTCTTTAAGGCTACGTTTACACGAAGACGGTGTGAACAGAAGACGCAAAAGTGGCGTCGCGTCTTCACTTTTTATTTCGCGTCTACACGAGCGTTCTCGGGAGGAAATCTGTGTTCATTGACTGTCAAATCCATTGGTAATGCATGCAGATCCTCCTCTGCTCAATGTATGTGTGTACAAATGTTTATTCTGTACATTTGAAAGAAACATTCTTGTACATTAGTTATTGCGGCCAAGGCACCGATTCCGTGGGTGCTCCGAGAAGCACCCACAGAGCAGGTGAGCACCCACGGGGCACGCCACCAGATGCGCATTTCTCCGTGCCGCGCCTCGGCCCCTCAGCTGTGTGTCTGTGGGTATGTGTATCATGTGTAGCCCGTATGTGGCTTCGCTCTGGGCTATTTATCAGACGTCTATGTTAAACTCACGTGTTAGCCTAATTGATATATTGTTTAGCGTCCAACCCGACAAACTACATCAACATAACACTAACTTATGACAGCTCTCTCTCCCTCCTCTGCTCCTACTGAGTTAATCACTCACCTACACACAGACACACACAGCTGTCTTCCTCACTCCGCCCCTCAGTTTCTCATCCAACCACCCTATACCTGCCCATACTAACATTCACAGTCAGTCAGAAGTCACACAACTTAATCATAACAAGAACATTACTGCTTGCTACAATATTATCAGTTGTGCAGTATGGATATTATTTATGAATAATGAGCGATAAGTCCCATTGCTCATGATATGCAACCAGTGTTCGTAGAGCCCGGTTTAGGTGTGCACATGTTGGGGGGAGGGGGACGAACATGTTCTTGACGTGAGCAGAACAGCAGATCTGAGCCAGTTTTGCGTCTTGGCCTGTTTAGACGGATTCTGCGCTGGATGAGAACTTTTCCACTTTCAGGGGTGGTTTGAGATTTTTGCGTCTTCAAGCCCCAAAAACGCCGTCACCGTGTAAACGAAAGGCACTTCCGATAAAATATTTTATCGTCTTTACTCGCAAGCGTCTTCGTGTAAACGGGGCCTCTAAGACCTGGGAACTGTTTGAAGCTGTGTAAGTACTTTTATGGGCAATGCATGACTAGACATGTATAAAAGTAGCTCGGTATGTACTATATAGTTGTAAAAAGAGAAGTTCACAGATTTTTATAAAAAAAAAGTTTCATGGCGACATTTTTACTAGGATGATGAGTAGATATCTGGTCTGCAGCCATTACTTATTTTACGCTTCTTTTGTTCTTCTTCCTTTTCTTCTTTGCTTTGAAACATATTTTATCTAGTTTGTGAAAGAATTTCTTGAAAAAATGGGTAAACAACAATAACTTAGCTTCTTTCTGCTCCCTTTCATTCAGGAGTTGCATTATTGTTATTTTTTGAAAACTGTTTTATTTTCTTTTTTCAATGAATGAAACAAATAAATAAACTAAAATGTAATACATACTTATTTAAACTAAACTAAATTTGTGGACAAGGGGAATAACATGTCTTCTTTAGCAGCTCTGGAGGGATTAACTCAACACAGGTGTTTAAGCAACGAACATGTTTGAAAAAGGCCTTACACGCTGAAAACAGAGAATACATGCAGTGTGTGTTGTTTACCTTGCGTCAGCATTGTCCAGCGAGCAGTTGCACATGTAGCCGTGATCCTTGGGCACACACACCCTGCCGTGGTCACATGGCTGCGAGGCACACGGGTTGTCGGCCAGTTCGCAGCGGGCGCCGTGGAAGAGTCCTGAGCACCTGCAGCGCGGCTCTGCAGAGTAAACACAACGTCTGAGACAAGAGCCACTGATCAAAGCCACGGAGAGATCTCCCCTACGGGCAGCGGAGAATCAAAGCAAAGGTCAAGCTGATCTAAGACAGAACACCAGAATGTGTGTGTGTCTGTGTGTGTGTCTGTCTGTGTGTGTGTGTGTGTGCGTTTGATATTTGGAGAGAAAAATCTGGCTAAAATACTTGAACACTGGTCAACATGTCGTTTTCTTCTGCCTGCTGAGACGTGGTCAAACACAGAAGCTGCAGACGAGACAGACGTCGATTCACTGTCGCTGACTTTAAAGGGATAGTTCAACATTTTCACAAATTGGCCCATTGCCATAATCTCTATAGTCATAGCAGTAGGTTCGCAATTGTCAAGCTATTTTTAGTGGTTTTGCATGAATTTCTTGGTTTCCCTAATCAAACTCATCAAATACACAATCCAACAACTCCACAACGCTCTGGTGGACAAGTTGTGACCTGCACATTCACCACGCTATGAATGCGCATCAGTGGTTTTACATAAATTTCCCTCTAAAACAACTCTGTGGTAACGTTGTGTTATTATCTCATAGCGTGGTGAATGTGCAGGTCACAACTTGTCCACCAGAGCGTTGTGGAGTTGTTGGATTGTGTTTGATGATTTTGATGAGGGAAACCAAGAAATCCCATGAGCCTCCGTGGTGTAGCTCTGAGCAGCTCACGGCTCTGCTCCGCCATTCTAAAAATAGCTTGCACCGACAATTAAAGGTAACAAACCTACTGCTATGACTATAGGGATTATGGAAATGGGACAATTTGACTAAATGTTGAACTATCCCTTTAACATTTTATATCGTTAATCAACATCATACGAGGAGAAAACCACCAGAGAAGAAACAGGACGACAACAGGAAGTGACTCTGCACTTCAGAACCAGTTTTTACCAGTTTGATCACGCATCTGCCTGCAGGATCCTTCTGCTTATTAGCTTTCATTGTATTACAGTCATTTGGTTGTGATGGTTGTGTCCAGAGTCTAACACTGACACACACACACACAATGAGTCCACTGTGACGCTCAAGGACACGTTGACACTTAAGGCCAGTGAATTGGCCCTCTAACAGCAAATAATGGTCCATTTCCTCAAAATAACAATAAAGTGTGTGTAAATGTCTCAACGTGTCGCTGCTTGTTTAACAACATCAGCTACAAGGTCGACATCCGTGGGCCAGAAGGGGGCGCACCGGTAATTTGCATATCTGTATTGCATTATGGATTATGGATTTTCTTTATTATTACGGTATCATGATTATCATGCATTAATTGATTTCACAACACTATGAATGTGTAAATTGACATGAAAGTTATTTAACCTGTGAGATTACTTTTACTCATTTCACCTGGATTCATCAGTTTGTCCAATAATGTAAGACAGGAAATGAAGGAGCTGGTTTCAGGAAGTAGTGGAGCTGTGCATAAAGCCTGTTGTTGTGTAACTTTGTTTTTGTTCCGTGTGAGTTTCGCTGAACCTCCGATATGGTTCTGACATAATCTTTTTTCAAACAGTATTTTGGAAGCTTTACTTATAATTGTGGTGTTTAATACCGCGGTTTATTTGTGAAAACACGTGATGGTGACATCGCTGCACTGTTGACGCTGTGACAGGTGTTTGACACATCTGTTGTGTACTGTATGATGTCATACGTCGCTCCTGTACATGACGACTCAGACTGTTGTGTGTCACATTAAAGTGAGTGTTTGGCAGCAGAGCAGCGTTTGAGTTTATTTTATCTTTGTTTACCTGTCGTTACGTTTCTGACAAAACAAGCCGCGACCTTAAAGAAACTCTGAACTCGTACAAGAAGAAGCAACAAATGAATCGTATATCTGCTCTGTCATTCCTGTTTCTCCACATCCAGTTCTTTCTTTCTCTCTTGGGGAACAAACTAAATTGAAACCTCAGTAAAACAGAGCGGGAGCAACAAAAAGCGCAGTCACAGAGCCTTCCTCCTCCTCTTCTTCTTCTTCCTCCTCCTCCTCCTCATTCTTTTCCCCCTCTTTCTACTTAAATTTCCTCTGACCTGGATCTTTTGGGAAATAATATTTATTTGTAGTTGGTGTAGCATCGCACACAGAATTTGTGCCTGGAGCTTAACTGAAATGTGACTCGACACGATGATGAATAAAAGTCCAGAGAAAAGTTAATACCTGGCCCACGGAGCCACGGAGAAAGCTTTTTCTTATTGTACTACAGCAGAATTAGAAATGATCCAGTTCACTGACCCAGCAGCTAAAAAACAAAACACAAAGAGGAAAGAAAAGGCGACAGGCGGCAGGTTTTTCTGATAACGGCTTCAGGGTTCGTTTGTTTACACTGCGATGTGATGTGTATCTGCTCCGGCTTTATGTTCGGGTTCATATCCACCTCGGTAGAAAAAAACCCACTCGTGACTAAGAGAGACCTCCTTTTATCTGTGAAATTGCAGGTGTTGCTTATCAGCTGCAACTCAAAGAAAACACCAAGTCAAGCTGCCAACATCCTCTTTTGTGACACATCATGGACGCCTCCCCGATACCAGTCTCTTTGTGTTTTTACCAATAACTGAAGCATTTGGTCAATTAGGGATCCAACCTAAAAATAGCAACAAGTGACTCTAGGATGTGAAAGTCCATGAGTGGGATTAGATTTACAGGTCAAACCAACAACATCTCATGTTCTGGTTCTGTGTAGAGTTAATATATATTGTACCAGGAAGTCACAGCGTTGATAAAAATAATAAATGATAAATGATCTTCAGAGCTGTAGCTGTCAGGATAACTTTGAGGAGAGGACAGGTGTGTTTTTCTGTTTATCTCTTTTAGTAAACAACGTGTGTAACGCCACATTAATGTTCACCTCATGATGTAATAACACCACATTTTATAGAAAAAATCCCTGAACACAATACATAATAAACTTTGCTGCATTTTGTAAAAAGTTACATGTTGCATCAGTTGTTACAAAATGTGGATGTTGCACTTTTTTGAAAATGAAATCATTTGGTGCATTACCTGTATGCAACAACTACTGTAACACTTCAGCATTAATAAATACTGAATTCTTCATTTATAACACATGAAAGTATGTAGTTTATAAACAGTCAACAATGAGAAAAACATTTTTAACTGTGTTAAAAACGACATACTAATGAGTATTCATGCATGATAAATGAAGAATTCAGTATTTAATGCTTAATTATTACATTTTCTTCTTAAAAATAGTGCATTCAACATAATGAATTCATTACAAAATGTGAAGATTTATTATTATTACATAATGACATCATGATTCATGAATTCATTACAAAATGTGAAAATGAGGTAAAATGTAATGTTATTATTTTTACATAATGTTTGTCCCCCTCGACACTTTCCGACCTTCCTACTCTGAGGTCCCGCTTCAAAAGTGACGAAAACATAAATCATTAAAGTTCACAAATTCATTGAGTTTTTAAAGTTTCAACTCTGTCGTGTTGTTGTGTGAGCGCTCACCTCCGATGGCGTCCTCCTCGCACACGCCTCCGTTCTGACAGGGGTTGTTGTCGCAGGCCGCGGCGCGGCTGCAGCACTGAAACACGCCGAACACCCTCCTGCTGCCCGGCCCCGCCCACTCCGCCGCGTCGCCTGCTCTGATTGGCTCCCCGTTGAGCTCCAGCCGCTCCAGGCAGCCGACGAAGTTGCGCGGCTGCTGCCCGCGGCCCGTCGTTGGAGCGGCGCCCTGGGAGATGGAGGCGAAGAGCAAAGCACCATGGGAGCGCATCATCCGGCACGGCTCGGTCAGGGCGGCGGAGGTCGGGTGGTGGTCGTCCAGGGTGAGGCGCAGGGCGGTGGCGTTGACCTCCAGCAGGACGCTGTGCCACCGGCCGTCCGATACCCGGTCAGATCTGACGACCAGTGAACGGCGAGGCGTCGGTCCACAGCTGTAGCTGAAGTGCAGCTCGCCGCCGCTCACCTGAGGACGAGACAAAGAGGTTTATGTCTAATTTGGGGTTTTTGTACATCACTTTTCATCCACTGGGTTTTAAAGTGTTTTATAAATAAAGTTGGTATGATGTGTGATACCGTTTTCTCACAACAAAAAACATGGAACAGCGGTCTAAACAGGCCTGAACATTTAAAACCGACCCGTAAAAAGCTGACCCGAGTCATCCTAGGTATACATTTGAACCCGGGTGGCTCAGTTGTTGTGTCGGTTGCTGAGTCGATGATGTTCTCACTGCAGACGAACCGTTCTAGAGCTCGAATGGAAACGAGCCGACACCGATTCTTCTAAGTGACTGACCTGCTGTGCTCACATCTGAACCCAACGGACCAACGCTCAGGGTGAAACGCTTCCTGTTTCAGAACGAACCAGGTCTGAATAAACAACACTAGATGATGCTCAACACTGACCGACTGGACGTGTATTATGTGTTGAGCCGTTTAACATTTCCTGCCGTGTTTAAACACAGCTTCATCTGTTGTCGCCTGTTTGCAGTCACTTGACATTTATCATGCAATTTAGACTTTGATATTTTACGGTTATGAATCATGTTGTTAAATTGATTTACTTCACTTCAACAGCAGCAGTGGTTCCGGTGTTATTATCGTTATTCCCCCCACCAGAGACATTGATTTGGCTGATTGTCGGTCAGAGGACGTCTAGATGCTGAGAGAGTTTTGTTAGATGTTTGGGTTTATTAGCTTTAAATGAGGGGGTAAACAGGTGGACGGGACCTTCTCTGTGTTAAAATATAGACATTTACCTGCTGCTAAAACAACGTGTAGCAGGTATTGAGCTGGAAATCAGCAGCTCAGGCCTTCTGTTGTTTGGTTCGGACTGAGATTTAACAGGAAATCTGTGGTTTGTGCTCAGATTCAAACAGGAAACAGCTTTTAAATACGAGTTAATGATTAGATTTAAATCATAAACCCAGACCAGCAGATATGATCATCCCAGCGTTTACAGTACCAGTCATGTTTTTACTCTCTCAGTCAGATAAACATGGCTGTGTTCTTGTTGACAAATCTTTTGTGTTACACTCAGTGTGTTGTCAGCTCCCCATGTACAACACACAGCGCTCGGCGCACACAGCGAAACACACACACACACACACATTTATTCAGCATTTCATCAACGTCAGCGGAAGCCTCTTAGCGTTTCTGCTCGCTCAGCGTTCTCACAAACTAACAAGGCAGCAGCTTTTTCCTGCACCGTTTATCTATTCATGTTTTCTTTATGTAACTGAGGGCTCCTTATATCTCCCTGTTAAATATACAGATAGACTGTGGATTTAGCAAATTGCAAAGCATCAGCCCATTGGGCAGCGAAGGCCGCGATGCATTATTGATATCAATCTGCTCGGCTTCCCCGCTTCTTTAATTGGCCTGAGGATGATGAAGATCTTTTTTCTTTTTGGCTTCTTTGTTTTTATTTTCTTTATTGGAGATTTGAGTTTTTCCACCTCTCCTGCTCTCAGTGACTCGCTGTCCGTGTTAGAGGTTAAAAAGGAACTCTGATACACTTATACCTTACTTTAATTAAGACTTTAAAGTATTTTGTTTTAGTTCCACAAGATGTGAGTCATTTCAATATCAAATGGCACAGACCCTTGTATAGTGGTTTGTGGTCTGTGTTTTCTGTATATTTTTCTTGATGTTGGGACTGCAGATGGAAATTAGCTGAAAAAAATCTGGTGCAACCACCTCTTCATTTTCTGCAAATGACTGACATCACTGCATGCTGTGCCCTTAATAAACTAAATAAATAAAATAAAAATAAAGTGAGTCATAGAAGTAAATTTAATTTCAATATCAAATGGCGAGGACTAAGTTAAAACATGGCGTTAAGCTTTGGAATTAGTTAACAGTCGAAGGGAAAAGTTCAAATGTTTTGGATTTTATTTTTCTTTATATATTGTTGGCTGTAAACTGGTATTTCAGTGTGGTTTTGTTCCAAGAAAGGTGTAGGTGTGAGAAGTTTTCTTCCTCCTGCTCCTTTCCAATTCTAGGGCTGCGACGAATAAAAAAATGAAAATGAAATGAAACATACACATTGTGACATCGTATATGATAAATAACATTTGACTTTGTTGAAAACAAATGCACACGGGCAGAAGGAGGGTTAGGAAAACAGTGACCGGACTCCAATTCCCTTGTGGCTGGAGCAATAAACAGGAATGATTCATTTTGCAGAAACAGACCTGCAAACTTCCTCTAATGGATCAATGGCAGCACATAGAGAAGAGGAGGTGTGGTGGTGGTGGTGGTGGTGGTGGGAGGGGGAGGGGCAGCAGCTCTGCTTTATTGTGGAAAGATGCTGAATCTCTGGCAGAAGAACGCGTGAAACTCCTGTCGCTTGTCTTTTAATCTATTTTACATGACGTCGTGTGAATTCTGCTGTGATTTATGGAAACTAGAGGAGAGATAGAGAGAAAGAGAGCGTGCACCGTCGGGCGCTGGGAGGGTTTTACAGTATCAGCACAGCTGATGTGTCTCGGGCTCCGTGTCAAGTCAAACTCCACAGGGACACGAGCTGCGCAGCATCATCGCCTCACCGTTCCATAAATCACCGACAACACAAACGCAGCGAGCTTCCTGCAGGGAGCTTTAACGCTGCCGGGGCAAAGTTCAATATGCAACAACGGCTGCTGCGCTCGTGTGTGTGTGTGTGATGTATGTGCACACGCACACTGAGTGGATGCAGCACCTCTGCAGTGATTAAAGCTCCACACGGCAGCGCTCACCTCTTGGTTTGTGGATGTACATAATAAAACCACATTTACATGCAAAGTAATATAAAACTGAAATAATGCTGCTCGTGCATATCTCCATGCGCCGTTTCAGTAATGGAGAGATGGGAAGTCTCAGTCCAGCGGAGGGTAACTGATGGTTACGAGACCAGCTTCCTCAGAGTTGGGACTGATTTTATGGAACAGGAAGTTTGCTGCTATGAAAGGTAAAAATCCTTGAGCAGACAGATGTGTTTAGGTTTCAACTGTAACACGCTGCAGAAATAAGATTAGATCTCATTTTACAAAAATGGACCCAGGATGAGTCGAGTTCATGGGCCGATATCACAAAGTTATGAACTTATTTAGAGGCTCAAGGAAGACGTTTAGTTTAAAACTTAAACCCAAAGTTGTTAAACATCCTGCGTCATTGATGTGATGTTATGCACAACGTCTAATGTGAGAAATTACAAGAAGCAATTACAACAACAACAACATGTCCGCCGCTTCACAGATCTACACCGTGTAAACACTGTTTATCATCATCAAGCCACCAGCGCTCGACTGTGAATGGAAGGAATATGAATATGAATGGAAACATACTGTAAATGCAGATGTTGGTGGTGAACGTGATTGGACGTTATTAATCCAAATGTTATAGAGACATTTCACTTTAACGGAACAAAGATGGAGCTCAAGATGAAGCTGAAACCTCATTGTTTACATCGATGCAACACGAAAGTTAAGACGTTCAAGCAAATAATCAGAATAAATTAACTGTGACATGTGCATTGAAGTTTTGCCCGTGGAATTTGTGTTAAACAGTAGAAGTCAAATTGCTCCTTTGCTCTAATCTGTATCGTGTGCTGCAAACGTTACTTTTGTTTCTGTTTTTTCTCTTAATGAAGCTGCAAACACAGCAGTTTATACTTCTGCTGCGATCCATGTGAGGCAGAACCCTCACAGAACAGCAACGCTTCATTTGTGCAGCAAGAAACAAACTAAACTGCTCATTACGTGATAATGTCGAGAAATAACAATTAATTGAGTAGTAAAGTCAATAAAAAGCCTAGAAATAAGGGTCAGTTTCACAGTAATGTCATGTTTTCTATAAAGGCAAATTCATTTTTCTCCACCAAGTCTTTGCAACGGACCGATAAGCCTCATTGGAATCCAGCAAAGATTTCAGTTTAGGCAGAGCAGTGACTGAGTCGTTCTCAAGGTTAAAGCTGATTTCTACTGTTCACCAGGAGGAAGGCCACGTGTTTCACTCTCTTGGCTCCTTATATAAATATAAATATAAAACGTGTCCTGGAGCGAGACGACCGACTCCCTCCTGTTCAGCGGTGGGAAGATAAAACAGCCTGAATCAACATGGAAGTCGATCACTTTGTGTTACTGCAGCGAGTGTGAGGGATGAGTGCTGCTCCACTGACTACACGCCGGCGTCTTTTCCAAGTCTTTGTTCATCGTCGGGTCGGTAAACGGCTCTGCTGTCGGCTCCGAGCCGTCACTCCTCATCAAGGAACTTCGTCTTCCTCCCTCTGACAGCTCACCTCTCTGTCCTCGGCTCCGCCCGTCACAGCAGCTCTTTGTTCAAGCGGCCACCATCTTTGTTTCAAACGTGACAAACTCGTGTGCAGATAAATAGGTTTGAACTTTAGCGTCGTGTTTCCTCGGAACCGTGGCTCTTTAAAGAGGGAAATGCAGAGACTGCTTGATGAAAAACTGTCCCTGAAGGCAACACGTATAAACTGTTTTGCATGAATTTACGCCTAAAACGACTCTGTGTGGTAACGTTGTGTTATTATCTCATAGTGTGGTGAATGTGCAGGTCACAACTTGTCCACCAGAGCGTTGTGGAGTTGTTGGATTGTGTATTTGATGAGTTTGATGAGGGAAACCAAGAAATCCCATGAGCCTCTGTACCGTAGCTCTGAGCAGCTCACGGCTCTGCTCTGCCGTTCTAAAAATAGCTTGCACCGACAATTAAAGGTAACGAACCCACTGCTATGACTATAGGGATTATGGTGGCGGGCCAATTTGCCAAAATGTTGAACTATCCCTTTAACTTGATAAGATCTTGTGGTTTTATGAGAAGCCACAGCGTTTCTCAGCAGCAGCAGCTCCTGTTGTTCTGAGGGGAATCGAGCGCAAATAGCTTCTAGTGTCTCCAGGAAGTTCCTCTGAAGTCATCACAAAAAAAAAAAAAAAAGAACCTGGTGAGGGACGTCTCAGATGACCAACGAGTCAGAAATTCTTTTTGAAGTCATTTCCTCCTCACAATGAATCAGGCGGGGAACCGTTCTTTCTTTCTTGCATGTGCATACGAGCGGAGCTGAGATCCAAAAACCCAGAGGGAGGAACCTTGGGAAACACTGAACGCTGCTTTTGAAGTTTTCCCAGAATCAAGATGATTGAGTATTCTGCCCGAGTGCACACGGATGTCACACAAACGAGCCGAGCCCACGAGGGGAAGCATCACGCAGCATTAAAGACCATATCAAGCCTTTTTTTTTTTGTCATCTGTTTGGAGAATTATTCATGTCTCAAAGAATACAACAATTCATTATTCTCTTTTAACGTGTCCCTTTAATACGGTGCAGCAGCAGCAGCAGACCTGGTAACGTACAGTAGCACCGATATGAAGCTTTTTCTTTTTTTCTTTTTCCCTCGACGGTCAATAAATCTTGGAAGACACGAAGCTTTTCATTAGAGCTGCAGAACGAGTCTCGCTGTGTTTTTCAGGGAAACGTGCAACATGCTGCGTTCAGATGCAGCAGCAAAAACACATCGATTAGCTGATTAACAATAACACCGGTTTGATTTACACAGGGCTAAATGATCCAGAGTGAAACTTTTAAAGTGTGTGCACAAGGGTTGGGAGAGTTTAGCAGCAGCAGCTCTGACATCCAGTCGGTCAGGCACTCGCTGCATTTAGACACGTGGAACAATCTGCCACGCTGAGATAAAGGAAAAGGCAGGAGAGGCTCCGACACGTGAGCGTCTGCAGGGTTTTACTCAGAGAGAAGCAGCAGGTTTGGACAGTTTGGGAAAAAAACAACAACACACATTCAACACACTCTCAGAGAAGGTGAGAAAAAAAAACCTGGCTGGTATTTGACGGTGAGGAGGTGCACGCTGCTTTGAATGTCAACGTTGTCACAATAGAGCGAATCTAAATCAGGTTGATGTGTGTTGCTTCAACAGGTGCTGTGATGCTACACACACACACACACACACACACACACAGCAGCGTCCTGCTATTCTGGGATCTGTGTCAGCAGCAAACACAGAACAGGACAAACAGATTAGATGCAGCAAAAAAAACAAAACAAAATCAAATATTTCAAAAAGGACGACACCGCGCAAATATTGACTTTAGAGACGGTTGCATCAGGTCACACAACTGAAGTGGAGCGTTCAGCAGGACTCATGAATCCACTGGACGCATTTTATTTTGAAAAGTTTCACTTCCCCCGCTGAGACAGGCCAGAGATTTAAAGGGGAACGATGCAAGTCCAGTCTCTTCTCCTCTGTTTCACTAAAGCCCTACTTATACCTTCACCTGGCTCTGTTTGCAGAATGCGGCATGTGCACCTCAATAGAGCGAAAAGGCGTTATACTTGGTGTCTTCTCTGTTGCAATATTCACCGCAAACACAAGGGGGCGGTAGAGAAAAAAATACTATAGGATAGAGTAGAGGCAACCAAAAAACAGAAAAGTAGAAGGTCGCGGAAACGACGATGATGGTGGCGGCGGCGGCGGGGAAATCATGGATGGAGGAGGAATTGATTGAGTGAGACGCTAGGTGGAAGACAGAGAGCCTCCATTCTCCCTGGAACTAGTTACAAGTCATTGGTTTAACCATCACTAGGACTCTGAAGCTGGTTAATTAAGGTAAAAGTGGAGCATAGTAAAAACTTGGAAAGAAAACGATCCCAAGTGGCAGCTCAGAGGAATCTTTACACTTCCTGTGAAGGTGTGAACGTGGACGTCATCAGAGCTCCTGTGTCGTAGCTGTATTGTTCCCCGTGTGCTGCAGTTTCTTTTCTTTTCTTTTCCTTTCACACAGCGAGGGAAGGTTTTTGTCTCACACCGACACACAAGGAAACACTGACACACATGTTTTTTTCTTTGCTGGTTTGTCCTTGGACTAGTTTCAGATGAATGAAACGGCTCGGCTCAACGAGCGGAAGAAAAGCTGAGCTCAGATTCTGTACCTTTTTATTTGCAGCAGCGTTCACACTTCACACCCTGCAGCTGTCGGTCTGTCGGCTCTCTGACCTGACCACACTTTGTTTTACTGTAAAGAGGCGTCACATCAACAACTACACACTAGGAGTAACTGAATGTCTAAATATGTATGGGTAAAGGTGGTGGTGCATGTGTGTGTGTTCATGTATCTGTGTGTGTGCGCATGTGAGTGTTAGTGTTGGGGTCGGAACCACTTAATTCATTTCCTTAACCCTCCTCAAGAAAGGAAGGAAGGAAGGACAAAGGGAAAGATGGGAGTAAAGGAGGAAGGAAAGATAGAAGGAGGGAGGGAACAGATTGAGTCAAAAACGAAGGAAGAAGTAAGGATAAAGGGAAGGAAGGAAGGAAGGAAGGGAAAAGGATTATGGAAAGAAGGAAGGGAAAAGGGAAGGAAAGAAAGATGGGAGGGAACAGATCAGGTCAATTGGATCAAAAGAGGAAGGAGGAAGAAGTACGGGAAAAAGGATTGTGGAAAGAAGGAAGGAAAGAAGGAAGGATGGAGGAAGGGAACAGTTTGGGTCAATTTGACCCAGAAGGACGACAGGAGGGTTCATTTGGTTAAATATTTCCACTGTTTTTATCAGCCTCTCTTTACAGTATAACTTATTGCTGTATGTGTTTGTTCCCTATTTATAAAAGTTAGTCTTATCATCTCTGAACTTTGTTCTGTTGTTAATACTCACGCTCTTAGTTTGTCTGTTTTCTGTATACAGTATATGTTTGTCTGTTTGTCTTTATAGTTTGTCATTTACTTTGTGAATATTTACCTGGAAAAAAAAAAGCAAGGTACAATATCACCAAAACTACACACTTTACTGAACCCTGTTTGTGGTTTAGAGTCAGTACAGAAACATTATTTAACACCTGGAACCATCTAGAAACAGCTGATCCTATACATTTAGATTCATATGATTATTAATTAATATTCTGAATCATTTCATTTGTGATTTCTTTTTTCTTCCGCAGCTTCGAAAAAACCAAAACCAGATCAGTCACAACACAACAACCTGCCCTGTTTGTTGTTGATTATCTCTGTTTATGGACGTTTCATAGCAACGGTTGAAGTCGTTAACCGCCGTCTTAATTACTGCAACACTTGAGCGGTCTGAGGGTTGTTTGCTTGGAGGTTTAAATAAAGTGTTTTTCCTGTTTTCCTCTGTGTTCTCAGGACAAACAGGAGCGCAGCGGCTGGCGGAGACGAAGCGCCAACAACAGGCCGACGTGCGGGAACAAAGGCAACGGAAAGACAACATCTGTTTGTCTGAGGAAACATCTGTCACAAGTGCTTCAGAAGAACAGAGAGAGTGTGTGTGTGTGTGTGTGTTACCTGTAAGAGCCCCCAGTCAGAGCTGTTGGTGGACACGAGGAGGCCGTGCTCCTGGGACGTCCTGAACCTCAGAGACAGCCTGAAGTCCTGCTGCTCCTCGTCCATCCTGTGGACATACTTCAGGTACGACTTCCCATCGAACCGGACCGCCGACTCTGGAACACAACACGACACCAACAGCTGTGTTATTCTCAAATAGAAGAGATAACAGAGTCAAAAAGAAAACGCCGGTCTCTGGTCTGGATCCAGGTTTGAGTTAATAAAAGCCTCCAGGTCTCAGTTAGAAGCCAGTTTCAGTTCAGTTCAGTTTTTGTGAATGAACAAAACCACCACAGTCTCTAAGCTGCTTCATTCTTGCTGAAAAGTAAAACGTGACCCGGTCCAACCCACGTCTGTTCAAACCCAGACCTACGAGTATTAATTCTCAGCCCGAACGTGGCCAAAAAAAAAAAAAAACATAAAAAAGGAAGTCCATGGTCCGACCCAATCGGAGTTATTTTTCGACCTGAACCCGGTGCGTCCAGTTGTGCCGTTCAGATCTCTGACTGACTCAGGGAAAGAGCCGGAGCCGTGCAACACAACCTGCCACTTTAAACCGATGTGCACTTTAGGGCCTTGTGCAATACTATCTAGCACTTTGATAAATACTCTACTAGGGCATCGTGCAGTACAACCTGGTACCTGCACTTCTGCACTTTGGCACTCGTCACTTTAAAACAGCACTTTATCTCCCAGAAGGAAACTCTTATGGTCCCCTACCATTGTTATAGTTCCATTTTTGTGCTGTCTACTTTTTTTTTTCTTTTTCTCTCTCTTTTACATTATGTGTAATACTGTATGTACTGCTGTTGAACTGTCTTCATGTTATTGGGACAACGGTATACTACAGTATAATATGTCATATTTACATGTTATGTCCATTAATGTGCACCGTCCCATTCAAATAAACAAATAAAGTAAAGTAAATAAACAGTCTATTTGGTACCAGAAGTTTAATCGGAGCTGATTAAACTTATAAATGATGCAGCTCTGGATCCGACTCTTTCCTTCTGTTCTGACTCTTTTAAACAGAAACAACAGAACCATTTTAGAAGATTTTCCATCTTTGCTGAAAATCAAATAAAAGCGTGTCCCTTTAAAGACGCCTGTGGTCTCTGATACAAGACGGGTCAGTCCAGGCTGCGATTGGAGGATTTACTGTTCTCACCACTGGACTGTAGTTTATACAACACTAGAGGAGTTAGTGGTTCTTCTTCTTGTTCACTCAAACATTCATCGACGTGAATGGAGACACTGTCCTCACACACACACGCAAACACACACAGACATGTTAATACTGGTGTGTAGGTCTGCTGTTCACAGCTTAATAATGAACTCATTAATTAACTGACACTCAATCACCCAGTCAACCATAATAATGATCCTTTAATTGTTTCACTTCTCTAATTATTTACACATTAATGTTGATTCATTGTTTTGCTTCGTTCATGTTTTTTCATTTCAAAACTAAATATTTTTTTGGTTTTCACAAACAAGACATTCAAAGACTCTCAGAACTAATTAATCTAAACATCCGACTGACTGATTACGTGATAATGAAAATAATTGTTCCCATTCTATTATTAATTAAGAACTGAAAACAAATTTAAAGTTGTTTTATACAACTCATTTTCGCCAACTATCTCATCTTGACTTTCCATTTATCAACTTTAATAAGTCAGACCTTTGTGTTAACTACGTTTTTTAAAAGGCGCCGCACACACAGGAACAACAAACACTAATGTTTGTCAAATCCTCGGGCCGCTGCTGACGGCTGACACAAAAGAAAAGAAGAAAACACATTCCTCTAAAAATTTGTTTGATCTTTTTTTGCTGGAAAATCAGAACAAACTGAAGAAAAACTTCATCCACAAAGCCAAAAAGATAATAAATAAATAAAAAAACACGAACAAAGTAATCAGTGAAGTCTGGAGCAAGTTTCACCACGAAGTGCAGGAAGAGGAGGAGGCAGCAGTGGATTCATGAATGGACGGATCAATGATGATTCAACTGCACAAGGGAGGCGAGCGAATCAGCTTTTTTTTTTTTTGTGCTTCTAAGATGAAACTTTAATGAAGCCTGTGGGAAGGTTCAGAAACAACATGTTCCCAAAGTCTGCTGCCGAAAAAAAACCTACTTCTCCTACAGTACGGTGGGATTTGAACGCACACGTCTGAAGAGACTTTAAACGCACCGCAGTTTGTTCACCGGCTCAGCAGACAGTTAACCACCACACATAACACTGACAGAAAAGTTCAACTTTATAATAAAAAAGTAGGAAAAAAAAATCATTAAGTGTCGACTTATAATGATTTTTAACAGTTTGGACGTTTAAAGAGTTTTTCCTGCGGCTGCAGCCGGTGTTGCTCTAATGAATTACTTTTCAATTACTTGAGTCAAGAAAATAAAATGTCATCATCAGCGCTGCACAACGATGTCAAATCACAGCGAGAACCAAAGAAGCAGCAGCTGTTCCAGACGATCTCTGGCATCGATCGTTAGAACTCGTCTATTGATCTATTATCGATGCCTGGCTGTGTTATTTATTTATAAGAGAAGACAGGAGGCTCATGATGCCAACAGCTGCGTTTTTTGTCCTTCTTTATAGTTAAGTGTTCAGTGTTTTGTGGCTTTGTGTCTTGATATGTTGACGTCATGTATTTATTTAGTTATTTAAAGGAATAGTTCACCAAAAATTGAAATTCTGTAGTAGTAGGAGTAGTTTTTTATTCCTCAAAGTGCATCTGGAGACCCGGGAGGCCGGTTCGTAGTCCAACGAAAACTTTATATGAGAGTAATACGGCCTGACACAAACAGGTCCATGAAACTAAACAAAAACCATTTAACATTCCTCCACACTGCTTGTCCACTGCAATCCAAGTGTCCTGAAGGGAGATAGTCCAGAGTTTACCCAAAAAATGTCCCATTTCATTTTTTGGTGAACTATTCCTTTAAAGACAAACAGAAATGGAAACAAGAAGCAGTTCAATCTCTACATGTATTTCAGAGAACGAACTGTCTTCACCGTCTGTACTTTTTAAGACACTTGTTTTTCTTGTCTCACACGCCACCTCCACCTCTTCATCCAGTTCAGCGTGGTTCAGGATCCACTAGAGTCAAAATACTGTGTTGATAACGCGTTCATGTTCTGGAGGAGGAGGAGAACTCAACGAGCTGATACAGAGTTTGTCTCCTGGATTAAAAAACACTCTCTGACTTTGACTGTCTCTCTTAATCCTCTGAGGAATGCCGGTCCAATCAGCGACGACCATCTGATCAAACATTCAGATGTTCTGTGATCGAAGCCGGGTCTCAGTGTGAAATCTGAGGATTTACTGCTCCGGTTCTGTGTATGTGCACAAAACTAGACAACAACAAAAGAAAAAGAAAGAGATGAGCTCCACAAACGTTAAACTGGAGCCGGAGCTGAGGTCGGTGTCGTTCAGTAACTGGTGGTTTTTAAGGCGAGACGCTGCAGGTGAATAGGGTAAAAACTGTAAATAACAGATATCACCATGAAACTTCCCAAGTTTATCTCTCACATTAAGACAAATCTTTTTTGTATTACAAGTTTTGTCAAATGCTATGTTTAAACATGTGAATGAGGCAATATCTGATGAAATATGCGCTAACTTGCATACATTTCCAGAACCTAAATCTCAAATCTTTTTATCACTCTGTAAATGAGAAAATACTGTCACCAGCCCTAAAAAAAAAAAAATCAATTTTCACCCTGTTTTTAGGGATAAAACGTTGTATAAATCAGGCTGTGAATGATATATCAACAATCCCCTCTGTGAAAACCTTCAGAATATAGACAGGAATAAAACTGGAAGGTTTGGTGTCTGTAAGAGCTGCTGAAGTGGAGATTTCTAGCTCAGAGTCTGAGGAAAAACTAATTTTAAGAAAACAGCCTTTAAAGACTTGGACTGTCAGATTCCATAGATTGTTGATGTTAATCATACTTTTATGACTGGTTACAGATACGGAGGAAATGACAGTTTTTGGAGCCTCCATCATTGTTCAGAGAGAGCTTTACAATGACACCTGACACGAGCACAGCATGTCACAGTAGCTGCTAACTGTGGAGAAATCTACAGATGAAAGAGACAAAATGAAGTAAAATAAAAACCTTAATGTGGATTTTCTACCATTTCTTAAGGTTTTTCTGAACGAATACCAGAAAAAAGAGCCTAAAATCTCAAAAAGTGTATGAAAACAGATGTGTTTAACGGCAGATGGTGGATAAAAACAGTGAGAGTGAAATAATAAAACTGTTTAATCTGGTTTGTTTGCAGCGATGCAGTGCGGTCGCTTCCACAGGATCAACGTGTCATTTTATTATTCTGCTCCGTTTATTATTCATACGCAGCTGCTTTTTTCTCCTCTGCAACACTTTTACTTAATGCAGATACAAAAAAACAGAATAAAACCTGTTCTCCATGAGGAAGGAACAAAGAAAAGTAGAAACCTGGCTTCACCTCTGTTTCCTCTGTTATGCTTTCAAGTGATTTTAGATGTCAGACACACACACACACACACACACACACACACACACACACACACACACACACACACACACACACACACACACACACACACACAGACGTACCGTTGCATGGGCAGACGCTCTCCCAGGTGTGCTGCGGGGTGATGTAACCGGCTCTGGCGGTGGTGAAATGGCCCAGTCTCTCTCCCGTCAGCCGGACGGCGTTCCTGCAGCCTCGTGGCGGACAGCTGGTTCCCAGACAGCCGTTGTGACTCACCCTGAGGACGCTGAGGCTCAGAGAGTCCTCGATTTCTGAGATGATGCCTGGATCAGAGGAGAATGTGTGAGACGTGTCCAGATTAACAGCTTCATCTACAGGTAAAACTCATTCTTCATATCCAACTGGAAAAATCCAGCTGGACTCAGTGGCTGATGGAAGTTAAACAGCTCCTTAAAAACACTGCTTTGACTTTCCTATTTCCTGTTTCCCATGAATGTCAATACGTGACTTCTTCTAAGGCGTGCATGTGCAGAATGAATAATCCACTCTATTCAGCCGTTTACGAGAGGCATCAATCTGATTATCAGTCGGCGTAGACTACCTCTTTCGATCCGACTGGAAATGTAATCAGATCCGGGTGAATTCGGATCCGCTCATGGTTTTACATGAGACATTCTGAATCAGATTGACCCATTAATCTGATTATAAACAGGATTTTTGGACCCATGTAAACACAGCTATTGATAAACGTGTGTTACAGTAATTAAAATGTTGTATGTATCAACAGTACGAGAGTAAGTACTTGTACTCGTACTCAGACTGAAAACAGTCCCTAGTATCCAACAACGTAGTATCAAACATCCCTAAATGACTTGCTTGACAGGATTGTTCACCTGGGAGTCTGTTGGTGGGCAGAGGCTGGACCGGTCCGCTCTGAGGCCGGTGGACCAGCAGCGCCTCCAGCACCGGGGCGGCGCCGGCGGCGGCGTCGTGCTGCTGCTGCAGACTGGCGAGCTGCAGCTCCTGTCGGGGCAGCCTGAGCTCCTGGCCCAGGCTGCGCTGCAGGCCTCTCCAGTGATCCCCCAGGAACTCCTCGGGCGTCATCCCCGTCAGCTGCAGCGTCAGGCCGGCGTCCAGCGTCCTCTGGTCGGCTGCCCACACGTGGACTTTGACCCCGGTCCAGACGCTGAACTTCCCGTCGCTCACGCTGACGTTGAGCGAGTACGATCCCTCCTCCAGGTTCTCGTCAGCCCAGATCTTCCCGTCGCTCAGGTCCACGGAGAACCTCCCTCCGTCGGGATGCTCCGACACCAGCCGGTAGGTGAGGACGTCCTGCAGGTCCTGGTCGGAGGCGTGCAGCTTCCCGATGACCCGGTTGGCAAACAGCCCCCCCGACGTGGTGATGAAGACCTCCAGAGGAACCACGGAGGGCGGGTACTTACTCTGCTCCGTCACGTTGATGTTGACCACACAGATGGAGGAGAGGGGGGGGTGTCCGCTGTCCGTCACCTGCACCGAGCAAAGATCCCAGTTAGAGCAAATCACACTGATCAATCAAACCGATATTGAACTGATATTGATCTTTTTTGACCTTGTGACTGTGATGTACTGATAATTCTCAATCACTAGTTTCGATCAATAGTTTCCTTTCCTAGTTTATTTATCATTAGATCAGACTCCAGGTGAAGCTACACAAAAAAACTCAAAATCTTACCAAGAATATTTGTCTCATTTCTAGTCAAAATGTCATTTCATTCTACCTAAGATAAGACTCATCACATAAAAAAGCAGCTTGTTTTTAGACACTTTTACTTCTTTCAAGCATACTTTTACACGAAATGAGTAGAAAAATCTGATACTGGGGCAAGTTTTTCTTTCTTATTATAAACGCACAAAGGTTTTTCTACTTATTCTAAGTGAAATTTTCAAGTTTGAAACAAGTGAAAATGATCTAAAACAGGTTAATTTTTAGGTGATGAGTCTTATTTTAAGGTTAATTTTTAGGTGATGAGTCTTATTTTAAGTGTAAAGAGATCAGTTTTGACTAGAAATGAGATTTTTTGCAGTGTATACAGTGGGTATGCTCACCCACTCACACAATCTTTTTACGCTTATAAATACTCATTTGGACTCTTTTTGTTATAATAAGGCACTTGTGTTGCTTCCTTTTTTTGTTGTTGTTGTTTTTTTGTTTTTGCACTTACTGTTCTTGTTTCATTTCTGTTTTTGTAATTGTCCTTGATTTTTATGGTGCAAATAAATAAAACTAAACTAAAGGGCACGATCAGCGGCCTGATGAGTCACAGTTCTCTGAGTGATGAGTTGAACCAGAGGGAATTTCTCTCTCTCTCTTGTATGTGAATATCATAACTCTGCAGTTTTAAATCCTTAAAAAACATTTTCACCCAACGAAACACAGTCGCCCACTGATGTGCATATTCAGCTGAACTCAGAAACGTCTTCATTTCATCATCTCAAACGGCCGTGAACGCTCTGACCTCCCAATAACCTTTTTGTTCCTTCGGTTTTTATTATGGGAGCTTTAAACTGAAGGAAGGTGATTAAGGATTCAAGTTGAGCTCTTGCTTCTTATACACTGTAAAAACTCAAAATCTCATGAAGAATATTTGTCTTTTTTTAGTCAAAATGTCATTTCTAGTCAAAATAAATCTCATTATACCTAAAATAAGACTCATCACATAAAAAGTAGCTTGTTTTTAGACACTTTTTACTGCTTTCAAGCATATTTTCACTTGAAATAAGTAGAACAATCAGCCAATGACAGCAAGTTCTGTGTGTTTATAATAAGAAAGAAAAACTTGCTCCACTATCAGATTTTTCTACTTATTTCAAGTGAAAATCTGCTTGAAAGAAGTAAAAAGTGTCTAAAAACAAGCTACTTTTAATGTGATGAGTCTTATTTTAGGTATAATTAGATTTGTTTTGACTGGAAATAAGATTTTGAGTTTTTGCAGTGTATAAGAAGAAACAGCTCAACTTGAACACAAAGAACTTTCTTTCAGATTTTTCTACTTATTTCAAGTGAAAATGTGTTTGAAAATGATCTTAAAATGATACTGAGTTTTTACAGTGTATCATCAGGTGTGGTATGAATTTACAGCTCAAACTGTTCATACAGAGGAGAAGTGAGAGACTCTGCTGCGTCAGCGCTTCATCACTGAACCAGCACCAACATATCTGGACATCAGCTTCCCCAGAGTGCGACAGTCTGTGATATTTTCATTTTATATTCACATGAAGTCTCCCACAGAGACACGAAGAGAAACTCCAGGGTGAAGTGTTGAGATGTGACAGACATGGGAGTGGATCGTTTGTTTCACCTGTATCTTGAGCTGATGTCTGGGTTTGACCTTCTTCCTGAGCGGAGCCGAGAGCGACAGCAGGCCGCCCTGGTCGACGTGGAAGCGGCGGTCTTCGTTGCCGCTGACGATGTGGAAGGAGAAAGGCGGGCCGTTCTTGGGCGTGTCCTTGTCCATCACCACCAGCTGGAGGATGGTGCTGCCCACCGACTCGCCCTCCTGCAGGAGACACAGTTCATTCATTCATCCCTGTTAGTTTTCATGTCTTTCTTTTTTTTTTTAGTTCATTTCACAACTTTTTCCAATAATCAAACCAAAACACAACACTTTCTTATTCCCTGGTTGGAAAGGAGGAGGGAGAAGATACATCTTATATCGCCTGCCCATCACATCACATGCATAATTATTCTGAAATAACCTGTAAATCACTCACTGAGCAAACAAAATAAAACACACAAACAAACAAAAACATAACAAACAAAATTTAAATCGGAGACTTTGCATTAAAAAAAGAGTTTGAGAGTCATTAATTACTTTGTTTCCTTGAATTGGAACATATTTGTACAGATCTTGAGATCATTACATTGAGAATGAGATGCACAGCTGTTTTAGAGTGTGGGCTGCGAGCCAGAATAAAAAAAGATAAATAAATTGAACTTCATTCCTCTCGGCACCAGGTCCGACCACAGTGATGGATCACCTGCCCTCAGCCTTAAAGAGCTCTGCATGTTGATTTTCTTGCGCTACTGGTTTGGAGTTGTAGGTTATCAATCTAAAAACTTGGAGCGATTTCAGGAGTCGACTCAGTTTGGAGTTAATGGACTGAAACATGGAACACCACTGTTTTTAAAATTTCAATTAAAGCACCATCCTTCAAAACACACTCCTGGACCATCAAGGAAAGTTCAAGGAAAGTGTCTGTGTGTGTTTTGTGCAGGTCAGTGGTTTGAGCAAGGCATTAATGATGGAGGAGGAGGGGGGGGGTCCACATGCTTTATTTCTCTGTGGGCGATTGGGATGCAGCAGCAGCAGCAGCAGCAGCAGCAGCAGCAGGAGGAGGAGGAGGAGGAGGAGGCAGCGGCTCACACATGGAGAGAATAAGTGATGTCCAGTGAAGGAGCTTTTTTCTCTTTCAGCTCCACGTTTCTTCACAAATTGAAAAGCGCTTCCCGTCGTCCATCTTCATGTGCGTTTGCACCGTGGCCGGCCTCCAGTCACGGGAAGATTTTCATCATCGTGGGTCACTGATTCCTGTTTTCCCCGCTGGAAATCATCTCTCTCCTAAATGCTGAGTGAGGCGTGGAGCTCGTTGTCCATGCGCCTGCCGTACACTTTCCTTCTGAGGTAGAGTTCTTCTCGAATCACAATGAAAGAAGAGTCTCAGATTGAAACAAAACCGTAGTTGTGCAGCTGTTGCTTCAGGGTGAAATAAAACAAAGAGGGCACTCGACCAAAGATCCTGAACCTCCTTCTGACCAGGAACGTTTTTTGTTGGTCAATCAATTAACCAAGATCTAAATTTAAAGGAGACACATTATGCACCTTTTCCCAGGTGACATGCTTTGGTCAAAATACCCCAAGGATCAAGCTTCAGAACGGCTGGTTCTAGCTATGCCGAAAATAATTGTTGCAAAGATGCATCAAGATTCTTAATGAACGATTCTGAATCTATAATTCATTCAAGTTTGTGCCAAGATTTACGTTTTGTTTTTGAGAGACTGACAAGGTCACCTTTAAGTCGGCTATAGGCTTTTTCTTTTTCTTGGTGTGTTCAGACGACAAGGAAGCTGCTGTATTGTGGAAATGCATTTAAATGGCATTTTCTCTTTAATTTTATGTAGATAAAAAGTTATCATATTGTTTTTGTCTAAAAAAACTGAACTGAAACTTAACTGAAAAAGCCATGTGTGGCAACATAGAAAACTGAGGTTGTGATGCATTGAAATGCGTTATATAATTGAATGGAACTGAATTGTAGACTCTGTGAATCGTAATCTAATTGAATCGTGTGGCCAGTGAAGATGCACACCACTAACTGGTTTTAGTGTCTGTCCTTTTAAATGCAAATGAGCCACTTATTATGCAAATTTAAAAACTACTGTAATGTCATCATTGTCTGAAAACTGAGGGAACAGCTCATAAAACCACATGGATTTCAACCTCAGGAGCCTGAGAACTACTGCTTTTTTTGTCAGTTCTCACATTTTGGGAGCCAGAAGGCAAACACATGAGTTAAAGAGCCTGATATTTCTATAATAAGTCCTTTTTAAACCCTGGCTCTTGTGATTGGAAGTTCCTGGAGGAAGCTCCCGCGGTGGAAACGAGGTTCACGACACACATCACATCCTCTCTGTGGTGAAGATGAGCCGTTGCTGCTGTCAAACCTGACTTTACTCTGTAATTCGTCTTCCTCAGAGCCGTCGACGGCAGCAGAACCAAACACATCAGGAACCTAAGTGGAGTTTAATTCTCTCAAACGTGTTCACACCGATTATTCATGTGTCTGTGTGACGTGTTGAAGTGAAGACAAACTTCCAGTCAGCGTTTTCCAGAAGCGCAGGAATCAAGCGATGATTTATCACCGCTCCCTCTCCACATTACCTTTCCATCTGCTGCTGTTAGAGAGGAGCTCAAACTCCGAGCCAGTCGCCGAGGTTGGCGTCCAACAGCGACCGGCGGTCGGAGAGACGACGCTGCCACCGGCGGCGTGCAACAACACCTGCACCCAGACTGACAGCTCCTCTCTGGTTTGAGTAACAACCATCTGCCCGACGACACTTCTTTCACCAGGAGGCCGAGCTGCTGCTGCTGCTGTTGCCACGGCGCCATCGCTGGGCAGATGGGACGATGACGGCGACATCACCGAGTCTGGATCCATCGGCACTCAGAGAGACGAGCCGCAGCAGGCCGAGCAACGGAGAACTGGCAGGGGCGACTTTTAATTGTCTGCGTCCAAAACATGGCTGGAAGAGCAAGGTGATGACATCACTGCCACACCGGCAACGCACAAACACAAACACACACAAACACACACACAGGCCTGCAGGCAGCGACGACACAAACTCTCTCACACAGAAGAGGAGGTTAAATTGTCTGTTAAAAGTTTTTCCACACCGGTGGCGTCGGCCCTGTTATTATGGGATGTTAGGTGAAAAGGTGCCACTGACGTCCTGCAAGCGACACACACACACACACACACACACACACACACACACACACGTTTGTATGGCTATCTTTGTGAGGACACTCGTTGACCCTTTTCTCTGACCCTTAAAGAGAAACTACGCAGGATTTCTCCCGTAGCTCCGCTACATCTTTACCTTCATTAACCCTCCGGCTGTCCACCTGGGTCAAGGAAGGAAGGAAGGAAACATGGGAGGAAAGAAGGAAGGGGAAAAGGAAGGAAAGATAGAAGGATTGGGTCAAATAGGAAGGAAGGAATGGGAAAAGGATTGAGGAAAGAAGGAAGGAAGGAAGGATGGAATGCCTAACAATGCCTAACCTTAACCATTACTCTTTAACCTACCTTAAACCTAATTATAATAACATGGTTATTATAAAGTCTTAAGTCTTAACCCTCAAACAGTCCTTGGAAGGAGTCTGAAAAAGTGAGAACCAGCCAAAATGTCCTCACTCTGATGGTTTAAAACTCAAACTGGTCCTCACATGTGCAGCTGTACAAGTACACACCTCCAGACGACGACAGCTTTGATCCACACAAAGAAACTCTTTCTTCTCCGTCTGCAGACTTTTAATGAGCTTCTCCTCCGGAGCCGTGTAGTCGTAGAGACGGACGGACGGACGGTTTGATGAACAGCAGCTGATCTGTGGTGATTTCTCTTTAATTCTCTCCATCAGCTCCTGACCCCGACCCCCGCGGCGAAAACCTGTTTCATCAAGTTGTTGAACTCTCTGAGAACTTCTACTCCTGCTCAGACTTTTTTATTGAGTTGTCAAATTTCACACATGAATGCAGCCGCTGCCTCCCCCTCCTCCTCCTCCTCCTCCTCCTCCTCCTCTCTCTGGAAACCAGGGGGTGTTTTGTTGGAGCTGATGAACAGACGACTGCGGGTGAAATTGTTATTTTACATTTCACTTGTTGACTTTGTGTCGACGCAGTTTGTTTGTGCGAGGTCGGCGTTTTCCCTCCGACAGTTGTTGAACAGCTGCGGGCTGTGAAAGTGGCTGGTTCCTGAACACAACACCACACAAAGCTGCTTTTTCTCTCTCTCTCAGCCACAACACCCTGTGGACCTACGGTGTCCCGCAGGCGCCAAATCAATTAATAACAACAGAATTAAAGGCAAAACGGCGACCGGGGGGCAAACTCTTGATGGATTATTTTGAAAGCAAATGGGATGAAACGATTTTATGACTTGTAAATGAACCATTCAGTTGCACTCAAGATGAAACTAAATAGAGAAGAAACAGTTTTTAAAAAGTTAAAGTTTTCTAAAGTCAGCACTTCCTGTTGAGAGTGAGGACGCCTACTCCCATGATGCACCTGCTCCTCCGACAACTTTTTCTTCTTCTTCTTCTTCCTGGACCTGCTGTGAGTGGAGAAGTGCAGGTGTTAAAACATAGCGACGTACCTGCAGCGTCAGACTGTGGTTGACCTGGGAGAAGACCGGCGGGTTGTCGTTGACGTCTGCGACGGTGATGGTGATGAGGACGGCGGACGACAGCGGAGGATCTCCTTCGTCTGCCGCCTGCACCGTCAGGGAGTAGTGAGGAGTCTGGATGGAGAGGAGACAGAGGAGGAGGGTTGGCTTCTGTTTCTCCTCACGATTGTTTACACCCGTTTACACCCATTTATTCCCGTTTATACCCGTTTACACCCGTTTACACCCGTTCACACCCGTTTATACCCGTTTATACCCGTTTACACCCGTTTATACCTGTTAATACTTGTTTACACCTGTTAATACCTGTTAATACCTGTTTATACCTGTTTACACCTGTTAATACCTGTTTACACCTGTTAATACCTGTTTATACCTGTTAATACCTGTTTATACCTGTTTACACCTGTTAATGCCTGTTTATACCTGTTAATACCTGTTTATACCTGTTTATACCTGTTTATACCTGTTAATACCTGTTTATACCTGTTAATACCTGTTTATACCTGTTAATGCCTGTTTATACCTGTTTACACCTGTTTAAACCTGTTTGCACCTGTTTGCACCTGTACACAGACGGACACTGACCTCCTCTCTGTCCACCGCCGTCCTGACGGCGATCTCTCCGCTGCGTGGGTCGATGCTGAACTGCTGCATGGCGTCTCCGCTCACGATGGAGTAACGCAGCAGGTTGTTGACGGGGCCGTCGTCGTCGGTGGCCGTGACCTGCAGGGAAACACAGGGAGCAGGACCATGATGCTTCGCTCCACCTTCACGAACTCTCGTGTCCTGGTTTTCTCTTGATTTGCACCGATGGGAGGAACGGTGTTATAATATTAACTTAACGACTTTTGCTCCTTTAACAATTTCATATTCTTATTGTAGTTTTACCTTCAGCTCTTTGAACTCATTTATTTTGAATGAAACACTTCGACGTCGCCAGCTTTTCTTCTTTTCTTTGACTTTGACAACAAAAACAGTTTGTTCCCTTTGTCTCAGGTTGTTTTTGTCTTTTCTCACAGGGATCAACATTTACTCAAACATTATTTATCACTGAGCCAAAACTCTTTCAATCAAATCAAACAGAAGAAGAAGACGAGCTCCTTCATCCTCCTCTTCCTCCTTCAGCTCACTGAATCATATCGTTCTCTCCACAGACGGGCGGACGGAGCAGTTAGATGGTGAAAACGTGTGTGTGTGTGTGTGTGTGTAAACAGGGGCGGAGGAGGGGGAAGAGAAATGTCAGCTATGAAGCCATGTGATTACAGCCTCATCGTGGAGCCGCGGTGTGACCATCACGGAGCCACTGAGCTGTGTTATTGCTGCGTTATCTCTGCTGCTGGCCTGACAGATGACGGCTGACATGTAGCCGCTCTGTGTGTGTGTGTGTGTGTGTGTGTGTGTGTGTGTGTGTGTGTGTGTGTGTGTGTGTTTTACCTGTTGTTTTGCACATGAGCGTCTCTGACATGTTGCCAGATCATCTCGTTCTGCCGTGTTGTTTCTGTTGTGCATCTAATTATTAAAGTCTTGTTTTTCTTATGTTGAACTGAACTCAGCGTTTATGTCTAAAACTTTTTATTTATCCATTAATTTTCCACAACAAACACTCAGAAAACAATCAAATATCTCTGGTACATGACTGGAATCATTAGAGACACCATTGAACTCATATAGTGTATAGCATAAACAGTACAAACTTTGTGTTTTTGCATGTAGTCACTCACCTCAGAGAGCAGAACTCTGAAGAAGTGTTTGTTTCTGTGGCGGGGAGAGCAGGCGCTCTGTGATCAGATAGTAATGTCTTTCCAGGACGTTTCAGAGTTCGGCTATCTGAGGTGAGTGACTACATGTAAAAAGTTTATACTGTTCATACTCTACACCAGTGATTCTCAAACTATTTCACATCAAGGACCCCAAAATTGACACAAATTGGACCACGGACCCCCATTGGACAACATTTTGAAGAGAAGAAATACACAAATATTTGTTCCGAGACTGAATAAAGTTTTGTTCATTCAAATTAGGGCCAATGGCGTGAATTTTTGGAATCATTATAGAGAAATTCTCTGGAAAAAAGTGGTACAATTTCTACGAAAACAATGAAACATTTCTAGGAAGAAGGGGTCAAATTTCTCAAAAATAAACAATTCAGGGGTAAAAAATGACCGGAATTCTCCTTTAATGGTCAGTTCTCTCAAAGGGTCAGTGTGGGATTCATTGGGTTAAAGAGTGCTGAGCGTTCCCACAGAGACAGAAATATACTGCAAGTGTGTGTGTGTGTGTGTGTGTATGTCACACAGTAAATGATGTTCTGGAGGGACTGATAACGGAGCAGCAGGAATATCCTTCATTTAAATTAAACCTTGGAACTATATTTAATTTAGAGTAAAAATAATTCAATTCAGTGATTCAATTAAAGATTCTTGAGGTGATGAACGAGCGTCGCTCCGTGTGCACTTCAAGAAAGTCACGACGATAAACTGTTAATTTGTGTAACGTGACCTTCACCTCCGCTGTCCGTCACCGTGACGTCAACCTGGATGGATTTAGGTCGAACACCAGTACTATGCTATAAAGTCTGTCCATCTATGCACTCAAGACCTTGACGGGTCTGTTTGATTTGAAATGCACTTTTCCATGATATTCTAGTTTATTGAGATGCACCTGCATGTGTGTATGTGTGTGTGTGTAACTGTGTGTGTGTGTGTGCGTCCTGTACCTTCATCACCAGGCTTCCGGGCGTCAGATCCTCCGATATCTCGGCGCTGTAGTCGCCCTTTCCGAACACCGGCGCGTTGTCGTTGACGTCCGTCACGTTGATGATCACTGTGGTGATGTCGCTGAGGGACGACTTCCCTCGGCTCCCCTCCACGGACAGGAAGTACTCCCTGGAAACCTCAAAGTCCAGCGGCGCCATGAGGATCAGGAAACCTGCAGCGGTCACAGAGTCGATGCAGTTTTTACTTTTGTGCAAAAAAATCTACATGAGAAACAGGAAATCGACTCTGCATGAGAAGCACAAGTGGAAGTGGAGGGGAAGTGGCACTAACAGGCCTGTTAGCTGCATTAGGCTGTAGTTTGCATTATTGAGCGGGTGGCTGAGCAGCGCTCAGCACTGATTTAATGTTCAGGGATTTGTTACGGCTGATGAAATCCTTGAATTTTTAACACTCACCTCTGACAGAAAACACAGAGTTCACTGAGCAGCCTGCAGCAGATTACACACACACATATACACACACTGGGATTTGTAAAACACATGGGTTCTGGTTTTGTTCTGCGCGGTTCAGTTTCACCTTCATCACTAAAACATGCAGCTCAGCTCGGCTGCATTTACAATTCAGTCCAGCGCTCGACTCACTTTCTCTTGTCGGCTACAAACATTTGAGGGAAGCTGGAGGATCAGATCGAACAGCGAACAGACTCAGGATCAGCTGGAGTCACTCAGCCCTCCTCCTCTCCAGCTCTCATTTACATTTACACCTGATTTTAAGATTTTACTCAAAACTTTTTAAAATAAGTTGTTTGGACCCACTAATCAAGATCAATTTAAGGATTTTATGAATCGTTATCAGATCTTTTAAAGGGACAACAAGGAGTTTTGGAAAGTGAAGTGTTTTCACACTAAATTTCCCATGAGCCTCTGCACACACAGTGAAATTCTTAGACCGGTGAAGACAGGGACGAAAGTGATTTACATCAGCATTTACCAAGAATGTGGCATGCCCTGATTACCATATTTAGATAATCAATTATTCGCGGGCATAAAATCGATCATATCCGAAGCTTCGATGGATGAATGAATGTTTATCAGGCAGGTTTCCAGAACGCCTATTCATTTCAATGTAACACTTGCTGATGAGAACTGGTGTAAAAAGGAAAAAAAAGAGAAAGAAATCGATCACGGACTTCATGAATGATCAAAATCGAAGCTTCGATTTTTTTGGGTCAGCCCTTATAAAGACAAAACGATATATTTATCGAATATGGACCCAATAACAAGTGGTTAACGTAGATTCATCCACATTAATATCAGACTCTTTTATAACCTAATACAAACTCCTCGTTGTATCTTTAAATGAAGATCGATATGAATTGGAAAATAGTTTTTTAAAACCCAGCCGTAGAGAAAACAGTGACCAAAATACTGTAACGATGAAGTATCTTACATAGTTCCTCTGCTTTGTGTTTAAGTTTAGTATTATTATTATTATTAATACCGTAATAAAGAGAGGGAGAAGTAGAAGCAGAGCAGGTTTGTGTTGACAGACTCTTGGTCCAGATGAGTGATTCAGTGTGAATCTCTGCTGCTGCTCAGCGTGAACAACCGTCACACTGGGATGTAGCATGTATATTATGTAGAAACAGATGTAACACACTGTTTTAAATGGATGCTCTTCTGGCAGCAGCCGGCTGCTATGAATGATAATCAGCACCATAAGTCAGAGGCGGCGTGGCGCGGCGTGTGGTATCATGTGACAGATGTAGTGAACTCTCAGTCGGGTCGGCTCAGTGGAGCTGGGACTTTAACCTTTCAGGAGCCATAAATCTCTCCACAGCTGGCTGCAGCCTCCACATGTGTGTGATCCGTCATCCACATGTGGAGGCGTCGCCGCGCTGAGAGACACAAACTGGTTCCTGTCCACTCTGTTTGTTATTGAGCCGCCGCCGCGTCCACATCGTCACGTCCTCCTTCACCTGACAGAGACGCTCACACACTAAGAACCAAACACTGTCTTTATAACGACTATAGATCAGAAAATATCAGTCAATGGATCAATCAATTAAAAAAAACCCGAAGCGTCTGCTATTTAAATGTAATTGTGAGATTAGATGAAAATGATGGAATTTGTTCTTTCAAATCGTTTCAAAATTAAACACATCATCTGTTTCCTGAGGTCACATCACTGTCGTCAGCTGATGAAGACGATTTTATAACGATTAAAACTAAATTATTTAAAATCAACAATAGCTTTTTGATAAAGCTCTTTAACTGGTGTGTAGGGAAGAAGTAGAAGGAAAAGAAGTAGTAGTAGTAGAAAAAGTAGTAGAAGAAGAATGAGAGTAGAAGAAGAAGAGCCGTCAGTGTTGTAGCTCAGACCGATCTCCTCCTTCATCGTCCTGCTGCTCAACACTCAACTCTCTCTGCTCTGAGTATCAGTCGGCTGCAGCTCCGTCTCCAGCAGAGTGTGTGTGTGTGTGTGTGTGTATGTGTGTGTGTTCCTGGGCTGCCAGCCAGTCTCTTGAACCACACTTCATTAAGACAAAACAAAACGGGATCCAACAACAACAACCCTCCGACACCTCCAGGTTTCAACAAGTGAATTATTTGCAGCTCAGATCTGCTCTTATTGATTCTGGGGAGATGAAGGAGATTTGTTCAGGCGGCCTGAGTCAGAAAGATCCCGGCTCTCGTTTATTCATTTGTGTATTTATTTATTCAGCGTCTTCTTCTTCTGCTGCTGAGACACGACTGGACAAGCTCCGGTTTTCACCATCGACGCTCTGAGTCTCATTCCTCCTCCTCCTCCTCCTCTTCATCATGGAGCCGCTGCGTCTCCACCAACTACAGCTGCTACAGTGTCCTCGTCATTACAAACACACACACGCAGCAGATAAATAAACTGTTTCTACATTAACATCACAGATGAGTCACAGTTCTGAGACTCTGATCCACAGTAATATGAATTAAATATGATGATGATCTGGACTTTTATGTTCAAACATATTGAGTGCACCTGAATATAAGCCGCACCAGCTACATTGAAAAGAAAATAAATTTTGTACATATATACTGTATATAGGCCACACTTGAACACAATAACATTATAGATCATTATAACTCTATTATAATACTTGACCTTATAAGCCATTATAAAATGCTCTGTGTTATTCTTATTGTTTTAAAGCCTTATGATAATTTATGAGTTTTATATTGATAGTTATACACGTTTATAATATATAATTATAATTATATTTATAATGCATTATTGATGTGCGAGTTACTAACAATTATACCTATTATAATACCTTATAAGTCATGATAAAATGCTTTATAGTGTGTTATGATTAATGCTATGAAGCATTATGAACGTTTATGAGATTTTATAGTTATACAGTGTTATAACCGCATTATAACTCATTATAAGTATGGTTATAATGCGTTATTATAAAGATAGGCGTCAAATAAAGTGTTACTGTTTTTTCTTTTTACATACCGATTACTTCTTGTTTGACATTTAAACTGTAGCAACTTGTTGTATTGTGTGTTTATTTTCCTCAGGGAACAGAAGCTGATGAGGATCTGATGAAAGTAGAAAACGCCTCAGTGAGTCACATGACGACTCACGTAAAAGGAAATCTGATCTGATTTCGACTTTTATTATAATAATTGACTCCTCACACGTCTCCACTGTGAGTCCGATCACGCATGTCGTCTCTCTCGTCCCCTCAGAGACGTTGCGTGTCAGAGGAAATGTGATTTTTAAACTGAAACAGCTTCATTCATCATTTTGAAAGAATTAAATCAGCAGGTCCATTTGATTTGGACGAGTTGGAGGATAGAAAGAAAGAAAAGAAAAGAAAGAGAGAGATTGAATGAACGAATCCAAACCAGGAGAAGCTGAAATAAAACAACTCCCATGATGCCGCGCTGCTTCATGATGTCATGCAGCAGAATATTACACACTGTGAAGCTGAATCTGGTTTTTATTTCTATTTTTCCATCTATTCAACCTCTGGTTCTTTATCTCTGTGTGTTTTTATTTGTCTCACAGCTGTTCCTTCTTTTTCTTTCCCTGTTACAAGTTCTCCAAGATCCGCCTGCATCCGTTTATAAAAACTGAACTGAGGCTTTTTGTAGTTTATACGTTGAAGATGAGACGAGTTTAGTTTCACAACTTGTAGCTGTTCAACTCCCACATGTTGTGTCTTCAATATAAACAGAGGCGGGTGTGTGTGTGTGTGTGTGTGTGTGTGTGTGTGTGTGTGTGTGTGTGTGTGTGTGTGTGTGTGTGTGCCTCCTCTCTGCCACGTTCCTGTCAATAAGGGTTCCTATCTGTGTTTTGTGTTTTGCAGCGTGAAGCAAATTCTCAGAAAGTAGAAACAACTGGGTGAAGGTGATTCGTCTCTGTCAACAACTTTCTTCCCAACTACACACACAGACACAGACACAGACACAGACACAGACACACACACACACACACACACACACACACACACACACACACACACACACACACACACACACACACACACACACAGAGACACACAGACACACACACTGCTTCAGTCCTGATGTTATTGTCCCAAACAAGCAGAGACAACAGTGTGATGTGCAGCACAGTGTGTGTTATTTACGCAGACGCAGAGAATCCATCATTTATTGATCTGATATCTAATCAAACTGTGGACATCAAATAACTGAACTCATGAATTATCAGCGGCCGAGTCAGTGAGTCACACTCGTTTCATCGCCACGACGACCAATAAAGGAATGAAAAAAAAACTAATTAAAAATTAACTTGAACCAAAACAAAGAGAACTTTGTTCTTTTTGTGTTTTAATCAGAGATGAATGAATCGTCCATGTGGGACTTTCCCTCCTCCGACTCTCGGCTCGCTCACCTCAGCCGACTCCACCTGTCAATCACCTGTTCACCCAGGTGGATGAGGTCGCTGTTACAGCAAACTCTCTTAAAGGGACAGTCCCACATTTTAAACCAGAGTTAACATCACTATAACCAATCGCTTTGTTGTTTACAACGACTTCCAGGTAAAAAACCAGCAGTAATTTGAATGAGAACAACAGACAAATGAGAGTTTAGCTAGGCTATCATGTTTCCACGCCACTATCACCGTTCAGACAAATCTTAAAGCATTGAAAAAACAATACTATTTCTGTGTGTGTGTTTTGTGCTAATGGCGGTAGCTAAGCTAACATCAGGGCGTCAGCCGTTAAAACCCTCCTGTTATTGGACACGACAACAAACAACTTCAGTTGGAACTAAATTATCCACTGGAAAAAAAAAATAAAAAAATCATGGAGCGTTTATTGAGTCACTGAGTTATTAAAGTTTAACAGCTAGCTAACGGTTAGCCCTGCTAATTTACAATAACCATGACTAATTACAAATAGTAACATTTGTCTAATCGTTGGTTCTATAGACTTTACAAACATCGTGATATAGACGGGTTTCCAGCCTACGTCATCACAGGTTGCGCACGCATTCTTGACCCAGAAAACCCGGAAGACAGAACGAGTAGCTGCATAGACGAGTGTTTTTTTAGTTAAATTCCTATTTTATACACTATTAACATGCCTAGCCGTTGTGTGAACGGGTGTACCAATCAATATCAAAGATGTTCTATCAAACCGTTTTAAACACGTTCAAAACACAGAGCCAGTGTCACAACCCACTAGCTTAATGCTAACGTATGTTAATGTTAAACCTCATAGACTGGCTAACAGAAATTAGCCATTTCGACGCTACGAACAGCCAAGCAGTAAAGCTGCTAAAAAACAGTTTTAATTCTGGCTTTAGCGCTGTTAACACATCACAGTTTAACACAGAGTCTGTGGTCAGTTTATAACGCTTGCTAGGAAATGTGATCCGATGGTTTTTGAGTCTGTGTGAGCCACGACCGCGGGGACCGTTACTTTAGCCCGGTCTACTGAGCTGAGCTGCCGGGCAGACCCATAGGCAGACCTCGGTCCTCGTCCCAGGCGATCCCGCACCCTTTAGAGGTTTACCGCTGGCTGGTTAAACTCTTTTTAGGAGATTAATCTTGGTCTCATTGATGAAATTCAACAGCTGTGTGCGGCAGCTGCATTAGTTTTAATGAAAAGTGGGCAGGGCTGCCTCTGGGCTACGTAGCTACTGAAATCACCACATTTACGTAAATAAATAAATGTTTTACAATGAACCGATCGTATACATTTTATTTTAAGTCAACATGGTTACTGTACATGGCAAAGATTATTACCGCTTTATGACTTACAATTGGTCTGTGTTTATGGGAGTCCTATCGCCACTCTGTTATATCAGTTGCTATGGTCGGCAGTAGCGTAGCGGTGTGTTTCACTGCTTCCTCCCTACCGTGGCCGACGAGAGGCGACAGACTCGTCGGACAAAAGGCCGTTGGTGTCGGGTCGAGGCGGTATGTGGGGGCCTTAACTGAGCTCAGGCTGTAAGACGGGTGGGGTGGGGGGTCAGCGGCGTGGAGCGGCATCTGCTCCGTGACACTGACCGCCGATGAGCGCTGTGGGACGAGGCTGATAGTCTCATCCTATTGGTCATCGGGCCACTTTGTGAGTCTTTCTCCCCCTCTGTAATTCCATAAGGATCTGGAAGTTGCTTACCATTAGGTAGCGTTAGTTTGTTGATGTAATTTTCGCGATCTTTTAAAGTTAATCCACTCGCACACATTGACAAACTCAGCCATTCTGTCCCAAGAATGCGCACGCATCTCGGTGACGTCATCATTGTTTACAAACAGGAAAGGGGTCTATAGTGACGTGAAAAATGAGATATACTGTATAGTGAAACTCCTGTCTGTCACTATTGTTCTCATGCTGGTAATTAATTACTTTTATAATGTAGTAATTCAGTTACTCACTTTTTGGGGAAAGTAACTATAACTTATTACTTTTTAAAAGTAAGATGCTTAAATTTAAGATTATATGATTAAACCACCTCCAGAGTGAGCAGTGTGTGATTTGTTCTGAGTTCTCGTTACGATCACTGACGTGTTTGGACAAAATGCTGACTTGGCAGTTCAGGCTCTTGGACGCAGTGAGTGTGTAAATGTGAGTCTGTAGGTGTGTGTGCTGTGACTCCTAAAAGAAAGGAAAAGAGTGAGTGCAGGTTTGTAAACACCAGATTCCCTGAGAAACACCAGAGAGGAAACGAAGTCGCCTGAGGTTTCATTCACAGACTCTTTCTCCACTTTTCAACTTTTAACTTCACAGACTCTGATGAATAAATACAGATCTGAAGTCAAAACATGGACCAAGAAAACCAAGAGCTTCTTTCCATCTAATCTATAAATGTCTCTTTACTCTACCGCTTCAAACTTTCAAACCCTTCTTTGCTCGACCGACAAATAATCAGCCGACACTGATCAATGAGCCGGCGTCTTCTGACCAGCTGCTCGTCAGAGATTTGCTGGCACCGAGCCTGAGACGCTGCCTCACGGCTCAGCGCTGAACACAACTCTGCAGACTGGAGCTGCAGCAGGGGACAGACGTTTAGCAAAAACAATGAAACTCTTATTTTCAACAACAAAAGGAGGCAGAATGATGAGTTCAAGGACAGAACGACAACACAGCGCTGCACTCAAGAGAATCAGAGAAACAGGAAACTTCCTCTGGTGAAGCTGCACAATAATACACACAAAACATCACAGTTAATTAATTCAAAGATGTCACACTCATTATGAAAAGTTGCTGAGTCATCACGCAGCCTGAAGCCTCGGAGGGAAACTGGATGAATTGATCCTTTATCTTTTATCACCCGTCTCTGTTTGATCCATCAGACTCTGACGATACAGGAGGAGAACGTGCTTCCTGGTTTTTCTGCTCTGTGATTGTTCACTTTTTCTTCATAATTATGATTTTTTTTTTACTGTGCTACAGAAACATTTTGGAGATTAGCTAATTTCATTTTAAAGGGATAGTTCAACATTTTGGCAAATTGGTTGTTGGAGTGTGTATTTGATGAGTTTGATGAGGGAAACCAAGAAATCCCATGAGCCTCCGTAGCGTAGCTCTGAGCAGCTCACGGCTCTGCTCCGCCATTCTAAAAATAACTTGCACCGACAATTAAAGATAACGAACCTACTGCTATGACTATAGGGATTATGGTGATGGGCCAGTTTGCTAAAATGTTGAACTATCCCTTTAAGGATTTGAAACAGCCAGCTCCATATATTCATATCAAAAACAACTAAACGTGATGTTTCTGAGCAAACACTTCTGACTTCAACATCAAATCGACCAATCAGCAGCTCAGGTTTAATCGGCTGAAAACAAAGAAGGAGGAACCCGTCCTGACCTGTCCGCGAGTCCAGCCGGAAGCGTCCGTCCTCGTTCCCAGAGATGATGCGATACACGATGGGATCCGGCCCGCCGCCGTCTCTGGTGAGGGCCGAGACGCTCAGCACCTCCGAGCCCACCGCAAAGGATTCTGGGATCTGCGCTGTGTACTCGGAGCTCAGGAAGACGGGCTGGTAGTCGTCCAGCGAGACCACGTCCACCGTCACCGTGGCGATGGAGTAGAGGTGGCGGGGCAGGCCGCGGTCGGTGGCCTTCACCTTCAGCTCGAAGTTGGGTGGAGTGTCGGGAGCCAACGGCCGCTCCAGCCGCAGGACGCCGGAAAACTCGTCCAGAGAGAAGTACCCGCCGTCGCCCGACACCAGGGAGTATTTGACCTCCGAGTTTATACCTGGAGACGAGAGAGAGATAATCAATCAATCAATCAATCAATCAATCAATCAATCAATCAGTCAATCAATCAATCAATCAATCAATCAATCAACCAATCAATCAATCAATCAATCAATCAATCAATCAATAAATCAATCAATCAATTGAACAAAACTCAAATAAAGAATTTTAGTATTTATTAAAAAATAAAGTCATAATAACATAATTTTATGAAAATAAAGTAAAGTGGCAATTTTGTGAGTGAAAAAGTTGTAAATTTATTATAAGTAGTAAGTTGATGGTTCTGGATCTTTCCTTGTTTGTGAAAACTATAATAAGTACACACTATTAAGCATTAGTTAAGCATTAAATACTGAATTCTTCATTTATAAGGCATTAACACTCATTGTAGTTTATAAACACAGTCATCTGATAACTCCAGAAACAATCAGGTTGAACAGTTTTATTATTTATTGTTTAAAGTGTGTACTTATTATAAAGTGTTACCATCTCCTTGTTTGTGAAAACTATACTGAAGTACAACTTCACAAAATGCTCCACTGCCTCATTTTAAAAACTTTCCTCCTCTAAAACAACAAGTTGAACTTTATTCTTTATTCTCAAAGTCTGTAAATCCCCCTGACGATCAATGAAGTATCTGATCAAAGGTTAGTTATTGGTTATATATTTAGTTGTGTTGAGTCACGGCTTCTACTGTGTTTGGTTTGGGTGGTGTGACCCAGACAGACAGATGTGCTGCTGCCGCTCCAACACCTGGACTCTCTTCTCTGAGAGGGAAACAAATCAGCCAGGAAATTACTCCTGTCACCAAAACCAGACCTGGATTTCACCACGAGGTGTGTTGATGTTTCACACACAGTCAGACAAAGCAGGAGAAAATAACAGTAATAATAATAGAAACACTGCATTTAACTTTCAACACGTCAATAAAAAAAAGGATGATGTTGAAGAAACTTTTATGCTTCTGCCAAAAAAACAAAACAACAGTGATTAAAACTGGATTCAGCTCCTCGAGGCGTCTCCACTCGCTCCCGGTTCATCTAACTGATGACAAATACTCACTGTTGGTAGACAAACTTTAATCTCATTACTGAGGCTGTACAGTGTTTTCTTTGTCCTTCTGAGTAGAAGAAGACAATGCTTTAAAGCTGAAAACTTTATTTAACGCCTCGGAGGCTTAAACGGTATTTAACAGGTATTTATTTTCATGCAACAGACGTTAACACAAAGCAATCAAATAGTAAAGCTCTAAAAGAACATTATTTAAAGAGGAAGTTGCACTAATTAAGATGTCATCCTTAGGTTATATTCTAGTCAATATGGGTATTATTATTATTATATTATAAAAACTCAGCCGGAGCTGTCTTGTCTTGTCTTCTTCATTTTAATCGTAGTTGTTGTTTTTTCAGTCATGGTTTTGTTTAAAATGTATGTAATGTTGTTAGTGTGTGTATTGTTTCATGTCTGTGTCTGTATTGAATGTGTATCACTTTATTGTCTCCTCCTTAATAAACATAAACACACACAGCTACTGAGCCGAGAAATGCCCCGAGGTCAGAGATGAGTCGTCTACGGTGATTTGTAGTTGAGTTTGTGGATAAGACTGACATGATGAGTCAAAACCAAAACATAGAAAAAGGTCAAAGAAATCAAAGAGGCTTATTATTGGCTGTCGACACTGGAATCAAATCGGTGGCGTCATCGTTGTTGTTGTTGTTGTTGAAACGAGAGGTCGGCGACTGCGACTAATAAATATTCATCCAGAGCGAAACTTAATGACAATCTGGTCGTCAGATGATTGGACGTCTTGTGTTGTTGTTGCACAGATGGAGAGAGAGACAGATGGAGGAGTCATTAAACAACGTCGGTCCCGCCGCCGCCGCAGGCGCTGCCGTTTCTAAATATCACGACGACATGATGAGGCCGGTGAACGCGGCAACAACTGGTGACACAGCACCGACCGATCAGTGGGAGTGTAGGTGTGGATTTAAAGCCAGAACTCAGGCCGTTAAAGAGGAACTGGGCAGGATTTTCACTTTAAAGGGATAGTTCAACATTTTGGCAAACTCGCCTATCACCATAATCCCTATAGTCGTAGCAGTAGGTTAGTTACCTTTAATGATCGCTGCATGTTGTTTTGAGATCAGCGAGGCAGAGACGTGAGCTGCTTAGTGAACACAATGGAGGTGAACGGTACTTTTGCCTTGCTCTCATCAAACTTATCAAATACACAACCCAACAACTCCACAACGCTCTGGTGGACAAGTTGTGACCTGCACATTCACCACGCTATGAGATAATAACACAACGTTACCACACAGAGTTGTTTTAGAGGGAAATACAGAGACTGTTGATGTAAAACTGTCCCCAACGGTAACGTGCAGAGTAGATCAGAGTATTTGCTTCATATGTCGTAATGTTATATCATTTTACATGATTATTTCATAGCGAGGCGTTGTAAAAGTACCGTTCACCTACATTGTGTTCGCTGAGCAGCTCACGTCTCTGCACCGCTGATCTCAAAACAACATGCACCGATAATTATAGATAAAGAACCTACTGTTATGACTATAGAGACTATGGTGATAGGAGGATCTGACTAAATGTTGAACTATCCCTTAAACTCTGCTACATTTTCACCTTAACTAACCAGCTCTAGAGTCCTAGTTCTGGTTAAACCAGTGACTTGTAACTAGTTCCAGGGAGAATGGAGGCTCTCTGCCTTCCACCTCTCTTGGCTGAAAACCAACCTTGTAAGATCAGAGCCTCCGACCCGGTGTCCCAGCTCTCGTCTTTATGGCGGCACCACCACACAAACATAACCGTAACCCGTAATCTCTTGTTGGTGACAGATAAGACTACACAGATATACACATGGTAACATGGTAGATGATAAATAACATTATCTACCGCTCCATGGGTTGATCTCTCTCTGTGTGGCTTCGTTGAAAACAAACAAATGCACGTGGAGGAGAGGAGGGTTAGAGACACAGAGGAGGAGACACCTGGAGGAGAGGAGGGTTAGAGACACAGAGGAGGAGACACCTGGAGGAGAGGAGGGTTAGAGACACAGAGGAGGAGACACCTGGAGGAGAGGAGGGTTAGAGACACAGAGGAGGAGACACCTGGAGGAGAGGAGGGTTAGAGACACAGAGGAGGAGACACCTGGAGGAGAGGAGGGTTAGAGACACGGAGGAGGAGACACCAGGAGGAGAGGAGGGTTAGAGACACAGAGGAGGAGACACCAGACCTGGAGAGTTCAGCTTTAACTGAACAATGTGAAAAATGTGTTAGAGGTTGAACTGACGTCGTTCACCTTTACCTGCTCTCTGCCTTAAACACTGAAAACACTGAACGCGCCTCCGCAGCTCACGGCAACATGTGACCTGTCGGGTTCCTTCACTGCTCAAACATCAGGGAACTTCTGTTTTCAGATCATAACTCAGACTAATGGGAGCAGAGGGAGGAAAGGTCGACACGGTTTAACTCACACACAGATGCTGCACGTTTTTCTTTTTCAAAGATTTTAACAAAGTGAGCTGAAGGTGGCGCTGCAGTAAAAGCTTCATGTTATTCATTTTTCTCTTTTCATTGTGTTTCCTGATTATTTAGATACAAAACTTTAACTCTGGAAACTTAAAAAACTGCTCAGACGAGTTTAACTCTGAAGGAACGAGGACAGAGTTGATCTTATTACAGACGGATCCACCAGTTTCTCAATGTTACAGTAAAAGAAAAAATGTTTCAAAACATAATCTGTGTCTTTTTTTTTTGGATGTGTTAACGTGTTTTTGATAAACTTCCAAAAAATACAAGCCAAAAGAGAAAAGAAAAAAAGAAAACACATTAGTCATTGTTGTCTGTGAGAAAGTTGGTGTGAAGAAAGACGACAAGACAAGCTGCTGCAGATCTGAAGGAGTGGCCGACCTGTTCTGTCTGCTCCTGCTCCCTACAACACTGTGTGTGTGTGTCTGTGTGTGTCTATGTGTGTGTGTGTGTGTGACTGTACTTGTCTGAATCTGTCTATCTTTGTGTTTGTGTGGGCAGAATATTTGGATATGTGGACGTCTCTATTGATCCTGCTGTGTGTGAACTGTGACTATTCAAGTGCTTATATAAATGACTTACTGTGTGTTTATGTGTGGCTGAGTTTCAGAAGAGAAAAGTGTCTGTTTTACTTTACTTTTATCTGACTTTACTGTTCCTGCACCTGAAAAAAAAACCAAAAAAAAAATCTCTGAACCGAACCATCAAAGAGAACAAATTAATAAAAGATTCAAGCTGCAGAGGAAACGTTCTCCTCCGCTCCTCAGTCAGAAGAGACCGACCGTCGCCTCGCCGTTTGTTCTGCTGCTGAGACGGTGAACAAGTTATTAAAAGGCTGAGTGTGCGATCAAACCGTCGTCGGAGCGACAGGTTTGTAGACGAGGAGCTACGAAACCAGAAACTTTGACAAAAACACAGGAAGAAGGAAGAAAAGGTAAAATGAGGAAAAGTCACGAGGGAGCGATGCAAACAAACACTTCACTTCACAACTAAACTAAACTAAAAGTAGTTGGTGTTAGTTTGGTCCATTAGTGAGAAAGCAGATTTATAATCTTTGTCCCAATGAAAACATTGATTCACTTCAACAGATTTATTTCACTATAAAGTTGTTTTTGTGTTTTTGCAGCTGTGAATCCAAACAACAGTGATGCTGTCGTTATAAACTTGGCATCGCTGTCGTCTTGTTTCTCTCACATTGCCCACAGTCTGTACATGTGATACTACTGGTTAACTCTGCAGCCAATCAGAGGGAGGAAAAGGCTTAAAAAAAAACTTTTTCTGCTCCTGCAGGTCACAACTTGTCCACCAGAGCGTTGTGGAGTTGTTGGATTGTGTATTTGATGAGTTTGATGAGGGAAACCAACAAATCCCATGAGCCTCCGTAGCGTAGCTCTGAGCAGCTCACAGCTCTGCTCCGCCGTTCTAAAAACAGCTTGCACCGACAATTAAAGGTAACAAACCTACTGCTATGACTATAGGGGTTATGGCAATGGGCCAATTTGTCAAAATGTTGAACTATCCCTTTAAAGGACAATTCCAGGCAAATTCAACCTGGGGTTCTAGTTTCCTAACATTGTAGGTCTTAAAGAATGAACCTGAAGATTTTCTGTTTAATGTCTCCTGTCCTGCAGTAGTTCTGTCTGTCCCTGCATCGCCACTGCAGCGTATAATGAGAGTGGACCGATTTTACGCTGTTTAGGCTGTTTACATCCCACAAAACCGCTTTTTTTCCCCCGCAGACAGCGTCAGATGACCGAGGGCTTTGTTCACTTCAAGAAAGCCAACATTACAAACATGTTGGCTTTCTTTAAGTGAACAAACCCCTGAGCTGTAATACAGTCTTACGCGAGAGGGTCAGACAGAACTACTGCAGAACAGGAGATATTAAAAAAGAAAATCTTCAGATTCATTCTTTTAGACCTAATATTAGGAAACTAGAGCCTCAGGTTAAATTTGCCTGGAATTAAATCATCATCAATCACTCAGATCAACATTCGTACAGAGAGAAACCAAAGAGCAGCAGCATGTTTCAAACACCTTGTTGCATAATTAACTGAAATTTTATTACCGGTTTTATGTGGAAAAACATTTGGATGAACTGGTTTTGTTTACGAGAGTTCAGGTGAAAGGAAAGTGGAAGAAGAAGAGTAGTCCGGGGCGGAGCCAGGCAGATGTTAACGTCTTTTAAATACGGCCTCATGACTGAACTGGAGCTGATTATTGTGTCACAGCCTTTTATTTAGAGTTCTTACTTTACTTTGTTTGTGTTTTATTCAGTTCGTTTTAATCATCTCTTGATCATTTGGTTCGTTCTGCGTCACTGGACCCGCGTTTTCTCTTTTACCGCGCTGCCCGACTCCGACTCCATTTAGTTTTTTTTAATTTGCTGCTCAGCGTGAAGCACAGTTTGAGTTTTGAAAAGTCCTTCACGAATAAATAAAGGTTGTAATTATTATTATTATTCCAGTCTGAGTTTGTTTGAGTTTGCTCATTTTACAACCTGCACACACCACACAAACAGAAAACAGCAATTTAAACTGAGAGAGATGCAGAATTTAAAACAGAACATCTTGATCTGTGGACGATCTGACAAATATGTTGAAGCTCCGCAACTTTGTTTTTCCTCTTATCTGCATTAACTTGATTTTACTCTTCACCTTGGTTTCGTGCAATAATTTGAATGTTTGTTTGTTTTTTTTTAATATATTTTGATCTTTGTTTCTATTGTCTTATCTATTTCCATTATTTTATCTTATGCTTGTTCACTGTTTTCTGTATGATGTTTTCTTCATTTTTGATTGTTTTATTTTCTCAATGATTTTGTATTTTGTATTGGTGCTATAGAAATAAAGTTTTTTATTACTATTCATATTATCCAGGGAGTGAAGAGTTAAAATCTGCAGCGGTGAATAATTACGACACAGCTGGAGCGAAACGGGAGAAAAGTATCAGGTGGGAGCGGCTCAGTCTTTTATTATGTTTAGGATCAGTAACAGCACACGTACACACACACACACACACACACACACAAAGAGTGTCCTGTGTTCGGCCCGTGGTATAAATCGTCCCACTGACACCAGGATTATCTCGACATGTTGTGACCTGAGATCAGCTGTAAGTTCATTAACCTCTGATCAACGTGACTCTGCAGCGTGTGAACCTCACCTGTGTCCGGGTCTTTGGCGTATATGACGGCGACCGGCGTCCGCACGGTGGTGTTGTCGAACACGGTGACCTCGTAGTGGCTGGACGAGAAGCGCGGCGGGTTGTCGTTCATGTCCTGGATCATCAGCAGGATGTCGGCCTGGCAGGAGCGGCCACCGCCGTCCGTCGCCTTGGCCACCAGGTTGTACTCCACCTCCCGCTCGCGGTCCAGCACGGCCAGAGTGAAGAGCTCACCTGGAGAGAGACGCAGACTCAGGGTCAGTCTTACACCGACAACACAGGTTCATATCAACTCAATATTATTCATTTTGTATTTAAATTATTAACGACTATAAACTAAAGAAAACATGGAAAGACACAAATGTGATTAAAAAAAACTCCTATGAACCTATGACCTATGAACTCGCGCAGGGTTGTGATCAATGATTTCCAGTCTCCCGACCAAGACACGGCAAGAGTTGATGCCACTGTGATGGTTTAATAATCTGACGTGGTGACCGTCGTGAAAGACAAAAATGGTCTAGTTTGAACCCGGCCTTGGTTGCAGTGCATTGAGCCTTCAGGGCCACCGTACTCCACTGAAGCTATCGCTGCTAGCTGCTGCATCAGTGACTTCCTGGGCCAAACAACAGATTAAAGGCTTAAAGGAGACGTGTTATATGTCCCTTTTCCACAAAATGAAATAGTCCCCAGGTGTCTTAAAGCCCCAGTATGTGAGATTTACCCCCATCTAGCGGTGCGGTTGCATGTCGGCACGTATTCTTGCTGTTGCGTTTACCAAGACAACCGACGCTGCATGTAACAGGATAAACAAGAAAGTTCCGCCATGCCAATATGTTGATGGTTTAACCTGACCCAATCCGTCTTTCTCTCGAGTAAAATAACATCCAGTTGGTTTGACCACTCACGGCGTCATTCAGGTGTCTGACTGCACCTGAAGGCAACACCAGCGCCTCCGTCCTTCCTCACACTAGCCTACACGGTGGTGACAGTTTTAACCGGCGCTGTCTGGAAAACTTTCTCCCCGAGCCGACAGCTGTGGTGAGCGGAGTTTGTGGTTCCCTACAGCGACTGTGACACTGAACGTAAAACATGACGATTCAACATGGCAGAGAAGGTTCGGTGAACCCCCCCCTGTATGTTTGTAACGACTTGTAACATCTCAATCTAAGAAGAAAGCTGAATTCCACTTCATTGAAATACGTATTTATGAAAGCGATATTTGATTTTTGTCAATAAAAAACCAGTAAAGTCCCATACTGTCCCTTTAAAGACATGTTTGTGACATGCTTTGGTCAAAAACTCCTCTCTAAACAGCTGTGTTCACAATGGCTGGTTTCAGTGCCTGTTCCTTTAAATGCAAATGAGCCACTGCTTGCCCCGCCCCTTCTACTGGTACCAGGTAGGGGTGGGGTTATGCAAATTCGAAAATTAGTTACATCATTGCTAGACAACTGAGGGAACAGCTCATGAAACCACATGTATTTCATCCTAGAGAGCCTGGAACATAGAGATTTTTTTAAATTCTCACATTTTGGGGCCAGAAGGCAAAACGAACATCAAAATAAAGAGCCTTCAAAAAGTGATATTTCCATAACAAATCCCCTTTAAAGACAAAAACTTTCTCTAAATAACCTGTGGTCCTGTATAGTCTCATTAGCACCTGAGCTGACAGCAGTTATATCCAGTTTGCCTGCTGATGTTTCCTTGTTTTATCTAAGCCTGGATGTCAAAGTAAAGCTGTTGTAATCAAAATAATTGTGGAGACACTTGAACTAAAGTGTGTTTCACTGACGGAGCGACATCAGTGTCTCTGCTGGTAGAAGCTGCCTGATCTCCTCCAGGCGATCAGCTGGCACTGAACACATGAGACGAGGATGTTATGACAGAAACAAAGTGTGATGGATGTCGGCGAGCGGCTTTCCAACGCAGGGAAAATAACTAATGACAAAAGAAAAGCTTTCGGCTCTTGTCGGCACAGAGCCCGAGTGACAAGCTGCAGCAGAGCGCCGGCGATGGTATCACCAACTAAAACACCCGGCCCAGTTCACCGAGAGGGGAAAGCGCTCCTGTTTTGACCCCAAACAGACACCGTAGCCCCGTGGTTAGTACCTGTCCTGTGGTTCAGGTGGAACTTGTCTGCGTCGGGCCCGTGCAGCGTGTAGGAGATCTGGCCGTTGGCGCCCACGTCCGGATCCGAAGCCGACACCTTGAGCACGAAGATGTTGGAGGGCGAGTTCTCCATCACCACCTCGGTGTAGACGAGCTGCAGCAGGAGGAGAACAACAGGGATCAGGCTCAGTTTACAGACACAGCACTGTGAAGTGAAGCTGACGGGGGATACGATGATATGAGTGTGAAACTGAAGGAGTTCAGAGGATAGATCGGTTTATCGTTAGACTGTTTAACTCTCAGGAGGTCATTATGGAGCTGACGGCTCCAACAGCAGCACAGCAGGAGGAAGAGGACGACTGTATGAGTAATATTTACTTTTAGTTTACTTTAGTTCAACATTTAGTCAAACTGGTCCATCACCATAACCCCTATAGTCATAGCAGTAGGTTTGTTACCTTTAATTGTCGGTGCAAGCTATTTTTAGAAGAGCGGAGCAGAGCCGTGAGCTGCTCAGAGCTACGTTACGGAGGCTCATGGGATTTCTTGGTTTCCCTCATCAAACTCATCAAATACACAATCCAACAACTCCACAACGCTCTGGTGCAGCGTTTCTCAAACTTTTTTCAGTCAAGGCACCTTTCAAAAGTGCATAAAATCTCACGGCACCCCTGTGTAAAATATAATTCAAAATGACACTGCATAAATGTCTTGTTTATTTAGACAGGACATTATTATTTAACAGAGCATAACAAAACTGTAAATGTCCATCTGAAGCCTACATCTGCACATACACACACATACACAATAATCTGAAATGTGCTCAGATGAATATCCACCGTCTCCGGTTTGACTTAACAATCAGAAAATTTCCACCGTGCACTGCAGTGTGTTTTTATACATCAAACGCACGGATCAGAGCGGACACAGATCCACTGGAGAGAAGACCATCACGCGCTTTTAGAAGAAAGCTGCCGACCAGGTTACAAACGCGAGCCGCTTGACAAGCTGCTGTTGAGTTGAACATATTTCACCTCTGAGCGCTCATGGGTGCCGAGAGCTTTTTTTTTCGCTGATGGTTTGAGCGCCGAGCTCCATCTGAATGGAAAGTAGACTCCGGTGGATTTGCAAAAAAGAATGTTTTCTATGAGATGTCAGAAGAGGTATTTTTTTCAATCCAACAACTCACCCCAGTGTGCAACGCTCTGGTGGACAAGTTGTGACCTCTAAAACAACTCTGTCTGGTAACGTTGTGTTATTATAAAACCACCAACACATATTTTTTTATGTTTATATATGTGTATAAGCAGATTTACAAGAACACATTTAACTGGAAACTCCCTAAACTATGAAAACTAACATCTACAGTCAGTTTAACCTCTTTTATTGAGCAACAGTTTCATTATTTTTCAATCACATATTGAAGTTATTGGACCTACCTTTGATGGTAGTGAAACAGGAAAAAAAAACTTAACAGAAGATTAAAAGTTTTAATTACATTCACACTGACACAATGTTTATTATCACAAATCAATAATCATAAGAGTTTGTTTTTGTATTTAAGAACTTATTCCATTAAACTGATGTTTAAAACACTGAGTCGTTAGTAGAGAACAAACTGAAACTGACACCAGCACTGAGTTCATTATTGAGACCGAGCACGTTCCTCTCTGAATTGATATTGACATGTTTTTGTTTTGAGTGGAGGCTGCAGAATAAAATATGTATGGAGACGTGAGTTTGCCCCGTGGATCACCTCTGCTGCTGTGGTGTGTGTGTGTGTTTAAATTAACTTTAGAGGGATTCTCCTCAGCTCACATCCAATAACAAATTATTTCATTTAGATACAAGTGTTTTTACAACACAGGCTGCCCAAGGTCGACTTGAAAAGTAAAAATTTTCATGTAAAAACATAAATATTTAACGTGTTTCATCTTCACTTTAAAATCCTCCAGTGGAATAAAGTGGACGACTGTGTTTATCAGTGAAGCTTCAGGAGGCAGGCGGGTGAATTAGAACATTTAATTTACGGAGAAACATCACAGGTTCAATTAAAGGTGTAAAGAAAAAGTGCAAAGGAGATAAACTGTAATTCCCCCCGTGAGTCTCGGCTCTGATGACGTGACGCCTCCTCACCTGCTCGCACAGCGGGCTGTTGTCGTTGATGTCCAACACGTGGACGTCCACGGTGACCGGAGCCTCGAACTTCCCGTCAGTGGCCGTGACCCTGAGCGTGAATCTGTCCTTGGCCTCTCGGTCCAGACGCTCCTTCGCAATCAAACCCCACTCGCCCTCGTCCTCCTGGATGATGGCGAACAGGCCCAGCGGGTCTCCGTCTGCAGGAGCGAGGAATAATAACTGATTACCTTTTATAACATTATAACATTAAATGCAGCTGTTGATACTGTATATTTTTGTGTTTAGGTTTATTGCATGATTATTTTTGCTTTGCTATCTATCTATCTATCTGTCTGTCTGTCTGTCTGTCTGTCTGTCTGTCTGTCTGTCTGTCTGTCTGTCTGTCTGTCTGTCTGTCTGTCTATCTATCTATCTATCTATCTATCTATCTATCTATCTATCTATCTATCCAACTGTATGTGACAATGAAGTAAATCTCATCTTCTTAAAATGCGAAAATTAGGGTGAAATCATAAAAACAGATGAGAGTAAAGCAATAAAATTAAAAAAAATAAAAAGGTCCAAAAGTAGATACGTAAAACAGGAGATGGAGGTTAAAAATTGCAGAGAGAGGACAATTTGCCACTTACTCCAACCTGCAGTCTGACCGATCAGATCATTTTGTGCTTTCAAAGTCAAAAAGTTCATTCCTTCAGTAACTCTGCTGTATTCTCCAGTTTTATTTTCTCTAAAAAGTTTCCCTGCTAATAAGTCAGATTATAATGTATTATTCAGATTTTTTAAGGAAAGAGGAAAATGTGTTTCCAAGTGTAACTGCTGATTCTTCTTCTGCTTCCCTCAGCGTCTCTCACTTCTTTACGTTCTGACTTTTAATTCACAGTTTTCTTGTCTAAATCAAAGTCTTTGAAGTTGAGAGCCAATGCTGACGTCGTTCCTGGTGTTTTTCTGTTGTGGCTGATGTTTTAACGTCAGTCTGACTCACTTCACTTTTATTGCTTTCTCTCCCTTTGCTCACAAACTTTAACAGTTGAAATGAAAACTTTAACAGTTGTTGTGGTCTGACGGCGGCGGCGGCGGGTGAACGTGTCCTGTTGCAGCAGGTTGCATCACGGCCGTGTGCACTGTGTGCAGCCACCTTGTTTGACAGGTGACGCGTGCAGATGGAGACGCTGCAGACGTCCAACCCGCTCAGGCAAACAAACATAAACATGTCAATTCTGTGCTGCTGTCAGAGTTGCCCCACCGGTCTGTGATGTGGCTTCTCTCTGGCTGCTGCTCAGGAGGAGTTATACAAGTCATTTTATTCCATTTACTTCCACATAGATGGATTTTATTTAAAAAGCTACTGCAGCAGATGGAGATGTTAGTCATTAAAGTTCAACTGAAAGTTGTCAGACTAAAGCTGTTCTAACATAAAATCATTTAGACCATGAAAATTCATAGTAAAACTGCTTAAAATAAAGGAAAAGTTCATAAATTTGAACTGTTTTCTGTTCAGTCTCTTATCTTTAAAACTAAACTGTTTATTGTGAGAAAAATAAGCCTGTACATACATTTGAACAATGAACAATTTTTGACTTTCTGTTGTAGAAAAAACTTGGAAACTTAAAGGGATAATTCAACATTTTGGCAAATTGGCCCATTGCCATAATCCCTATAGTCATAGCAGTAGGTTCGTTACCTTTATTTGCCGGTGCAAGCTGTTTTTAGAACGGTGGAGCAGAGCCGCGAGCTGCCAAAATGTTGAACTATCCCTTTAATTTAGACCATGAAAATGAATACTAAAACTGCCTAAAAGTTCATAAAGTTGAACTGTTTTCGGTTCAGTTTGTTCAGAAGTTTCTTGCTGTGTCACTTCTATATTATTATAAACTGTTATATAGTATATTATTATTATTTATTTATAAACAACTTATAATATATAAAAAACCTGGACTATACAGACTTGTTTATATCTTTATTTTATATCTTTACAACTAAACATACTGTTTTTATGTGAGCCTGGGACTAGTTAGATCTTTTTAATTGATCTTGTTATGATTGTAGCACGGCACTGAGATCATTGTGAGGAAAATAAGTCTGAATATATAATTGAACAATTAACAATTAACGGTTTTCTTGTCTTTTCATCAGGTGGTCGAGCTGCATGGGAGAAATTTAGACTTCAGACCTCGGCGAGACTTCAGAAAAATCACTGCTGTGAATTTTGAATTTTGTTGTGAAAAGAGCCACTGTGCTGTAGACAAACACGCACATACACGCTGCTGAATAAATAACATCGTCACATCAATCATCCTGGTTATGGGCGACTTTAATAACCAATGTTTGCTTCTGTTTTTGTGTCTTTTTGACAAGCCGATGTTACAATCAGACAAACCCAACCATTTATAAATAATTCCAATACAAATATCCCCCTGTTACCAATTTTTTTTTTTTTTCCAAAAACAGTGTTGTGACAGCAGACTCCTTTAGAGCGGCCGCGCTTTATAACTGTCTGGAGGAAAATACAAGATCTGCATTAATTCAAGGTTTTGTTTTTGTTGTTAGCCGCAGGATATCCAGTCTGTGCTCGGCCTTGTCAGCTTGTCGACCTGTTTTTGTCTGTTTTTGCGATTAATTTGTGCCTGTGTGACAGAAAACTATGACTCAACGATAGCACAGATGTTAAAGGGATAGTTCAACATTTTGGCAAAATGGGCGTGGTGCATGTGCAGCTCACAACTTGTCCACCTGAGCGTTTTGGAGTTGCTGGATTGCACCGACAATTAAAGGTAACAAACCTGCTGCTATGACTATATTTTGACAAAATGTTGAACTATCCCTTTAAATCACTACCTTACTGTCCTGGTGAATCCCTTCATTGATCCAGTGGTTTTGGCTGATAAACATATTGACAAACGCACCTGTGATGTAACACGTCACCAGCCGGTTCTCCAGAGACACGTCTGCATCCGTGGTCGTCATGGACACGATGACCTCGCCGGGGCCGCTGTTCTCCACCACGGAGCCTCGGTACACGTCGTCGGAGAACTTGGGCGGGTTGTCGTTCTCGTCCGTCACCGTCACCTCTACCAGGACGCTGGACGACAGCTTGTTGTCGCCGCCGTGGTCGGTGGCGACCACGTTGAACCGGTAGACTCTGGTCGCCTCGCAGTCCGTCTCCCGCACCGTCGTTATCCAGCCGCTCTCGCCATCGATGGAGAACACGCCGGAGACGTCGGCTGTGGTCTCATCGGGCAGAGACTCCAGGCTGTAGGTGACCAGGCCGTTGCCGTCGGTGTCCGGGTCGTTGGCGGTGACCTGAGCGTCAACACAAACGACAGGTGGTGGTTTTATATTCAACTTGTGAGCAAATACTCAAGTCTGAATTAGTTATTGGTGATCAGTTTATTTAAAGGGATAGTTGCTATAGTCATAGCAGTAGGTTCATAATCTCTGAGCTGTGAGCTGCTCAGAGCTACGCTACGAAGGTTCATGGTCATCAAATACACAATCCAACAACTCCAAAACGCTCTGATGGACAAGGGAAACCAAGAAATCCCATGAGCCTCCGTAGCGTAGCTCTGAGCAGCTCATGGCTCTGCTCCGCTGTTCTAAAAATAGCTTGCACCGACAATTACAGGTAACGAACCTCCTGCTATGACTATAGGGATTATGGCAATGGGCCAATTTGCCAAAATGTTGAACTATCCCTTTAAATAAACTGATCACCTCTCTCGTATCACAGCAGCAGATGTTCTCCTCCATCCATAGATGGACTTTATTAAAAGCTGCTGAAAGCTGTTGCCACATGAAATCTAAAAAATATATATAGATAGTTTCCAAACATTTGACTTTCTGTTGCAGAAAAACCTTTGAAACGTCACTCAGACCATGAACATTAATACTAATGAGACTTAAAATAAAGGAAAAGTTCATAAAATTCAACTCTGTTCAGTTTGTTCAGACATCTCACCTGGATGACGGTGGTTCCTGCCGGCATGTTCTCGGCCAGGAAGGCCCGGTACGGACTGGCGTCGAACACCGGCTGGTTGTCGTTCACATCCTGCACCTGGATGCTGACGGACACCAGCGAGGCCACGTCGGTCCCGTTGTGGTTGCCCTGGGCGATCACGTCGATCTGGTACCACTTGGTCTTCTCGTGGTCGATGGTCTTCTGCAGCAGCAGCGTGCCGCTCTCCTCGTCCAGCGCGAAGACTCTGTCCTTGTTGCTTTCCACCGTGTTGCCGTTCACCAGGCTGTAGATGAGCGGCGTGTCGGAGTCGGCCCGCACCGAGCCGATCTCCGTTCCCACGGGAACGTCCTCGGCGGCGGAGAAGGTGTAGAGCGGCTCGGAGAACTTGGGCAGAGGAACCTCGGGAGGAACGACCTTGACCTGGACGGGGACGGTGGAGTTGTAGAACGGGAGGCTGCCGTCGCGAGCTTTGACCTTGAAGTTGAAGATCTTGTTCTCCATGCCGACGAGACTCTCCTTGACGCTGACGACGCCCGTGAACGGGTTGATCTCGATGACGTCTTCCGTCACTTCCTCCGTCTCGTCCACGGTGTAGGTCACGTCCGCGTTCTTGCCGTCGTCGGCATCGTACGCCATGATCTGGATGACGGGTGAGCCTTTGTTCACCGTCGACTGGATGGAGACCTGGTACTCCGACGCCTTGAACTGCGGCACGTTGTCGTTCTCGTCCGTGAGGATGATCTTGACCGTGCAGAACGCCACTTTCCCGCCGCCGTCCTTCGCCATCACTTTGATCGCTATGACTCTCTGCGCCGGGTTCTCTCTGTCCAGCGGCTGCGTCGTCACGATCTGCCCGTCGCTATCGATGGCGAACGTCTCGTCGGCCAGCTTGTTGATGATGGTGTAGTCGACGCTGCCGTACGGCCCGTCGTCCGGGTCGATGGCGGCCAGTCGGATCACGCGAGTTCCCGCCTCCGCATTTTCCGCCAGCTCGGCCTCGTAGACGTTCTGCTTGAAGTACGGGCTGTGTCTGTTGCTGTTGATCATGTCGATGTTGACCGGCGCCGTCTTCTGGAACACGCCGTCGGACACGGCGACCGTCAGGTTGTAGAACGGGTCGAGCTTCCTCTTGCAGACGTTGGAGAAGGAGATGATCCCCGAGGATTCGTTGATGTTGAAGTAGCGTCCTTCGTTCCCCGACAGGATTTTGTACTTGAGGTTGTTCAGGTCGCCGCTGTCGGGGTCCGACGCTTGGATTTTTATGACGATGTGGCCGCATTTCGCCGCTTCGTCCAGCGTGGCGTCGTACTGGGAGCTGACGAAATCCGGCGGGTTGTCGTTAAGGTCCGTGACGTTGACGAAAACGCTGGTTTCGCCGCTCAAGGGAACGCTGCCGTTGTCGGTGGCTCGGATTTTCAAGTTGAAGTGTTTCGTGTTTTCGTGATCCAGCACCTGTTTCGTGGAAATCAACCCAGTCCGAGGGTCGATCTCGAAGAAGTCCGTCTCGTTTCCCTCCGTCTTCACCATCCGGAAGGTCAGATCTTTGTTCCTGCCGGAGTCGCCGTCGGACACCGACAGCCGGATCACCGACGTCCCGACCGGCAGCCCTTCGTCCACGTTCACGCTGTACGTCAGCTTGGAGAAAACCGGCGCGTTATCGTTCACGTCCTCCACTTCTATTTCTATCGAGGCCTCGGAGAACGCTCCGGTCACGGAGTCCGTAGCTCGGACCGTCAACACGTGCATCGTCTGGCTCTCGTAGTCCAGCGGCTCGGTGACGGTCAGGACGCCGGTTTTGAAGTCGATGTGGAAATGCTTGGAGGCGTTTTCCTCCTGCAGGTTGTAGATGAGCCGGTAGCCCTCGGGGTTCCTGGCCTGGACGTGCAGGATGGTGGTGAACGGCGGGACGTTTTCCGGCACTTTGAGCGGATAGAGGAGCGTCTGGAAAACGGGGTTGGTTCGATTCCTCACCTGGATGGTGAGCTGCGCCGCCGTGCTGCGGCCGGGCTCGCCCTCGTCCGTCGCCGACACCGTCAGCGTGTATTTATTCAGCGCATCGAAGTCCAGCGGCCTCTGAAGGGACACGTCGCCGACGTCGGGATCGATCCTGAAGAGGTCGTAGTCTTCCTCCAGCGAGTACACGACGACGGCGTTCTCGCCCAAGTCTTTATCGACGGCGGTGACTTGGTACAAAACGTCTCCCGGCTCGGCGTCCTCGGAGATCATCATGGAGAAAGGTAAGTTCAGAAACTGCGGCGCGTTGTCGTTGACGTCGTCTATGAAGACTTTGACCTGCGCGGTGGCGGTCCTGGGCGGCGTCCGCAGGTCTCGCACCTTCACCACGATGTCAAACACGTCCTGTTCCTCTCTGTCGAACGGGACGCCCGTCGTTTCCAGGACGCCGGATGTCGGCGAGATCGCAAACCGCCCCATCGGGTTGAGCACGGAATATAAAAGAGGCTCGTTTAAATCGCAACCCGTCGTTTTCAGCGCTAATAAAGTTTTTCCCGTGTGCAGGTTTTCTGTGACGCTCTCTGAGTAAACGGCGTGCTCGAATCCAAGGTCGCTCGCCGTCAGGTTGGTCACGTTCACCACGACGGTGGCGGTGTCTTTGTAGAGGCCGTCGGAGGCTCGCACCACCAGCTCGTACGACGGTCGGAAGTCGGACGCGTTGCTCACGGTGATGAGTCCGTTGTACGGGTGGATGGAAAAGGCGTTGTGCAGGTTGCCCTCGGTGATGCTGTAAGAAACCGCCGAGTCGGCGTCGTGGGCCGTGACGTGAACGACCTCCGTGTCTCTGACGGCCGGGAAGATGACGGACGACTCGTACAGCGCTGCGGCGAACTGCGGCGGGCAGTCGTTGAGGTCCAGGACGCGGACGGTGACCGTGGCGACCTCCGCCGCCGATAGCGCCGGCTCGCCTGAGTCCGTCACCTGCACCGTGAAGCGATACTCGGCCTTCGCCTCGAAGTCGACCGGCGTCGCCAAGGAGATGGTTCCCATGCTCGGGTCGATCTTGAAGACTTCCAGCGCCGCCGCCTCCAGGATCTGATACACCAACATGGAGTTGGCGTCTCTGTCGGCGTCCGTCGCCTGGACGACCAGCGGCGTGTTCCTCGCTCCCATCACCATGCTGTTGACGTGAGCCGACTCGCTGATCTGCCCCGCGTACTCCCTCTGGCGAAACACGGGGGCGTTGTCATTCTCGTCGATCACGTAGATGTGGACGCTCGTCCTGGACGTGGCGCCGGCCGTGGTGGTCGCCGCCACTCTGAGCGTGTAGGAGGCGCAGCTCTCGAAGTCGACGTGCTTCTGCGTGGAGATCAGCCCGGTGTACGGGTTGATGTGGAACGTCCCGTTGCCGTTGCCGCTTTCTATCCCGTAATGCACCGCGGCGGGGCTGGAGGCCGCGATGGCGACCACCGGCGTTCCGATGGCGCTCAGTTCGCTGATCTCGGTCAGGTATTCGTCCGAGGGGAAGGCAGGTGGCGTGCGGTCGGAGACACGGACATGGACGTGGACGGAGCAGAGGTCGCTGCGCTGCGGGAAGCCCTGGTCCGTGGCCTTGACCGTCAGGTGGAAGCGGTCCTGAGGCTGCAGGTCCAGCGGTTTGGAGACGCTGATGGCGCCGAGGGACGGGTCGATGGAGAAGACGCCGTCAATGTTTCCTGCAGAAGAAGAAACGACGAGTTAGAACGATGAGCTGTTTAAAAATACAATGAGCAGACTGTTGATTTATTATTTAGTATTTTAATTATATTTCCTTAAAGGGATATTTCAACATTTTGGCAAATTCTCCTATTGCCATAATCTACAGTCACAGCAGTAGGTTCATTACCTTTAATTGTCTAAATAGGATTTGAAGGATGCCTAAACACATAGCTGTACACAGGTTCTGTTCTTTTTGATTGGTTATTACTAAATTTTCGATAGTTTGTTTCTTTTTTGATTGTCTTGCAATGTATTGTCCACTAGGGATATTGGTAATAAAATTAATTCATTAAATTAAATTAAATTAGAATTATAGATTCATTAATAGATAAGTAAGAAAGGGGTAGGGTTACATAAGTTTTACTTCTACCTACTCCTTTATGGACACTGCTCTTTTGTTTGTATTCTTTTCTTGTTTTAAAATTTGATTTTTTTTTTATGTTCAAAACAAATAAATTCATTCATTCATTCAACATTGGCAACTAAAACAATCCAATAAAAACTGTTGAAAAAAAAGAAGAAAAAAAAGCTGCTAACATTAGCTGATTATTTTGATAATTAAAGTTATTTTTTATGGTTACAGCTTCTTGAATCTGGGTATTCATTACCGTCCTCAGTATTAAACCGTGGTGAACTGAAGATTTGCAGGTTTTGTCACTGTTGCAATTTCCTGTTGCCGTTTAACGTGATGAATCAATATTAGTTGAGAAAACAGCTCCTGGTTGATGTATCGTCTCTAACAAACTAATAACATCTCAGCCCATCTGCACTACTGTATGTGTCTGGTATTTGAGCTAAGCCTCGCTAAGATCATCTAAAGGCCTGCTGCTATTTAATTGTGGTGGTTATTTCTCTTTCTCTATTTCTTTAGGTAAAAGGTTGTTGTTTTTTCATTTTGATTCTGGTGCATTTTTTCCTCTCCACTGCATTTCAACAAGAGATTTTATTTTTTTTCCCCTCTGGTTTTTCCTGCAAGTTGAACCAGTTATTAGGATGGATGTTCTGTGCTGTATAAATCACACTGAGCAGGCATTATGAGTTCCACTGCAGCAGCCGGGGTTCCGCGCCGTGCTCTGCCTCACGTTTTTCCAGCTGCTTTGATCATACATGATCAGCAATATCCCCCCTGGATAAAACCCACAGTACTGCCAGGGAATGCAAGTTGTTTGGCTCAGCTATTCTCTCAGAAGGTCAGGACGTTTCTGCGCCGCATGAGAAGCGAAGAGAGGCAATAAAATGATAGAGACAAACAGAGGTGTGAGAAATTCAAATCCCCAAACAGAAATCATGGCAGCCGAGGTAATTGAGATGCACTGGTCTCTCTCAGGCGTCGTCATCGTGTCCTTGAACTCGCTTCTTCCGCGGAGCTCGGTTGGCGTTTTGAAGGCTGCGGCCGTCCGAGGCCGATCCCAGCGGCCCCGATGTTAGAAAACGGTTGGAGGCTTCCAAAGTGTGAATGTGTGCGTGAAGCAGAGTGAAGGTAAATAAATAAATAAATAAAACAAGCCGTCAGTTGCTCACCTGAGTGCAGAGAGTAGACGATGTCTGCGTTGGTGCCCGTGTCCTTGTCCAGCGCCTTGACCTGGACGACCTCGGAGCCGGCGGGCGCCAGGTTGGAGACGCTGGCCTCGTAGCGGGGGCTCAGGAACGCAGGCGAGTGGTCGTTGCAGTCCTCCACGTGAACCACCACCTTCACAAAGTTCCTCTTCACAGGGATCTCCTGGTCACGCACCTGAGGGGGCGAGGACAGGTGGTCCAACCGTTAGACCCGTTACAGTGACGATGAAGATGTAATCAATAAATAGCTTTGTTTTTCTTTTTGAGCGACTTTCCTTTATTCTCTTCCTGCACATTTTAACTGCACAAATTAAAATTAAAAATGAATGAATTAATTTATTTAGAAGTCTACTACATAAATAGCCATATCAATAAACATATATACATTCATAAAAATATATAAAACATATATATAATATATAAATATGGAACATTGTGACTGCTTTCTGTCTTTCTAAATTGATGTGATCAAAGGTCAGGTGTACGTTTAAACATAAACAGTGCAAGTAAAGATTTCAGGTTAATTTTTAAGTAGAATAAATATTAAATCACAGTAGCAAAGACTGAGACAGTTTTTCTTGTGTCGTATTAACTTGGCTTTTATCTCTGTCGGCTACACTGCTTTTATATAAAAGAAGAAACAAGAAATAAAATGAAAGTGAACAGTTACAGAATGACGGCAGAATAAAGAGTCTGAGTCGTGTTTCATGTTCAGTATCAGAGGGAAGAAGATTCGATTTGTTTAAAACTGTGTCAAACTGTAAAAAAAAGGAAGATGAGGACGAATCATTACCATGACGATGAGAGTGTGAACGGAGATGGTCTCGTAGTCGAGCTCCTCCGTCATCACCAGGACGCCGCTCTTGGGGTCCAGGTGGAAGAACTTGGTGCTGTCGGGGTGGAGGCTGCTGTGGATGGAGAACACCAGCTTACTGTTTGTGTCGGCGTCCTCCGCGCTGATCTGCAGGATGTCCTTCCACGGGGACGTGTCCTCGGGGACCCGCACCTGAAACACACCGCCACAGGGAGGAGAGGGGGCGGGGTTTAACTCCAGGGTTATAACAACAAAACAAACACAGGAAACGACCGTGTGTGAGAAACAGTGATGGGGAGTAACGAATTACATGCAGCGTACTTTAATTACAAAATGTTCATAATTGCAAACTCATCAAATACACAATCCAACAACTCCACAACGCTCTGGTGGACAAGTTGTGACCTGCACATTCACCACGCTATGAGATAATAACACAACGTTACCACACTCTGTGTGTTGTTTTAGATTTACTGTACAGAGACTGTTGATAAAAAACTGTCCCTGAAGGCAACGCGCATCAGTGGATTTGCATGTATTTCCCTCCAAAACAACTCTGTGTGGTAACGTTGTGTTATTATCTCATAGCGTGGTGAATGTGCAGGTCACAACTTGTCCACCAGAGCGTTGTGGAGTTGTTGGATTGTGTATTTGATGAGTTTGATGAGGGAAACCAAGAAATCCCATGAGCCTCCGTAGCGTAGCTCTGAGCAGCTCACGGCTCTGCTCCGCCGTTCTAAAAATAGCTTGCACCGACAATTAAAGGTAACGAATCTACTGCTATGACTATAGGGATTATGGTGATGGGCCAATTTGACAAAATGTTGAACCATCCCTTTAACACACTATCAGGTCTTAATATGAAAATGGTTGAGAGCGTTCATTCAGAATTAAGAAAAGTACATGTACATCAAAATGTATTTAAATGCAGTTGAGAAAGTAATTGAAATATTTACACTACTATTACATTTTCAACAGAGTAACTTGTTTCCAAAGTAATCTTCCCAACATTGGTCAGAAATGGATGTTTGACGAGTTTGTCTTTATAACAGTGGTTTAACCGAGGACAGAGATGACTCTGGGGACAGGAGACGTCCTGTTGGAGCAGAGAGGATGTTGATCACTGTAATTCAGAAGACAGCATTCACGCTGTCGTCTACTGTCCTGAGGATCACAGTGCAGAGTGAAGGAAGGCAGGAAGGTGTCACATCTCTGTTGTTACCACAGAAATCAATGAACCACAGCTGATCAGGTTATAATGGGAATCAGCATCTAACGGTTATAAATCTGGATTAATGAGCTCATCTATACTGTGTTTAATTATTGTATTCTCATATTTAATAAATGGTGCATTCTTCATTTATAAATCAAGAATTATATCAATAATAAACCGGTTGTTTAGGAGATGTCAGTGGTTGATTTATAAAATGTCAGTAAATGATTAACAAACTCATTATAGGAACATTTACACTGCACTGATAAACACAATGATTTAGACATCATGTGCAGAAGAGCTGCAGTATTGATACGTGTTTATAAAACATGTGTTTTCACATTCAGAGCCACGGTGGAGGATGTGAGAGAGGAGGAGGAATCCTGGCGACAGGTTTGATGAAGAGTCGGTTTGTTTCAACAGTGTTGTTGTAAGAAAGACTCGAGTACAGAGGAACAACACTATGAACTATACATAAACCATTAACTTTACCGCTCTGGTTTTTTATATATATTCTTAAATGGCGACCAGTTCTCACCTCGTACAGCGGCTTCAGGAAGACGGGCCGGTGTTCATTCATGTCCAACACGCGGATGTAGGCCTGCAGGACGCACACAGAGGAAACAACATAAATGAAAATATGGACAGTGCTGCTTCGAAGCTGAAAAAAAACCATAAATTAAGCTGTTGAGGTGATGATCTGGGGTTTCAATGTTCAGTGAAGGTTAATAGAAGAACGTCGTCCACTTTGTCTTTTGAGTCCTTTGATCTCAGACATGAAAGGAAAACGTTATAATGGTGATTTGTTTGTGGTTTGTCACATAATGTACAAAAAAATGACCCTTAACCCATGAATATAAACAAGGATGTAATAAATAATTGCAGAACAGATTCATTTCAGGAATGAGTTTGTAAACATTTATTTTTCTATTTCTTTATTAATTTAAGTTAGTTAAAGTTCCCTTAAGGTTTCCTTCTGTCAGCTAGATCTACCGTAGATGTGTTAGAAACAGCATTTTCTAAAAATTAATTTATTTTGCATGTATTTCTTTATTTATTCACACTTGTGTCACATTTTTATCATTCATACACCGACAGTAATCCAACGTGTTCTGGTTCTGACCTGAACCTGAAGGACAAGTCTGTAGAAAAACTAGTTTTTCTTTCTTTTCTCCAGGTTTCTCCTCTCACCTGCGTGGCGGCCGTGTGGTGTCCGTCAGTGACGCGCACCGTCAGGTTGTAGTTGGAGCGGCGAGCTGCGTCCAGGCGGCGGGCGATGGAGATGGTTCCTGTGTTCCTCTGGATGTCAAAGTCTTTGTCTTCATCACCACCTGAGAGACACAGAGACAGAGACACAGAGACAGGTGAGGCGATCAGACAGGTAGACAGACATTCCTCCTCCCTCCGTCTGTTGCCGAGGTTACAGGACGCAGCCTCACGGATCAGGCCGGGTCCGGCTGTCGGCTCTGATCTCTCTGATCATGTGTCAGAGTCTGCAGCTCTGATTTTGACTGGTTGCCGCTGTGATGCTTCTTGGCATCATTTGAAGACTCACGGTGATTTCCCTGTGGGGGGGGGGGGGGGGGGGGGGGATTATTAATGATCCACTTCTAAAGTTTGAAAAGTGGAAACCTCTCCAGCGTCAGGAAATACACACAGAGGATGAGGAGGAAATGATTCCTGCAGGGCCACTCTGATTGGTCCACTCGTCTCCTGTGACGTTCTGATGATGCAGCTCCTTAAACTCTGACAAATTACTCACGTCACCACCACTTAAATAAAAAAAATAAAAAGTGTGTTGTCACAAAATGTTGTTTTTTTTTTAAAAGTCTTGTTAGAGTCTCTGATAAATTCCTGCTGTTACAGCTATTGAATAAAAACAGAAGCACGGAGCAGAGAGAGAGAGAAATAGATTTTCTCTGCTCCACATGGATCCATCCATCACAGCAGGACATTCTGACGCCTCGTGTTTACAGAGCGAGAGGAGAAACCGACCGAGACGGAGACACTGGGAGCGTCCAACAGGACAGCAGCTGTTCACCTCCAGCTGAGGTTAAAGCTTCATGTTTGACCTTGACCTCCGTTTGTCCTGTCGTCCTGGTGGACGGAGTCACAGCGACTGACGGACAGGATTTAAAAAACTCACAACTACTGTTTTCTGCTTTCTACTTGTTTTTTTAAAGGGATAGTTCAACATTTTGGCAAATTGGCCCATTGCCATAACCCCTATAATCATAGCAGTAGGTTCATTACCTTTAATTGTCGGTGCAAGCTATTTTTAGAGTGGCGGAGCAGAGCCATGAGCTGCTGAGAGCTACGCTACGGAGGCTCATGGGATTTCTTGGTTTCCCTCATCAAACTCATCAAATACACAATCCAACAACTCCACAACGCTCTGGTGGAAAAGTTGTGACCTGCACATTCACCACGCTATGAGATAATAACACAACGTTACCACACAGAGTTGTTTTAGCGGGAAATTAATGGAAAACGCTGATGCACGTTGCCTTCAGGGACAGTTTTTCATCAACAGTCTCTGCATTTACATGTAGGAGTTGTTGGATTGTGTATTTGATGAGTTTGATGAGGGAAACCAAGAAATCCCATGAGCCTCCGTAGCGTAGCTCTGAGCAGCTCACGGCTCTGCTCCGCTGTTCTAAAAATAGCTTGAACCTACTGCTGTGACTACAGGGATTATGGCAATGGGCCACTTTGCCAAAATGTTGAACTATCCTATATGTTCGTCACTTTTTTTTTTGTTTTGTTTGTCTTTAATTCTTCACCACACGAGTCTTATATTGTTTGTCTCTACACAATGAAAAAACAGAGGACGTGTTCAGATTAATAAAGGAAATTGTTCACAAACTTTAAAGTCTCTTTAAAGCCTCGTCCTGTTCTGTTCTTATTCATCTTTCCTTCATTACATCATCTAATTGAATCATCATCATCGTCATCATCATCATGACTCATACTGTACCTTAAAGTCCATCTGCTCCTCTCATCCCTCCTTTATCCTCTCCTCCTTTCTCTCTCTCTCTCTTCCTCTTGTCCGTCCTTCTGTTTTAATTCTCTTCTACCTTCACGTCCTTCCTCTCTCTCCCTCTCTCTCTCTCAGCAGGTTGTGTGTATTTACGTGAGAAAGGAAAAACCTCATGCCTGCTCAGCCAGATGGTGTTTATTAAGATATCCACCTTGCAATAAGGCCACACATAAACTCTCACTAACACACACACATGCATGTTTCCGTCATGCGGTGGTAAAAGCTGCACCGAGGTCATAAATTCCTCTAATTTTCCTCCTCTTCTTCTTTTCATTTTCTTTCATTATAGCTGATCGATGGTCGGTCGTTGGACCTTTCACACACTGAGCTGCAGCGCTGCCTGTACACTAACCAACCACACACATTGACCAGTCCATTTAACTGCTTTACATTTCCACATCCACAGATTGACTTTCTGTGAGAAACACCTCAGTGGCGCCCGGTGGGGGGAGGGGGGTGGTCTTCCATGAGAGGAACTAACGAGAACTAATCGGATTCTCCATCACGTCAATGTGACATGACACGAGGAGCAGCGGCCATGTTCTGTGGTTATCGTTTATGAACGTCCACATACATGATATGTGATGTTGTAACAATATTCGTTAACGATATATATACTCAATTACCTGTTTATACAGTACGCAACAGTATCAGAGTCAGGACTGAGTTGGGAAAATGGCATTTTAACCTGCAGAACGACTTAAAACTGACTGAACTGATCAACCTGGGGGAATTCAGATCAATTTTAAAGGGGACATATTATGGAAATATGACTTTTTGAAGGCTCTTTTAACATATATCTAGGTGTTTGTCCTGCCGTCTGGGCCCCAAAATGTGAGAATTGACAAAGAAACCTGTAATGTGCAGGCTCCAGAGCTTGAAATCCATGTGGTACTCTACTACTGGAAAAGGAGCAGAATATGTCTCCTTTAAAGGACAGAGAAAGGAGATCCATTGACTTTGTGATTGTGGTTTCCCAACGTAATGTGTAATTTGTAATTCTTATGTTGTTAATCATGTAAATCTATGTAGAGTAGCTTGTGCGCTGCTCTCTTAGCAGGTTGCTCTTGTAAAAGAGGTTATTAAGAGTTTTGTTTTACCTGGTTAAATAAAGGAAAGAAGGAGGAGATTATATAGTATATCTGAATATATGAAATGACTGGTACTTCTTCTAATAAAAGGTTTCATAAATAGTGTTTACATGTGCTTTTATTTTATATGTACATGCCATATATTCAAATATAATATATATAGCTCTGTTTTCGTCACATTTCTAAAATGTTTGAAGTTGCATGTTTATGAGAAAAAAAAATTGCATAATTGTATTTTCTCTGATGTTATAAAGTCACATATTTTGAAGGAAACGTGTCAACACAGGTGTGTGAGGACAGATGCTGCTTGTTTTGCAGTGGAAGACCTTGTCAAACTTTTACTTTTCATTAGAGAATAGACAAGTTCTTTCTTTCTTTCACCTTGAAAATAACCTTGAGTTTTATTTCCTCTTTCTTGCAGCTTGTTTTTTCAACTTAAAATGATAATAATACAAAAACCTTGTTGTACAGTCCAGTTATTTTGAGTTCAAGTTGAACAGACCGGTCCTTTTATCAGGATACGGGTTGATAAGAGCTGGTCGACACAAACACAACTGGCCTGTCTGATTTATTCTGAGGAGAACAGGAGAGAAGCTGGAGGGAAATAAGAGAAATAAGAAGAATTTACTTCATGTTTAACTCAAACACAGTGATTTTAATGATGATAGATGTATGCTACTGATTTACTGTAGGTGACACTCTGACCTTTCCTCAGGCCCTTTCACATTCCTCCCAAACACAGACTCTACGCTGCATCAAACTTTCAGGATTCGTTCCTTTAATTTTGAACGACTGCTCTCCAGACAAATGTAATGTTTGTGTCTCCTGGAGGAACAGAGGCTCATTTGTTATGTCACCTTCGTAACAAAAGGTGAAACACTGCTGCTCTGAAACCCACTGAGACACATACAGAAACAAATCGTGACTCGGCTTGTATGAATTATTCTCCGTCTTTTTCAGAGCAGAAACCGATCGAAACGACGCATCTCTCTCCTGAGTCTCAAAGGGTCGAACTCAGGAAGTTCAGCAAGGTTATCAGCATCAGTGATCAGCTGAGTGGGCAGCAAACGTCCCCACCTTCAGGGCAGGTGGAGCTGAAACGGCCACTGAACAGATGTCCTGCTTTTTATTTTTATTGCGACTTCCTGCAGTAATCGCTCGAGGGGGGAGGAGGAGGGATAATAAAAGCAGCTTTAATTCCTCGACTCAACTCGTCCTGCGTCGGCCTCCAGGTCCAAACTCCGTCCTGTCCTGTCCTCAGCCCACACACATACAACCAGTCACCTCTCATGCTGAGCTGCTCGCTGTCTCTGATTTGATCTGCAGAAATATTATTTCAGTCACAGTCAGAGGTCGTGACGAAGATGAAGATCGATCATGACTCACGCTGTGCAGCTGCAACACCGAGCAGAGGCTCTGGGTTACTACGACTAAATACAAATCATGATGAAGGACCGTAGAAACCTTTATTCACCAGGAAAACTATACTCACTTTTTACTCAGGTAACTCAGATTATCCAGTCCACTTTGATATCCAATTGATCTCCCATGTCTTTGATCTTTTATTATTGAAAAAATGTCAAGTATTCTCTGGTTCAAGGCTGATTTTTTTTCTTCAATTTTCTCCATTTTTATATCGTTGTAAACTCTTTTTATTCACAAGATATAACAGCGGTGGTTAATAAAATTCAAACACACAGCGGCTCATCAAGGTCAGAGATCTGTGTGAGCTTCTCAAAGACAGATTTTTTTTCTTTTGTTAGTTCATTCTCATCAGTTGTACCTGCCTAAAGGAGGACAGAGAAGGGAAAAAAAAGAAAAACCCTCAAAACATAAACAGTTTTATGGAGCAGAAATATGTTTATGTTCTTGTCTGGTATCTGCTTAAACATCTGCCGACCTGCATCGTTCATCCTGCTGCAGCTCGGGGCTCTGACCTGCAGGCTGGAGCTCATCTCCATCATTATTCATCATCACTGAATGGATTTTGTCAGTTTCCTCTGATGATGACGATGATCATGATGAAGGTCGTGAGAGAAACTTTGGTGACCCTTTAATTTACAGGCAGCTAATTACGTGATAATGTCGAGAAATAGCCAAGAAATAACAAGTAATTGTGTTCTTATGTCTAGAAATGAACTAGAAATAACGGTCAATTTCATAATAATGTCTAGAAATAACTGATTGCTTAGAAATAGCCCAGAAAGAATTTATTGTAATTGACAATTGTAAGAAAGATTCTGGACTTTCCCCAAAAATTCAAAGCATGAAAAGCATGTGTAATATTTTGCCTTTATGAAAACATGACATTGCAATGAAATTGACCGTTATTTCTAGGCTATTTTTGGACACTACACAATTAGTTGTGATTTCTTAACTAAAGGTCCAGTGTGTAAAATGGGGTAAAACTGTGACATCAATTCATTTATATATTTTTTGGCTATTTCTTGACATTATCACATAATTAGCGGCCTGTAAATTAAAGGTCCAGTGTGTAAAATGCTGGAAACTGTGACATTCAGTGTTCAGATTCTACAGCAGTTGGCAGCGCTCACCCCTCCTGTCTGCACAGTGACGGTGGCCTCCAAAGACAAAAAAACGTGTTTACCAGGACTGGGATGAGTATTTCAGGAGCATGGAGCGATGAGGTGAAGATCTAAAGCATTTTACCCTTTTCCTGTGAGTAGTTTTTCATTCTGGCTGTGTTTCTATCAGGAGACCCTGCTGGACTCGTCCTCTCAGAGCAGATGCTTAACGGGGACGGACCTGGTCCCCAGCGGGAGCCGCGGCCTTGGACCTGCGGGTGCTGACCCTCATCCCGGCCACGCTGCGCCCAGCTGGGACCGGTGAAGCCACGGGGACGGGGACATGGCGTCCATGCATAAACAGCAGCAGAGGGTGCAGAGCTCAGCCTGCCTGCTCGCAGACTGTTTTTGTTTTTGTTTTACTGTCGCCGATTTTTCTGCATCCTGCCTTTCGAACACGGTGACTTGTTTTTGTGCAGATTCACAGGAGGTGTTTTAAATTATTTTGACAGCATGGGAAGTCTTCATTTGTCTCTGAGTTATCTCAAGGCCAGAGAGCGGCCGCGATAGGCATCTGGTTTCTGCTGCTGGAGAGGAGGGGGCGACGAAAATCTGATCATATCGGTATGAGGGAGGGGTCCTGAGGGACAACAGCCCACATGTGCTGCTGTGTGGCTGAGATGGGGGTCAGTGATACCCAGTGGAGAGAGAGGAGAACAAAACCAGAGGTGTCTTCATGTAGTGAAAAAAAAAAGACATCCTATGCTGTCAAAATATTTCAAACAATAAGCAGAATCAACACGGCTGATTATCATGAGTCAGCAAACTAATTATTCATTCAATGACTCACAGACATTAAAGAGATTGTTAAACATTTTGGGAAATTGTCCCATCATCATAATCCCTATAGTCATAGCAGTAGGTTCGTTACCTTTAATTGTCGGTGCAAGCTACTTTTAGAACGGCGGAGCAGAGCCGTGAGCTGCTCAGAGCTACGCTACGGAGGCTCATTATGGGATTTCTTGGTTTCCCTCATCAAACTCATCAAATACACAATCCAACAACTCCACAACGCTCTGGTGGACAAGTTGTGACCTGCACATTCACCACGCTATGAGATAATAACACAATGTTACCACACAGAGTTGTTTTAGAGGGAAATTCATGCAAAACCCCTGATGCACATTGCCTTCAGGGACAGTTTTTCATCTACAGACTCTAAAACAAAAGAAATCCCATGAGCCTCCGTAGCGTAGCTCTGAGCAGCTCACAGCTCTGCTCCGCCGTTCTAAAAACAGCTTGCACTGACAATTAAAGCTAACAAACCTACTGCTATGACTATGAAATGTTGAACTATCCCTTTAAAATTCAATGATCTGGTGGACTTTAAAACTGCTCAAATTATGTATAAAGTAAATAACTTTCAGGTGGTGTCTAGAGGATGTTTCAACCAGTAAATATGAATGAAGAAGGATTTGTATGTTTCAAAAACAAAAAGCACAAACAAATTAACACCGGTGTGCTTGAACTCGTTCTTTCTTAATTTCTAAAATGAGCTGGGAGGCAAAGCCTTTGGGTCAAGGTACATTTGTTTTGTTTTGGATTTATACTTAAGGGAAAAAAATGTAATGAATTATTGTTTGTTGTTTATTTATGTTTAAATGTTGTTTATTGATGTGTGTCCTTGATTACAGGACCGAAATAAACTCACTGTGAATGAGTCCGTAGCGTCGAGTTGTTCAAAACCACAGCCAGAGAGAAGATAAGGAGAGCAGGATGAGCCGACGCGTGACGGGCCATCAGTGATAATTACAGAGTTATGTTCGCAGACCACACACGGAGAAAAGCGCTGCACTATTATCCAGCGCTGCAACAAAACACGTGAGCTGTGATTGATTGAACACGGAGCCGTCAGAGCTCCTGCAAACCACCGCCGAGACCGACATCCACGAGAGCAGCTTGTTAAAAGTATAAATCAAATCATTTTTTAACCAGACGACGAGGTTGATGCTGTGGCTGCAGCTGCTAATTCCTCTCAAGGCAAATGTCTGCTTGTAGATCGTATCTGTCTTATCAATGTTACGTAACTCCACCTGGACCTGCATCAACGTTATGATGCAACTGACTGACAACGTCTACAAGTTCATGCATTTGGATTCCAAATATTTACTTCCAGGTGAAGAAACTTTATTTAAAATCACTTCCTATGTTTGAGGAAATTAAAACACAACTCAAACTCAAACAATAAGTTGTGTTTTTTTTTTAGCAATATTTTGAGCTAAAATTAAATTATCTACTTTATATTTCTGTTCTCTTTTAACTTATTCTTTTACCTGTTGGTTTAACAACCTGTCACTCAAGGATAAAAACGGTCTTAACAGTGTTGTGAAAACTTGCTGAGAGTCAGGTTTTCTATGGGAACAACAGGTAGTGAGGAAATCACATAATGTGATTTTTTAAAAACTGAAATAGTGCGATGCTTGTGGTGTGTACTGGGCAATGTGTACTTTTTATGTATTTTTTTTAATTCAGGGTGATATTTATTGGAAATCCTATTTTTAATGAGCTATTTATTCATTTTCTTACATGTAACTAGCAGACTTTGGACACAGCTCCAAACCCTGGTTTCTCTGGTACTGTATGTTATGTGTTCGTGCTATGAGCATGTGGTGTGCGAGCTGCCAAACGGAATTGCCCTTTAAGGGGCTTTAATAAAGTTGTCTTGAGTCTCAGATGTCGTTATTTCTCACAAGCAGGAAGAACCTGGTCTGGTGTAAACTGGAAGTAGATTGTTTTTCTGTTTTAAAATCCTGGAGAAAACCCCACTGGAGGTTGATCTGGAGGCTGATCAAAGTGACTGTTGGCGTCTCCATCATCATCATCATCATCATCATCATCATCATCATCATCATCATCATCTCAAAGGTCTCAACACCTGAGGAGTTCAAACTGAAACCGGTCCAGCACATTTCCCAAAGTCTCAGTTTCCATTGCTCTGAAGCTGCTGAGTCGTGACGACAGGAGGTGAAAACGGACCAAAACAGATCAGTTTTAAAGTCAAGAGACACCTGGTTGTTAAGCAGCTGAGTGAAGTTCAGACACGTTGGGAACAAGAGGCGACGCAGGAGGAGGAGACACGTTCTAGAAACTACTTTAGATAAAACACGTCTGTTTTCTTCTAGTGTTTCCACTTATTGAATCATTTTGTGGTTTTTATTTACAAAGCGTGTGTGTTCGGGGTCGATCAGGTCTCCTCCTCGCGCTTCGTGACACGCTGAATGTCATCAGACATCCGGCGGCAGCAGCGATGAGACGAGCGGAGCTGGACGTCCCCTCGGGCGAGTCTGTTGTGTTCTGTCGGGTTCTGGCAGCGGCACCGCGTTTGGCACAGCGCGGCGAACGAACAGGAGGAACCTCGGACTTTCTCTCTGCACACGCCACCGACCTGGCTGGCAGGAAACGGCCTGGCAGCCGCCGCAGAGTTTTCCTCAGAGGCTCGGGAAAAAAACAAAAAACAACGAGACGAACGAACATCTCGGTTTATTTTTCTGGAGTGAAAAAGCTCAGACGGTCACGAGGCTTCTCGTACAGTTTGGGGATGAAAGAGGGAAGAATGGAGTGATAAGGATAAAGAGGAGGAGGAGAGCGGAGGGGAGGAAGAGGGAGGGAGGGATGGCCACTCGTCCCTCCTGCAGAGATCTGGCAGGTGATGAGAGGAGGAACGCTGCTGATTTATCCTCACAGAGAGAAAACATCCTGCTGATACCACTGACACCAAGACCTTTTTTTCCTCTCCTCCTCCTCCTCCTCCTCCTCTCCGTCTATTCATCCATCACTCTAGGAACACTTAAGCCTCTGTGATGGCGAGATTGTGTTATTTATCGGGCTCTCAGTTTGTCCTGACCGACCCATCTGTAACTTTTACAACGACAGGAAGCTGCTCGGCCTCAACAGATTATGGTCAATTCTTTCACCAAACAGTAATTTAAAGGGATAGTTCAACATTTTGGCAAATTGGCCCATTGCCATAATCCCTATAAATCAACGACTCCGTCCGTAATGTTCCGTTATTATCTCATACCCAATTTGCCAAAACATTGAACTATCCCTTTAAGTAAATATTGGACTCATTTTTCATAAGCCACATCTCTTCTGAACATTTTGACACGAAAATGGCGATTTTCAGACGGACACATCAGGAGAAAACACGTGTATAAAATTAATTTCAGAATCAGATGAAAAAACTGTTTTCTGTCCACAATGTTGTCTTTGTGTGTGCGTGTGTGTGTGTGTGTGTGTGTGTGTGTGTGTAGGTGGAGGTGTGTCAGTCAGAGTCAACACAGTCATCGTCCCACTTGTGTTAAGCCTTAAACAGCTTCTTCTAGGATTAAATGATCAAGTCCATTTAAAACAGAGTCAGACCACTTCAAAGACCCTCGTACATCTGAGCGTTCTTCTCCACCTCCTCTCTCTCTCATGCTCCATGTTCATGTTCACCGTGTTCACTCCTCAGACGCAGGAGGAAATGAAAGCGGCCCAGAGAGCAGCAGCAAACAGAGAAAGTTGTTAAACCACCGTTGACACACAAACTTTCCTCCTGTTGTTTCCAACAATAACACGGCGGAGGAGATAAATGGCCGCCGCCCTCAGAGGGACCGGGCTTCCTGAGCTCTGACCTGATTCTCTCAGGCAGCGGCAGCAGGTTTAGCCAACACACACACAAACACACACACACACACACACACACACACACACACACACACACACACACACACACACACACACACACACACACACACACACACACACACACACACACACACACACACACAAACACACACACACACAGAGCGAGGAGGAGATCTGAACATAAAACAAGCAGCAGCAGCATCATCCATCACAGGCTTTTAACAAGCAGATGGAAACTGTTCAGGAAACAACTAAGTGCAGTTTAAAAGGTTGAAGCTGATCAGAGAAATAAATCGCAGGAGCTCACACACTCAAGTGAGAACATCCCACACACACTCACACACAGACACACAATCACTCTGTTTATCTGATATCACACGCTGCTGCAGGACTCTGCTGACCTTTAGAAAACAACTGGTCTCCTCTTTACACGGAGCCTCATCAGGATGGATGATGGCTATAACCCCTTTGTGAGTCGGCACTTTACTAGTCAGCACTTTGCTGTAAGTGGCAATATGGAGAATGTCAGATATCATTTACTAATATGTTGTTGTGTTGCTGCTGCTGAGCTGCGCGTCAGACAGAAGCAGAGACGGAGACGACTCGCTTCTCATCTCAGCTGGGTTTCCTTTCTTTCATTTTATTTCCTTCCTCTTGTTTTTTTTGTCAAAGTGGGAAAATTATGGCAATAAAGACTAACAGTTTTCTTTTTATCCATCGTTTGTCTTCTTTCAGAGATCATTACCCTCCTTTCTGCCGTTGAAGTTTATTCTGTTTTTCTCGCTGCACCTGAAACAGCTTCTGATCAATACTCAGCTCGATAGAGGCCGGACTCTCTGTGTGTGTCTGTGTGTGTGTCTGTGTGTGTGTGCATTTCCTCTCACCTGTGATGTCAAACCAGCGCAGTCGATGCGTCTCCGTCATTATGATGCCCACCATGTGAGTGACAGGCTCCGTTTCCATGACGGCGAAGGTGAAGTGGGGCTCGTCGAAGGTGATTGGCTCAGCGGACGGCGGCGGGCGGCCCATCCACTCGATGTCCAGCCGGGCGGTGGACGACCGCGCCGGGCTGCCCTGGTCCGACGCCTTGATCTGGAGAATGAACATACAACACAATAACGAGGTTTTTTAAAAGGCTTGTTTGGACTGTGGAGTTATTACTGATGATATGATCAGGTCACTTTAGTAAAACCTGTCGGTGGATGTGTTTTGCAGTAGAAGCATCGCCATTTAAAAAAGACAAAAACAAAACAACACAGGACAAAGACATGGATGGAAATCAAGCTCGCTGATGGTCGTTCAAAATCTTTGATTAAATTTTGATGCGTTTTTGGAGCAAAGGATACCACAAAAGCTCTGATTCCTGTTGGTCCCTTCTGATACAATAAATTTAAACTGTTCAGATGTGAAAGTGACACATGAAAACGAGCCACGCTCAATACACTGTAAAAACTTAAAATCTTTCCAAGAATATTTGTCTTATTTCTTGTCAAAATGTCTCATTTCTAGTCAAAACTAATCTCTTTCCACTTAGAATAAGACTCATAACCTAAAAAATTGTTTTTTGTGCTTGTAAAAAGAAAGAAAAACTTCCACTATCAGATTGTTCTACTTATTTCAAGTGAAAATATGCTTGAAAGAATGAAAAAGAATTTAATGTGATGAGTCTTATTTTAAGTGTAATGAGATTTGTTTTGACTAGAAATGACATTTTGACTAGAAAGAAGACAAATATTCTTGGAAAGATTTTGAGATTTTGCAGTGAAACTGTGTAGAACAACTTGTTCAAGTGTCAATTTAGATTAAAATTCAATTACATGCTTTTCAAACTACTTGCAAGCTTCATAAAGTCAAAAAAAGTATGTTCCCACCCCGTCCTCATATTTGTATATTCCTCCTCCTCGACTATTTTGTTGTGCATTGGTACCTGTATATTCACTGCTGAAAATAGTTTTGTCTACGTGTTGAGTGCGAACCGATGTGTTGAGGTGTGACTGACTAACACGTTCTTGTTGGTTTTGTTCTTTTCACGCTTCTTGTTAGCAAAGAAAGCAGACCAACGCCGGCTTTATCCTCAAATTACCTGTAAAGAAATGCTCAACAACGTGTGGAGAAAGAGACTCTGGATGGCGTCGGCTCGGAGCTTCAGAGGGTTAGAAATGAAGTCTTTGTGAGGGAGCGAATCTTTCTGCAGCTGATTAACCTGCTGCTTCAGCAACAAGCAGCGATGACAAGGACTGAGCGGCCGACTGATCCCAGAGCAGGTGTTAGTCAAGAGCCTTTCAGCGAATTAAACACGGGTAATTTAACCTCTTTAGCGGAGCCGCTGGGCTCGGTCAAGGCTTCAAAGTCTCCACACCCTCCTCAGAGACACGTTAATGAAGCACAACGACGTCTGAGGCGCCTACCGTGAGGATGCTGTAGTTTCCGGGCCAGAAGTCGCCGAGCGACGTCACCACGCCCGTCACGGGGTCGATCTCGAAGCGCTCGTCCGCGTTGTCCTGGAGCCTGTAGGTCACCACGGCGTTGGAGCCCTCGTCGTCGTCCCGGGCGATCATCCTGCACACCTCCTGCCCGCCGGCCGCGCGGCGTTGCTCCGGCAGCCTGACGTGGAACAGCTTGTCCGTGAACTTCGGCCGGTTGTCGTTGGCGTCCAAAACCCGGATGACGACGGTGGCGGTGGAGCGGAGGGACGGAGATCCGTTGTCTGAGACGATCACCTGAGGACGGAGAGGACGGAGAGGACGGAGGGACGAGGTGATAAGAGAGAGAACGGGATGAAACCAGATTCAAAAACACCTCTGATCCTCCACAGACTCTTTATTCTGCTGCAGCCGTTAAACACGCAGCGTTAGAAAAAGTTCTGGTCAGGATTTTCTTACTTTTACCTCCAACTGTTTTAAATTCATCTTTGTCACTTTACTCTTTGGTATTTCAGATTTTGGATATGCTTGTATGCTTCAAATGTTTTGTGTTACTGTATATCTCGGCTATATTGCAAATGAGGTTGCTCCTCAATACATTTCCGAGTTTAAATAAAGGTTACAAATAAATAAATAAATAAATAAATAAATAAATAAGTACATAAATAAATAAATAAGTAAGACTCTGAATAGTTTCTTTTCCTCCTGTAGTTATCATTAGATCATCATCATCTATATGTTCTCTCACTCATACACAATCATTTTACACTTATACATGCTCATAATTGTATTTTGACTCGTTTTGTCACAATAAGACACTTTTTTTTGGTTGTCGTATTTTGTTTTGAATCTTTGCGTATTTTTCAGGGGAGGTGTTGAACTCATCTATGGTTTTTAACCTCTTCCAACCTCCTACTGTTCTTGTTTCATTTCTGTTTTTGAAATTGTCCTGGATCTTAATGGCGCAAATAAATAAAACTAAACTAAACTAAAACATATTTCTGCCAAATGTTCTTACACGTGTTAGAATAAAGTGCTTGAATGACTTAATCTACATCACATGCCCCATTAAAACATTAAAAAAAGGAGACTTAAAGTCTTTTAATGTTGCATCCTACAGTACTTTGTGTTGTTTTGCAGGCTGCACGGCAAATTGCCCCCCAGGGGGATAATAGAGTCAACTAACTAACTAAATTCACTTTAAATCCTTTAATTATCCACTTACTTTGCAGAAAACAACCGAAAAAATTAAGTGTTCATGACATATCACTATATCCTTTCTTTGCATTGAGTTACTGTAATAACGGTTAAACTCATTCATTGAGGAGAAGTTAAAAGAGATAACCAATAGAAACACAGATAAAGTGGAGTAAATGAGGCTCCAGAGAGTGAACTGAAGTTTTGCTCTGACAAAATGAATATTTGTTGGTGAATTAAAGTCATTTCTGCTCCTGCAACATGTTTCTATGCTGTTGTGGGCTGGATATTATCTCAGATTTATGGTTAATTTTCTCCCTTTATGAGCCTGTGAGACGGTTTGTTCTACCCCACTCTGTGCTGGAGTGGAACACAGCGAGTGGAACGGCGAGGAGTTTTGTCTGCAGCGGCCGGAGCAACGAGCGCTGTGGAGGATTTAGAGTCTGGAGCAGAACAGAACAGCAGGATCTGTTTTTCCCTGTTTCAGCTTCAATCCAAAGGGAAGTGGAAGTTGTTGTTGTTTATAAGTCTCACCTCGACGCTGTGCTCGGATTTATCCTCCCGATCCAAGGCTGAGAGAGTGCTGATAACACCTGCACACACACACACACGCACACACACACACACACAGGGAGAGAAAGAATCAATGCAGTTAGTGTGTGTGAGTCTCAGTCCTGGGAAGTGAGAGTGCTAATTACACCTACACAAATAAACACGCACACGCAGGAGTGTTACTTCTTCTGTTGTTGTAGGTGTGTGTGTGTTTGTGTGTAGCAACTGTTGTTCACACCTCAGCCTATACATTGAGGTCAGGGGATGTTGTTACTGCTGCTGTTGTTGTTGATGATGCTGGTTTATTTGGGTGTGTGTTTTTGTATGTCCACCTGTGTGTGTGTTTGTGTGTACAGTGTGAGTGTGATTATAAAAGTTTTAACTGCAGAAAGTCAAAAACTTGGCAAATGATTTTATGCGGATTTTAAATCTCATGATATTTTTACTAAAATGATCGTCATCAATCTTTTTTACACAGATAAACAAACAAAGTCAATTTCACAGATAATTAGCACTGTTCTGCGTCGACCTTTCCAACAGGTGGAAATTAGAGAAACTTTTCCAAAAAATAAAGAGAAATTGCCTGGACCTTGAAGGACCCTTACAAGGACCCTTTATCTGGAGCTTTTAAGCACATGTCATGGTCAAACAACAGACTGCTTGCCAAAAAACTGTCCCTGAAGGCAACGTGCATCAGAGGTTTTGCATGAATTTCCCTCTAAAACAACTCTGTGTGGTAAGGTTGTGTTATTATCTCATAGTGTGGTGAATGTGCAGGTCACAACTTGCCCACCAGAGCGTTGTTGAGTTGTTGGATTGTGTATTTGATGAGTTTGAAGAGGGAAACTAAGAAATCCCATGAGCCTCTGTAGCGTAGCTCTGAGCAGCTCACGGCTCTGCTCCGCCGTTCTAAAAATAGCTTGCACCGACAACTAAAGGTAACAAACCTACTGCTATGACTATAGGGATTATGGCAATGGGCCAATTTGCCAAAATGTTGAACTATCCCTTTAATGACAGATTCCAGTTTCTTTGAGTCGTGTTCAAAAAAGGAAAACAGCAAATTTACTGGTTGCACTGTCTCAACTTTTAGAGGCGTCTGGAGCCTTGAATCAGCCAACCTGCATCACTTCCTCATGTCAATTAAGTCCTGGTAAACAGATGTCTGTATTCCCCAGTAAACAAAACAATAACAAACAGAAAATGTTCTCATTTATGAATGAAAGCACTTACGATAAACGTCGTCGAGGAGCTAAAATCTCAGGTTGTGATGGAGGCTCATTACAACCTGCAGCGCCCGATGCTCCAGAAACAATCGCGAGCGGATGATTTGGTGGCTGAGTCAGTGCTCCGGTCTGCATCTAACAGTTTTGTTTCTTCCTGATATGAAACATAAACTCAGCAGGTTGTTGCTCAGACACATTTGGCTGCTGCACAGGAAAGTTTAGCCAACGAAAAAATACTGATTTTAACAAGACCACGCTACAAACTGTAAGGTTTTAAATGAATAAAACATTTAAATGGCTCCACATGCAGTCAAAGAGACACATTTATACTGTTTTATTGCTGTTTTTAATTTGATCTCATTCTGACTTTGCTCTATTTTATGACTTTTAAAGTGTAAAATGTCTTTGAGCATTTGTAAAAGCGCTTACAAATAAATTATAAGTGCTTTAACCATTAATAAAAAAGGATTTTAAAATGAGAAAGTTTACTTATATGCTGTTTATGTCTGGTTCTAGTCTTTTATTTGCTTTAATGGAGTTGAGGCGGCTCAGTGTATTGGAAGTGCCCTCCCTCTTCCCTGCTGTTCCCAAGGAGCTCAGCTGAGGAATGATGGAAATATGATCAGTCAGTGATAATAGAGATGTCTCCAGTGTTGTTGTCTTTCTTACACATGTTCAGCAGGTTTTATTTATACTGGGACTGAAGTCATTTACAAAATTCCTTCCAGATTAACTGAGTCGGAACTTGACATGATTAACTAGTTGATTAATGAAAACATAATAAACTTGTGTTTTTTTTTTCTTCTTTTCCTTTCCTATATACCTTGCACTTTAAACCTCAACTAAGCACTTTAAACTCAGACTTCAGCACTTTAACCTCTGCTGCCCTGATTTTAATGTACTGTGAAATGTGTATGTAACTGTGATTGTAATGTAAATACTGTATTTTTCTTAACCTGTTGCCTTTATATTTTAGCTGGGGGGACTACCAGTGGGAATTAGCTAGTAAGCTACATCTGGGTGCATTTACCTTTTGTTTTTAAATGTGTAATAATGTACACGGTCCCTCCTCACTAAATAAACTGAATTGGGTATATTATTTCCGTCTGCAGAGGCTTTGTGTTCAGCAGTGAGTCAGTTTGCTGATGAGAGAGTCTTTTGACCTCGTCTCGGCCAATCTAAATATATTAAGTGAAGTGTTTTAGGGCTGCTGTTAGCTCTAATAGGGACAGCAGAGCTGGGGAGGCCTGCCAATACTGCTGGCAGGATAATAATGGGGGTCAGACCATGCAGGAGTGTTTGGATAAGAGAGAGAGAGAGAGAGTGTGTGTGTGTGTGTGTGTGTGTGTGTGTGTGTCTGGGTCTTTTATGAGTCAGTGTTTATTGTTGGTGTGGAATGACTGGATCCTGCTCCTATTCATGGTTTTATGACAAACTGACACTTTGCTGCTTCTGCCAGATTTTCAGGGTTTGAGTGTTGTTGAGGTTTGTGTCGTTAAAACAGAGGCAACAGGTTCATTATATAACAAAACAGGACAACGACTAAGTTTTATAAGAACTTTACAAGGTCATTATATAAAACCATCAGCAGCGACGGCTGAAATCAAACATTCTCTTTAAATGTAACTTCAAAACTCACCTGCCTGCCTTGACTTTTGATTAGTTCCTGGTTATAAAACATCATTATTTCTGCAAGCAGTAGCAGCAGCTTTATTATTAATGCTCTTTTTTTTCCATCAACTTGTGTATTTTCTTTTATCATCACTGTCAAGGCCACGCAGCTCTATCAACTAAGCACATTTCAAACACACAGAGAGAAAAAATGAGATTTTATTAGTTTTATTGCCATTTGTGCTGTTTAATCATCAGTCGCCCGTAAAGCTCTTTGAACTGCAGATGTGACAGCCTCATAAATAGGACGTTTTTATAACATGTACAAATTAAAAGTGTGCACACTTTTCTTATATTAAATGTTTTAAGTGTGAACTGGAAACTGTGATTGGTCAGATGACAGGAAACACATCATTTACCGTCTGTGTCCTGTGCATCGTTACTTTCTCTTCATCTCTTGTGGCGGCGACGGTAACTTTATAATTTTGTTGTTCCTCCCTTTACGGTAACATCTGTCTTGTCTGCACCATCAAAGGTACAGTAGATGCACCAACAGATTTCTACTTCAAAGAGGGTGGAGGGTTTGTTGAAGGTGGTGCTTTTCTCTACATAATAAAATAGCTGGAGCTGAACTGTGTAAGAAAACTCCAGCACCTGAAACATAACATGAAATGTACAGTTACAGATTTGTGCAACTTCTCTATGATGTACATTTCAAACACAAGTGGTTCAAAGATGAATATTTGTGTCAGCATCTTTGTAAAAACAAGTGAAGGAAAAAGTTGTGGGAAAGTTTTTTATGTTTTTATCATCAATATGAGTGTGTGCAGAGAATCTGAACGAGACTCTGAGGTCGCTTCAGTTCAGTGGTGTAGTCTAATTTTTTGTAGTGGGTAAACTGCTTTTTAGGTGGATGAACATACTTGTATCACATGGACCGGTGGTCCTCTAACTTTTTTATAGCAAGGACCCAAAATTGACACATATTAGACCACGGACCCCCAAAAAAGTGGTACGATTTCTCCACCAAAAAGTTTTAAAAAATTTAGTTTTTTTAGAAAAATATGGTAAAGTTTCTCAAAAAAGTGGTAAAATTCCCCCCCCCCACCCCCCCACAAAAAAAGAAACATTTAATTACATTTTAAAAGAATTTTATTAATTATATTAAAATAAGAAAATGGAAAAATAATTAAATTGATAATTATAGAAAAATGTGGTAACATTTCTAAAAAAAAATAAAAAAAAAACATACAAAAAGGGGTACAATTTTCAAGCAATAGTAAAAAGTATAAAAGAAAATTGGAAAAGAAACTGGTAGAATTTCTCTAAAAGAATCTAAGAAAACTGGTAAAATGAAAAAAGTCAAACAATAAAAGTGAGAAAAAAGTGAAAAAAATTCAAGTAGAAGTTGGGGACCCCCTTGAACCCTGTCAACCCTCCCACTTTGAGAACCATTGACATAATACTTTAGTTGGATAGTTTTGTTGTACTGGGTACACTGAAGTATTTATGTATTTTCAGTGAGTATACTGAGTAGGCCTTAGTATCACATAGACGACACCACTGCTTCAGTTTGCAGGGATTTAGATTTCAGCGTGAGGACCGGAGGCTCAGAGTGGATGTATGTGTAGACAGAGCTGGGGGTCGTAAGTGGAGAGAACGACCCCGCTGAGGGTCATTGGGTCCTTTTTACAACAGTGCAAACAAGCCCTGCTGGGAGGGCATCATTAGGACAGGTGGGACACGTTAGAAAGTGTGTTTTTGTCATTAGCGCAGACATGGGAATCGGGGGTAAAGCCTGCTCTCTCCCCTGTCGCCTGTTTTCACTCAGCCATGCTGGACGCCTGTCAAAACCTCCCGAGGATAAACAGTGATGTCTGGAAATGTCCCGGACTGATTGGTTGGATTGTTTGCTCCCTCGTCTTTGTCTCCAAGTTTCCTCCCCATCTTTAACTTAACGAGCTCAAAATCAGATCTTCAAGACAGACATGAAATTTCACTCATTATCTACTCACCCTCATGTCGACTAAGAGCTGGGAGAAGTTTCAGAGTCCTCCGCCCCTTCTCTGAGTTACGGGGGGGGGTCCGCGCAGCAGTATTTGTCCATAATATGGTTGTGAATGGATACCACTTTTCTTCGTCCAAAAAGACACACCAATTGCTCATGTTGGGGCTTCAATACAAGAGTTCTCACAGCTCTTAGTCGACATGAGGGTGAGTAGATAATGAGAGAAATTTGAATTTTGGGTGAACTATGCCTTTAAATTACACATCAGCCTTTATGAGGGAGGATAAAAGTCAAGACGCCGAGGAAAATAAAGTTAAGTATCAAGATTACAAGGAGGGAGTCCAGATTCAGCAGAGCTGGATTAGAGGGGGGATTTCTTGAACGACGGATGCAGTGAGTACTTTGTCAGGAACAGATCTATGCAAATGAGGCCGTGTGGGTAAACAAAGCTCTGAGTAGAGCAGCAAACAGCCCCAGTCAGATCATTAGGAGCAAGCAGCTTCACACTAATCCACCCAACACAGGGTCTTCTGCAGGTTTTCCCATTATCACACTACGACTATCTGATCACAGATCTGAGATGGAAAACGCTAAGCCTCGTTTGTCGAGCTTAGTCACAAGCATATCTGATCAGTGGGGCCGTTCAGAACGGACACGCCGTCCCGAGGTGCATTCAGGTGCAAAATGGACCATTTAGAAGCTTTTAGAAGTCAATGGAGAGACGCGGACAAACAGATTTGCTCCACATGGAGCATACATCGGTTGGAGTTATAAATGTCAAAGTTAGAAAAACAAAGCCAGCTCTTCCAAATGTTTACTGCTGCACAGTGTAATAGACGATGCTGATGCGACTGGACTCAGTGGGTATAAGCTTCAAAAACTGCTGAGAAATGCATTATCCAAACAGGAGGGAACGGTGCATTTGTTGGGGACTACTTTCACTGGCTGCAGGATATTGTAACACACACAGGAAGTCGTTGTGTGCAGCTTGATGTGTTTTTAATGACAACACTTCATCTCTGTGGCACAGAGGAGGAAGCTATCACGCAGAGTACTTCTTCTTTGGATCAATATTTTGTTGGGTTTGACGTCAATGTGTTTAAAATATGAGCAGAATCAGACTTTCAATAACTTTGGGTAGGTTGCTTTACAACAACGCACCAGTCTGGGGGCGTTGGGAGGAATTTGCAGCTGAAAATGCTAATGAACTGGGAGCATTCCTGGCTTGTCTGGCCTTGCCAATCATCAACAATACTCATCATGAAACCAACACTGAACTTACATAACCGAACAGACAATAATTTCTGGTCATTTTGGGTAATTTTGGCACACCCAACAATTTGTTTAAAGAAAAAAAGTCAGATTTTGTTTCTTCCCAACCACGTCATTTAGTACCTTTCCTTCCCACCTCATATTTTGTCCCATTATTCTCCAGGTATTTCATTCTAAGTATCGTACATCAGTAAGTATATACTCATTTGAAGAGGATAAAGGCTTAAACAGAAACGCAGCCGTGAGTCAGCCTCATCCTGTCCAGGCACGAGAGGTTTCTACACCGCTCGTCCTGTACATTGGTAAATCGTTTGTGCATTTGTGAAAATAAGACAAGGTGGATCATGTTCCAAAGAGCTGGTTTCAACAGAGTCTCCCTCACTGACACGGCGTTATTTGACCAGTGAAAGCTGCTATCTGACCCTTCTTATACTCTTTTGTGTCCGATGGCCTGTCTTCTGTGCAAAATGACATTTTAACTTCAGCTTTAAAAAACGTGGGCATTAATCTGCTGCAGTGTCCAGGTTGTGACCAGATTTTTTTGGACTTGGCTGCAGGAATCTGAACCCATTCAGCCACAAGAGCATCACCCAGCTCCAACAGTGATGATGGGTTTAAGATTTAAGGCCCGGGCTCCTTCCAGTTCATCTTAAAGTAGCTGGATGAGGTGAAGCTCGGGGCTCTGGAAGGATACGCTGTTGGAAGTTCACTGTGTTTTATGCTGCAGCATTAAGTTTCCCCTTCATTAGAAGGAAGCGTCCGGACCAATGCACAAAAAAATAGTCCCAGAGGAGGAATGTACAAATATGTGGACGGGGTGTGAACATATTTTTTGGACTTTATGGAGCTTGCAAGTGGTTTAAAATGCATTTCATTACATTTTAACCTACATTGACACCGTGAAAATCTTGTTCTACACAGTTTACACTGCAAAAACTCAAAGTCTTACCAAGAATATTTGTCTTATTTCTTGTCAAAACAAACCAAAAAAATGAAAATTATCTAAAAACAAGTTCATTTTTAGGTGATGAGTTTCATTTTAAGTGAAAAGAGATTAGATTTTGACAAGAAATAATATTATTCTTGGAAAGACTGAGTTTTTGCAGTGTATAGTTTCTCTGTATTGCTTCAGTGCTGTTTGTATCGTATTTGTATCATTTACTCTCTCTTTTGTGAAGCAGCTCAGATATTTCCAGATACAGTATTTATATGTCGTTAGGTTTTCTCTTGTTCCACCGGTTCTGTGTTGCTTTACATTTTCATTCCTGTCATTATCTCACGCAAACGTAACCCTATGTGAGTGAAGTAGGCTATACGCTGCAAAGGTTAGTAGTAGTTTCTCCAGGAGGATTTAGGTCATCTATATTCAAAAGACCTGCACGTCCACAGCCGAGACTTGCCATTAAGGAAATCCTCAGGTTGTAAAAAAGTACACACAGACACAATAACCCTTTTTCATCCCAGGCTTGTCTGTTTGAGTAAATGAATATCAAATACACCTGCTTTTGTACCAAAAAACCATGTTTTAATGTGACGCTGTCCAGCTGTTTCAACACCTCCCGTCCTGCTGCCTTTGTGTGGCGTCTCAGTATTAACACAAGTCGCCCTCCCTCCCTGTAATCCCTCGGTACACTGGCCTTAGGGCGTGGACAAACACGAGACCAACCAGGAGATTTAGAAGAAGAGGCCGGGCTTGTAGCGACACGCTGGGCTCATTTGGTTGAAGATCAAAGTCTCTGAAAAGTGACTCGGTTGCAACTGTCAAAGATTGAACACGCAAATGTCCCGAGGGGGGGGTTACAAGGTATCCCTCTTTTCTCTTTCCTGTTTTAGACTTTTCTCACTTTAAGTCCACACACATCCATCAGGAAACAGATGAGAGGCTTTGTTGATGACCTCTTCACAAGTTTCTCATTATGAAGTTTTATTTTCAGCGCTGCACTCTCTCTCTGCGTCCCCCCTTAGGGTTAGTGCGTTACGAGGTATCAACTATACTTCTCAACCTCCTCCCCAAGTGAGAAATAACACAATGTTGGGTTTTTACGGCCGCGGTAATAACCCTGCATCAAAATGTAAATCTGCCAGGACGACGTGGCAGCATACAGAGATGTGTCGGAGCTATTTGAGAAAGACAAGAGCTGCGAGAGCTGCTCCAGATGTCTGATATCCACACAGGGAGTTTGAATCAAAATGTAAATCAATCAGGTGGGGGAGCATGCTGCCTGTATTTCTGTCCAAACTGCTCGTGAAATGGGAGGATGGCACCGCGCGGCCTGATTGAATTCCATCCTGTATCCCAGAGTTATTGTATACGTCCCCGTCCATATGTTGGCTCCGTAAAATCTTCAATTACATGATGAAGGAGGAGCCGAGCTCCACACTTAGATTCACCGAAGCTGAAAGTGAAGCTGCTCGAAAGATTTCACATCAAAACACCATCTAAAATATCAATTAGATAAACTACTTACAATGACCAAATGTGTTTTTGTGTGTTTTGTTTTCCCCATAGTGCAGCCTTTGTTAAACATCTTATGAAATGCTGGTTTATTTAAAGGGATAGTTCAACATTTTGGCAAATTGGCCCATTGCCATAATCCCTACAGTGATAGCAATAGGTTAATTTCCTTTATTATTATTATTATTATTTCCTTTAGCTATTTTTAAAACGGCGGAGCAGAGCCGTGAGCAGCTCAGAGCTACGCTACGGAGGCTTCATTCCAAAAGTAGCTTGCACTGACAATTAAAGGTAACGAACCTACTTCTATGACTATAGGGATTATGGCAATGGGCCAATTTGCCAAAATGTTGAACTATCCCTTCAACTGGCGAGCATCAGGCGGACCGATAGGACTTATTGTGTTATAACCCATCCACAGCATCTGAACAAGGTGAAAGAAAACAAAGTGGAGGAGGATGGAAGTGGATCAGAGACAGAGAGGAGCCTTTATTTTTTTCAGACCTCCCTCAACGTTCAAAGATAAGACTTCATCCGTTTCTCAAGAAACACGTTTCGATCTGGGTAATCAGGCTTGATGCAGATGTAGATAACAATTAGGATAAGATGCATCAGATTGTCTGGCTTTGAAAGACTGATGTTATGCTTCACGGAGCGCAATTCTAGTCTTACTGGTTGTGTTCATTCAGTCTTACTCACCCGTTCTGGGATCAACGTCGAAATACGTCCGGTGAGACTCCAGCATCTGGAAGGACAGTTTCCCCTCAGACGATGTGTCCACGTCTTTGGCCGACACCTGGACCACGGATTTGACGGAGTCCACATTTTCCTGGACCGACGCAAAATACACCGGCTGGGAGAGCTCGGGAGCGTTGTCGTTGACGTCCACGACCTCCAGGAAGACGTGAGTCCAGGAGATCAGAGGCTCCGTCCCCAGGTCGGTGGCGTAGACGGAGAGCCAGTAGTGAGGCGTCGTCTCGCGGTCCAACGTCTCTGTTGTACGAATCACACCTGGGACACATGAAAAGGAAACAGGATCAGGAACATACAGATACTGTACTTATATATTGACTTGTGAACAGCACATAATTAATCACATAGAATATATCAAGGGAAAATGATCCAAATCCATTGCTATTCTTTATAAAACAAGGGACTTGTCTGCATATGTTATATCATTCTCTTATATTTATAAATATATATTTAAAGTCTGGGGAAATGTTTTTAAAACAAATATAGACCCTGTAATCAAACTTCAAAAAAGAGTAATTACAATAATAAACAATTTGTGCTATTACCTACCAACCAACTACTATAGATCTAATGCATTAAAATTTTCAGATATGGTGTTCATAAAAACAATGGAAATCATTTTTCGAGTAAAGAATAAAAGCCTTCCAGTTTGTATTTTTCAGTTATTTAAATTATGAACCAATTTCATTCATTTATCATATTCTTCATATGTGATGACTGTAACAACCCTGGAGTAAATATCAATCAGTTTGGCTGTCATCAGGCCTTTTAAAAAACCTGGACTGGTGCCCAAAAGTGGGAGGTGACTTTTTCTTTTCTTCATTTTTCTTTACCGTTCTCTTCTTAGCAGTGTGGGTGATATTTCTGTTGCCAAAACTTACCCAGGTTCCTCTGGTGTACACAAAGCTGAATACCAGAACTTAATTATGGTAAAAACATGGGAAATGGTCTTTTCTGCACACAGAAACAGTCTTAAGTATGGACACCCTGAGGGAGAGCTCAAAGACCAGCAACACAGGAGAGAAAAAAAAAAAGGATGTATTTCAGCGGGGATCCATTATGACACAGAACTCAACTTGCCCTGATTACATCTTTAGCCTTAAGTGCAACAGCAGGATAATGGAATGTGAAAAGATATGCTGAGACGTCGCAGGATATTCTCTGCAAAAGTATACGCTGATGGAAAATCAGACAAACCACCTTTAAGCAGCCCAGAGGGAATACCATGTCATACAACCACGCACGTGTCTCATCTCAGGTAACATACATGAGGAAATGCATGAAGATATTTTATGACAACGCAGTGCAGGCGCGTCACTGAGTTCGTATACGCGTGTCTGACCTTATTTCACGGTGAATAGTGCTGCCATTTATTAAAACTTATGAGAAAATGTGAAATACACGTAGCAAGTGCAAGATCACTTAACCTTGGAAGCAGCCGAGGACAAAGGTTCATTCAGAGGTTGAAAATTACAGCTCCTGAAGCATCAGTTTCATTTCTATTTAACATCCTGCCTTGTGATAACAGTCAAGCATGAACTTCAATCTCAACCTGCACTACAAGATGAGAAACACAAAAAAGTAAAACCTGAATGGCTAAATTTAGTGCGATAAGATCAAAAGCTAAATGGACGCTGGAAGCCAAAGCAGACAATTTAAATTAATTTGTCTAGTCGTTCAACAAGGTGCTTTCATTTCAACACGAAAGCTCGCAGGTCACCGTAACCCGCAGATCATTAGTCAGCCAGGCTGCTGTTGTTGTCTTTAATGTTGTAAAATTGAGGGAAATGGGGAGAAGTTTTCAGAGAATAATCAAAAGACCGGAACATCTGAGACGTAATGGCTCTGAAATTGATAAATAATGAATAAAAGTTCTGGCTTTTTGTCAAAGCACCAGCACCACAGCAACATGACAAGAAATCTGACTCTTAGACTCTCCCCTCTTCTACAAGCTGATGGAAACGCCACAAATAATGACCTTATATAGTCAGTATCAGGATTTCTAGACAAACAACATGATTTAAAGGACAATTCCGGGCAAATTCAACTCGGGCTGTATTTTCCTATCATTTTAGATCTAAAAGAAGGAATTTTGCGGTAGTTGTGTCTGTCCCTGCATCGTCACGGCAGCGATGAATGGGAGCAGATTGAAGTTCCGCTGTTTAGGCTGTTTACATCCCTAAGAGCCACAATGTTGACAGATGGCTACTCAAACATGCACCGAGAAGTTTGTTTACTTCGAGCAAGTGAAGAGTTGATATTCCTGTGTTTTGAGACAAACGGGAGCTTCCGACAGCACGTGAACACACCGAGCACAACTAGGAGACTTTGAATTAGATCTAGTTTGTCAAGTAAACAAACTTCTCGGTGCATGTTTGAGTCGCCATCTGCAGCTTTGAGGGATGTAAAAAGCCTAAGCAGCGGAACTTCGATCTGTTCTTTTTGCCGTTAAAAGGGTTTTCTATGCAGTTGTTCCTCAGTCGATGTGAGGGTCTAAGGGCAGAGGATGTTGTTGCGATGCCATGTAAAGCCCTTTGAAACAAACTGTTTGTAAAAATTGACTATACAGTACAAATAAAATTGCCTTGCCTTCTAAAAAATAGCTTGCACCGACAATTAAAGGTACTGCTATAACTATAGGGATTATGGTAATGGGCTAATTTGCCAAAATGTTGAACTACCCCTTTATCAGCTGATCCGATAGGACTGATGGGACTGATTGCATTATAACCCATCTACCGCAGCTGTACAAGGTGAAAACAAAGCAGAGGATGGGATGTGGATCAAAGACAAAGAGCAATGTTTATTATTTTGAAATCTCCCTCAATGTTCAAAGATAAGACTTCATTCATTTCTCCAGAAACATGTTTTGATCTGGGTAATCAGGCTTGATGCAGATCTAGATAACAATTAGAATCTCAAAGGCCGTGGCGATGCAGGGACAGACACAACTACTGCAAAACAGGAGCAATTAAACTGAAAATCTTCAGATTCCTTCTTTTAGACCTAAAATGTTAGAAAAATACAGCCCTGGGTCGAATTTTCTCGGAATTGTCCTTTAATTTGATTATTTTCTTGAAATTACAAAACCCAGACTGTTTATGAATTACCTGTTTCCTCATCGATGGTGAAAACACCGAGACCCGAGCCTCCATGGATGTGGTACCTGACGACTCCGTCTCTGCCCAGGTCCTTGTCTGCAGCCGTGAGCGTCACCACCGACGTCCCCACCGCCGCGTCCTCCATCACACTGGCCTCATACACAAACTCCGTGAACACCGGCCTGTGGAGGTTCTCATTCACGTCCAGGACCTGGATCTCCACGAAGCAGGAGGACGAGAGGGAGCGAGGGTGTCCATGGTCCACGGCCCGGACCGTGAGGTTGTAGGATGGCCGCCTCTCGAAGTCCAGGTCCCTCTCGAGGGTCAGGGCGCCGGTGGACGAGTCCAGGTGGAAGATCCCGCTCTCTGTGTTCTTGAGGTTGTAGGTGACGAGGCCTCCGCTGCCCAGGTCTGAGTCCACGCTCTCCACCCAGACGAGGAGGGTTCCTACGGGAACGTCTTCAGGAACTTTTATTTTGTAAACCTTGGGCACAAATTTGGGCGGGTTGTCGTTAATGTCCTGCAGAACAACCACAAGGTCGACGGTGGAGAACAGCTGGGCGCCGACTCTGGCCTGGTCTCTGGCTTCGATCTGGAGGTCGTGTCTGGGGGAGGTTTCTCGATCCAGATGACGCGTCACGATGACCTCACCGGTCACTTCGTCAATTTTGAACATGTCCGTAGACGTCAGAAGGGAATACTGGACGTTACCGCTCGTGTCCGCGTCCGGATCGATTGCGCGAGCTGTAAAAATGATCGAGTCGATTTCTGTGTTCTCAGGCACACGGATGACGTATCTGGGCTGATCGAAAACAGGAGGGTTGTCGTTGACGTCCATGACGTTCACCGCGATGAACTTCCATGCGGACGTCTGCGGCGTTCCCAAGTCGTAGGCCGTGATGTTCAAAATGTAGAACTCCTTGCTCTCTCTGTCCAGCGGACAAACCAACCGAAGTTCGCCGGAGAAAGTGTCGATGGAGAAACAGCCGTCTTCGTTCCCGCTGGATACGGCGTAGACCAGCTTACTGTTGAAGCCGGTGTCGTTGTCCGTTGCCCTGAACTGAACGATGGTGGAATTCAGTGGATGGTCTTCAATGAGGTCGATCGAACTGGGAACGCTCAGGTCGAACTTGGGCGAATGTCGGTTGGTGATGTGAACGTCGGAGAACGTGTCCTCCTCCTCATTGATCAGGATGGGTTTGATGGACTCGATCAGTTTGTCGGTGAGCTCCTTGAAAACGCCTGTCTCCTGACAGCGGAGTGTCGGCTCGTCGCCACGGTTGGTGACGGTTATCCTGACGACCGAGACGTCGGACCGATGTTTCCCGTCCGAGGCCACGACTCTCAGAGTGAACGAATTGGCTCGCAGGGGGATCGGCTGCTTGAGGGCGACGACGCCCGTCACGGGGTCGATCCCGAACACTTGGAGCTCGTTTCCCGACTCGATGACGTACCTGAGCTGCTGCAGCTCGTCCAGATCGATGGCCGACAGCTCGCAGATGGTTTGCCCAACGGGTAAGTCCTGCGGCACCGTGCTGTTGCAGCCCACCCTCTCAAACAGAGGCGTGTTGTCATTGATGTTGTTCAGCGTTATCGTCACGGGGCATTCGTTGACCTGGCTGAAGGGCTCGCCGCTGTCGGAAGCCCAAACCCTCAGGTGGTAGCGCCGTTTCATCAGCTCATAGTCCAGGTGCTCGGCGGTGGAGATGACGCCGGTGAACGGGTCTATCGTGAACGGTAAGGGGCCTGAGTTGGCGATGGAATACGTCACAAAGCCGTTTTTGCCTTTATCTTTATCCGCGGCTACGATTTTCAACACGCTGCTGCCGACCGGCGTGTTTTCATCCACCGTGGCGTGATACGACGTCTGGCTGAACTGTGGGCTGTTGTCATTCTCGTCTGTTATCTCAACCACAATGTGAGTCTCCGCCGCGCCGTGATTAGCCACGACGTCAAACTCATATCGATCCTGTGCCTCGAAATCAAACTTGCCCGTCGTTATAAGAATCCCAGTTTTGGGGTTTATCTTGAAGTTGGAGCTGTCTGGATTGTTTATGACACTGAAGGTAACGTTATAAGGAACCGGATTGACAGAAACCTTCAGCACATGAGTTTTCGGAGGGGAGAACTCACTCAGAGTGACAATGTAGGTGTCTTCTAGAAATGCCAACGGGCTGTCATGATAGGCAGGAATGTGGATTTGTTCAATTGGCGAGAGTAAACTGGGTGAGCTCCTGTCTTTAGCTTGAAGGGACAGATTCAGCCCTAAAGGAGTTTGAGACCGGATAATCTTCTTTGTGGAGATCACTTGGAAGTCACTGCCCTGCACACCTGAGGGGATTATCTCAAAACACTTGTGAGGATCCCCTTCAACAATATTGAGGGATTCCACAGACTTAACTCCGGCTTCCACATGGACATTGATAGTCACTTTGCCGTCCGGAGAGACCGTGGGTTTGAGCGGGGTCGTGATGACCGGAGACTTCTGCGACATCTTTTCTACGTTCACCGTGACTCTGGCCACGTTGCCGAATTTCTGCACACCGGATATCTTCTTTGTTCTGTCCTCAGCTAAAACAGTCAGGTCGTATCTGTCCGACCGGCTGTGATTGAGTCTCTTGACAAGGCTGACCGTGCCCATGAACGGGTCGACGACGAAGGGATGAGCTCTGCTGGTGAAGGAGTAATAAAACTCAGCGTTGCTCCCAATGTCTGCGTCCGTGGCGCTGACCCTGACTACGCTCGACTTAAGCGGGGTGTCTTCCCTGATTCCCACGTTGTACGAGGCAGGATAGAAAAGAGGCTTTAAGTCGTTGGTGTCAAGCACCTGGATAAACACCTTTGTCTTCACCTGGAAGTCAAAGATGCTTTCGGTCGCCTCCACAGAGAGAGTGTAAGAGTCTCTGACCTCCCTGTTGAGGAGCGCCGAGTGACTGGTGCGCGTTTTGATCCTGAGGAAGCAGAAATCTCCGACTTTGACGGCCTCAGCTTGGAAGAGGCCGTCTTCGTCTCCCGAGACGATGTTATAAGCGATTTCCCAGAACAAGTCTGTCAGTTCAATCCCCATCTTCACCGGCGTCTCCACGTACGTCCGTGGGGCCGAGTTCTCGTTGATGGTGGCGTTGTAGAGGTGGTGCGTGAACCTGAGCGGCGAGCTGTGCTTTCCCTTTTCCATACCTCCCTGACATCTGGCCACATGCAGGAACACTGCTGCTAGAGTGAGGAGGGTCGTTCCCGAAGCCGCCATCTTTAACCTCTCCATGAAGATCCACAGACCTGGGAAAACAGAGAATGAGAAACATGTTATGATCATGAAAAGCAAGAGAGTCATATTCAGGGAAAAAAGCCTGTTTGGTTTATATTTCACTGCAAAAACTCAAAATCTTACTATGAATATTTGTCCTATTTCTTGTCAAAATGTCATTTCTAGTCAAAATAAATCTCATTATACCTAAAATAAGACTCAACACATACAAAAGTAGCTTGTTTTTGACACTTTTTACTTCTTTCAAGCGTATTTTCACTTGAAATAAGTAGAAAAATCTGATAGTGGAGTAAGTTTTTCTTTCTTATTACAAGTACAAAAAATTTGCTTTCACTCTATTTATTTTAATTTGTTTGAAACAAGTGAAAATGATCTAAAAACAAGTTAATTTTTAGGTGATGAGTCTTGTTTTAAGTCGAAAGAGATGAGTTTTGACTAGAAATGAGACATTTGAATATTATTCTTGGAAAGATTTAGAGTTTTTGCAGTGTGTCTACTGTGTATATCTGCACAAGAACACACACATCACTGTTCCACTATTTTGTAAATATGCAAATCTCCCCCCTCCACCCTCTGATCTCTGGCTTTAAAAAGAATACAATGGATACAGAATAGACAATGACAGCAGAAAAGGGAAGTCTGTGGCGAGGTATCCAACTCTTGTCCCAACACGCCAAAGTGAAGCAACACATTGTTCCAGCAGCAGAAAGTTGCCTTTGAGCCTTTTCAGACAGGTGGCATCTGTAACCCTTCTCCATAATTATTCTCTTGGTGGCAAATACCAGCAACAAGCGCTCATCAGGATTTTTCTCTGTTAAAAGGCGATGTCACTGTAGAGCTACGAGGATAGTGATTAGTAGTTTGACGACCTGGTATCATGCAGAAGACAAGGAAGAGGTTCAGTGTTGATCTGAGTGTAAACAGCTGCATGTGGACAGTGTATGTGTACGTGTTTTGTACCTAGAGGCATGAGCCATTAAATTGCTGCTTTCATAATCACAGGATCTGAATCCTACAAAGTCGGAGTTGTAACAGCGCTTTTACACGGAAACCTGAGCGAAATAAACAAACGAGACGAGTCCAGATCAAAACCAGATTATCTACACTGCAAAAACTTAAAATCTTATAGTATTTGTCTTATTTCTTGTCAAAATATTTCATTTCTAGTCAAAACGAATCTCTTTCCACTTAAAATAAGACTCATCACTTAGAAATTAACTTATTTTTAGATCATTTTCACTTGTTTCAAACAAATTCAAACAAGTAGAAAAATCTTCCAGTGAAAGCAATTGTTTTGTTTTTTGGACATTTCTACATGATATTTAAGAATTCAACACATTCTGGAGCTTTTTTCCACATTTTGTTTGTTTGAGAAAAACTGAAGGGTCAGCGGATAAAAGGCCTCAGCAAGATCTGACACATGCATCATTTTCATGGGTGTTTCAAACAAAACCACACAAAAAAAGTGCACTATGAAAAAAGGAAATACATGACTGGAGCCCCAGCTGATGCACGGCCACACCATGCCAGCTCGAATTTCGCGACACCCACAGCTGACAGCGCTGAGAGAGAACTAGAGGGCAGAACACTTTGCCCTTCACCGCCTGCCTGACAGCCCATCCACCGCTAAAAGCAATCAGCACAGAACAATCTGCGGGGCAGATCCCTCAGATCAGAGATGGAAAGATCCATCACATTTTTCCCTCTCTTTCACTTCTCTGAAAAAAAAATAAGGTTGTTCAGATAGTATAGAGCAGAAACACCTAAATCATCTGACTGCACTGTTACCCTGTTGTGTTTCCTGGCGCTGGAAAACACAAACATATACAGACAGAAAGAGAGAGGACAAAAGATGTCTCCATGGTTTGCAACACAGTTATGAATACCAGTGTCTGGTCTTTTATATGGGTTTATGAAACTGATCTCTCTGGGTATACGATGTCCTGAACGTACAGGTCTGTGTCTCCAGGTTGCCTGGCGCTGGAGGTTTCAGTGGAGGGTAACAGGTATGTGGGATTTTTATCTCCACTCACTTGGTGACAGATAATCAGATTACGACTGGCAGCCCCCTCCCACCCCCCACCCCCCACCCCCTGTTTGGGTTCTGGAGGAGATTTGGGGCATCTTGCGATCTTCCCAAATTTTTCTGCAGTGTCATTTTTCTATCTTTCACATCAGCGAGGCCGGATTAAAATAAGTCTTAGATATTGATTGGGAGGCTTGGCCTTATTTCAGTCCCGCAGCATTTCACAAGGTATTGTATTTGTCTAAAACAGTGGTTCTCAAAGTGAGGTCCGGGGACCCCCAGGGGTCCTTGAGAGGGTTCAAGGGGGTCCCCAACTTTTTCTGAAAATTTTACCAAATTCTTTTTCCAGAAATTTCTTGAAATTTTTCCAAAAATTCATGCCATTGGCAGTAAATTGAACATACATTGACTAAAAAAAGGAACCTTATTCAGTCTCAGAACAAAGATTTGTGTATTTCTGGTGTTTGTTTCAAAATTTTGTCTAATGGGGTCCGTGGTCTAATTTATGTCAGTTTTGGGGTCCTTGATGTAGAAAAAGTTTGAGAACCACTGGTCTAAAAACAATATCAAGAGGAGAATCAATCACTGCTTAAATGCAATATTGTTAAATAGGGAATAGGAGATTATCTTGGTACGATTATTGTCAGAGAAATAATCATGATATTTATGATTATCATGATTATTATGCATCAATTAATTGATATATAAAATCAAATGCAGTCAAAATACAATTTCATTACTAGTATCTATTAATATATGACCAATTCTTAATCCCCCAATATTCAAGTCATTAATTGTCATATAAAGCAATTGTTTAAGTTTATTTTTATCGTGTTTTTATATCAAATGACACATTTAATTCAAACACAAATATTTAATTCCTATCGATTCAGTGCCATTTCACCAAGTTACACATGCATTTGTTGTCTGCCTATATGGTTCCAACATAATCTTTTTTGGAAAGTGATAGTATTTAGGAACCTTTACGATTAATTAACTGTGAAGTTTAATACAGCGATTAATTGTGATAGCAAGTAATCGTGACATTCCTAATTGTAAATGATATTATCTTGCTCCTATTTTATATACAGTCTGTTTTCAAATTTCACACATCTCTAAGTCTGAAGGATATGCATCTACAGGATTGTTGTAATGAGGTAAAAAGTAATCCTTCACGTGATAATTGTAGGTTTAAGAAGGATTTTGTATGAGAATAACACTTTAATATGCTCGTCCATATAGACAGAACAAATGTGTCTCAAGCAGGACTTTGCAGCCATGTCCCTGTTTTTCTTACAAGGTCAGATCACCAAGATTAAAAAACATATTTTCCTGGCACATCAAATACAAACAGAACTTTCTGCACAGCTGGTTCATTGCTAAGTCAAAGTGTAGAAATCCTTCAGCGTTTTGGATGAAATTAAACTCGATCTTCCTCCACAGTGAAATGCAGGAGTTTTTAAGAATAAAGTTTTTTTGAAAATCCCGTAGGTTTATAATGAGGACATCAGTTTTAATCATTCCAGCTTCGTGTCTGAGAAGTCGTGTCTCTGGCTGTAAGTTTTTGCTTGAGAGGAGGAAGCAGAGCGGCTCTTAAAAAATGAATGTCGAGACTTGTAATTAATTTCTTCAGTCATGTTTTTATGCACACAGACTTGTACCGTTGAGAGTTTCATCTCATCAAACCATCAGATATTTTATTACTCGGTTGTTTATCTGCTTTGCTGATGACTCACTCAGCTCTGACTGTCAATCACCTGCATCTTCTGTAGAAAAATGGACAAGGCTTTTTACACAAAAATGAATGAACGATGCCATTCACATGAATTTCATCACATTTATCACAAACAAAATGATCTGTTCTTTGGGAGAGGTTGAAGTTAAGTAAAGTTTAATCAAAACATCTTCTCGGTTAAAGCTGCAACATCCAGATATGAATCATATAAATCATTATGATTGCTGCAGTCACAGTTTTTACTGCTATACCAATATTGATCATTTATGAGAGAGATCAGCTGATCCACGATCAGTACAGATTATTTCCGTCTACACTGCAGATGGAGGCGTTATATCAGTCTCATACTCAAACTGTCCATATGGCTTGTCACAAAGTAGGAGGTGGACAGAGCTAATTTAATTTACAAGAAATCCCATGAGCCTCCGTAGTGTAGCTCTGAGCAGCTCACGGCTCTGCTCTGCCGTTCTAAAAGTAGCTTGCACCGACAATCTACTGCTATGACTATAGGGATTATGGCAATGGGCCAATTTGCCAACATGTTGAACATTTAACATAATCTCTCAGCAATTGCTTGAAATTATAAATTGTATACCAAACTTATTATTGATAACCCTGTAAAAGTGCCAAGACTGGACCAGCTGTCAAAAATAGGGATGCACTAATCAGATATTAAGATCTGACATCAGCCCAGATGTTGACTGAACAGTTAGATCTGATATCAGATAATGTAGCTGATAAAAGTTTTATTAATTCAACAGTGGTGTTGGATTGGTATTGGGTATTGTCCGATACGCTAAGCCCAGGTATAAGTGTCAGTTTGCAAATTGGGACTGAAAAAAGTAGACTGGTTCCTCCCTAGGGGAAAACCACACATAACTTGACGTGAAACTTTTTTAATGAGGACTATTTAACACACACAGACAGCTCACAGGAGAAATCCCAGGTAAACATTTACTCCTGTATCGTTTCCCCATGAGGCTGAACTCAAGGTAAATCAGCGGCTACAGCGACAGTGAGCGAGCGAGCAGAGGAGGAGGAAGCTGCTTTCACTGGGAGATGAGGATGGATTACACTCTGATTGAAAACTTAGAAATATAATGAATTCCATTTGAATGTAATGAACACGGTGCCAGCCATGTAATGAATCCCACAAATCAGCATTAGCTGCCTGAACATCAGACTCGCTTAAAACTCATATGCTGCACACACATGTGGCTGCCATGGAGGTGAACCTCTGGATTTTTCAGGCTGCATCTAAAATAGTTCGTTTTTTGCAGATGGAGTTTCACTTCGGTTTGTCAGTCACTATTACAGCGGACAAATCTCTGGAGGGTTTAATGCGGCTGTGGACCGTTGCTGCCTGCTGAGGAGCTTTTCCCTGACTTGTCACTCACAGTCCACAAAAACTCAGCTGAACCTGAAATTGAGACTCAAAGAAAAATGTTCATGTTTTCATCCAAACACTCAGCCGCTGCAGGGCCGAGACCTCGGGGGCCATTACTGCAGCTGAGGTCAGAGCATGCACACTCACCACCGCCTCAATCACACCCGCATACACACACATACACACATATACACCTTCACACTCCTGCAGTGTGTTAGCGGGCGGCAACCTGCAGCCACATGTTGGGCTCAGATCACATTTCGCCGCCGCCCCCATGGTTTAGTACAGACGGAGAACAGTACAGAACCTTTTTCTTTCCCCCCCACCGGTCTCATCACTACCAGGGTTTTTATAGTTCACTAAAACTAAGACTATCAGCGAAAAAACTATTTAGTAAACTGAAATAAAAATAAAAATTCTCCAAAAACAAGCACTAAATAAGTTGTAGTTTTCTTAGAGATGCTGCAGTTGCAGGAAGAAAACGCCACAGCTCAAGATGGGACGACTTCAAGTGCGACCCACAGGTAGATAAGAGTGAATGTAACCTGATGAGGACTGATGGGAACATTATGGGATGCAACTAAAAGGGGAAAATCCCACAAATGTGGAAGTTAATCTTTAGAGATCTCACAGAGGCTTTCTCCTGAAACCTGAAAAACTAGACGAAACTAAACGGCTTCATCACTTGTTGAACTCACTAAGACTGAACCGAATTTTAAAAAAGCAAACTGAAAAACTAAATAAAAATGTAAAACTATAATAACCTTCGCTACACCTCTGTCTGTCAGTGTGAAGCTGGACCAGGTCGTGGCTCGCTGCTGGAAACTCAGCGGTGGTGAAATGTGCCGCGGACCCACACACAGCTCTTAACACAACTCAGAGAGGGTTTCCTGGTTTCCTGCTGAGAACATGACACACTGCAGCTTGACACCTCTCCACGGAGCGATTCCAGCAAAGCCTGACTCATCTTATCAGCAGATACTGACGCATCCCCCCCAAACTGTCTTCATTCAGTTTTAACACGCTGTGCTCTGAATTACAGTCATTACTCCGACTATTAATGTCTTTTTTAAAATCATTCTCACATGTTACTAAACACGGAATCCACATGAGTGAGAGAAATATCTGTAAAATCACGTTCCAGTGGAGTGAGTTCATTACGTTATAGATGCAGTGACCTTTAAAACTCAATACGCTCTAACTTAAGAAAACATGTGCAAATAGACAAACATGCTGCAAATTCAGAAAACATATTCACTAGTTAACAAGTGTTTTCAGGGGACTTTAAAAAACTGATGAACCTGTTTGGACATGTTGTTCAATACCAGATCCTGGCATGATTTGAAGCTAATATATATAACAAGTGCATCCAAGCAAACTCATTACTTATTCTGCCTTAATACCAATAGTGAGAGTGAGTGAGAGACAGACAGGAAAGAGCCACAGGTCAGGATTACACCGTTAGTAGGGAGTTTAAGACCCAAAACTAAGCCTTTCAAGTCATGATGCAAAGGTCCTCGTTGGCATGGAAGTACCTTAGAGTCATACAAAGAGACAAAAAGAGATCACACTTTGTAGTATTATAGTTTATAGTGGTTCTAAATGGAATGTGTTTTTAACATGCATTTTCTTCTTCTTCTTTTTTTTGAAGTTTTTATTGGTATTCATATCTTTTAGTTTACATCACATATACATATGAAAAAGAAAATTCCAATTTTATTGGTGAAATATATAAACTGAACAGTCAAAGCAAAACAGTTTGTTAATGTTTTACACTGGCAGGTTTAAATATTTTCTTACAGCATGCATTTTCTTAATTAAAAAAAATGCATGTTTTAGCTCAAATTGTCATGGTAAGGAGAACATCATTGTTTTTTAGTCTCTATTACTGGATTCCTTGTTGAGCCACAACATAAGCAAATATATGAGCCTCATTTCGGATACAAAGTGTGATCTCACTTGTGTCTCAGGATAGATTTATTTGTATGACCCTACAGTAAGGTACTTCCATGCCAAAGAGCACCATGGCACCATGACTTACCTCCCTACTACATCCAGGAATCTAATTTCTACACTAAAAATGTCACCAGGCGAAAGCTGAAACTCTCTCTGCATCTTCTTGATATAAATGATTGAAAGCAGAACAAAACATGTAGCAGAGACGACTTACATTCCTTTGTCATGACTACTTAATGTTCAGCAGTAAATCTATAGGACCTCAAGAGGGAAACTCATCCCTGAATCACACACACTTTATAACTCAGCAGGCGACACAGGGTATGTTGTAAAACTAGATTGTGTTGAGAAAAATATACAACTGGTGAAAAACTTTTGTATTTTCTGAAATCTCAAAGTCCACTGATGAGTTTCAAACCTTTCTTGATAACTGATTCTGAACTGATTCTAATCAGTGAAGTTGAGTTGTGGCTCATAGCGTCCTGATCTTATCGCTTTCCACAATGGCTCCGTGCTTACTCACAGCAGAGCAGACATCCACTTCCTGTGCGATGACTATTGCACCACGGACAAGTTGGATCATGGATCCATGGAGCTGCCAATCTGGCTTTGTGAACCCAGGGGTGTTTTATAATAGGAGGGCAGGGAGCAGCACGCAGCAGGCCCTGCCAGGCCCGGTGGCATACAGGTAATTATCCTCCATATGTCTGAGCAAACTAAGCTGCTTTTTCCCGTAAACGCTGGAACAGGACTAATGGTAGAGAGTGGTCTTGTGAGGGAATTAAAGGATTTCAAGGTTTTCCCCTTTGTCGCTGAAAACTATACGATATTATCCCCCCCTTGCTCCTTCTCCCCTACTGCATTCATCTCAACAACCAGCTTCCTGGTTTTTGTTCAACAATTAAAAAGCCCCATTCTGCGAAAGAAAGGAAAGAGCAAAGAGTGAGAGAGATTAGGCTGAAATATAATATCTGGGTAATCACATCTGTAGGCTGTGATATCTGCAATCACATCAAAGAGCTGCTGGGAATGTGGGTTTCAAAGGAAATCTCTAAAAATCAGGACTCAAGAAGATGTCTGAGAGAGAAAATCCAGATTCTCTAAAGACTCTTAGAGCTTTTATGATATTACACATTGTTGCAGCAACTTGAGTGAAATATATAAGCTGGACCCTTCTCACCTCTGTTCTCACAGGGCCGTTACAGGGGAGAAAGGTGATGATAATTCTAGGGGCAAACAAACAGTAGTCTAATCTTTGTATGACTGAATTATTCTTCATAAGACCCTGATACAATATGATACAATACTAAATAAAAAATGATAACACGTACGTAGTCTAAGAAAAAAGTGGAAAAGTCAGGGGGCCCAGAATTCCTAGCAACGGCCCTGTTGATAACATGTGGTTGTGACTGGTATACAGTGCTGTATACAAAGAACTAATACTGATATACTGTATGATTTCATTTTTGCTTTTGCTTTTCATTCTTCATTCCTTCGTGATATTTGTCGGATTGTGTACCAGTCCCAGTTAAACATTTCTCTTTACATCTTAAGAATAATGGTTGGTTGCATCGATGTTGTGATACATAATATACTGAACGTGGCACTCGGCCAGTTTTCATTACTGACCTTGTTTAGTTTCATTTGTGACAAGATGGAAACATTGCATCTTACTTTAAACGCCTCATAATTATAATTATGTGCTAACAACAAAATAAACACGACAATGTCATGACCATAAAATCTTCTGGTAAATAAACAACTGGTGATATAATATACAAAGCATGGCTTCATGTTTAATAAGAAAAATATATTGGATTAAGATATTGGATGTACATTTCTTGCATTTTAATGAGTTGCGTGTGATACTGTAGCTGGTGTAAAGTTGAGTTTTGCATCACACCCCACAAAGAAGCAGCTGGAAGCTTCAGTAGAAATCAAGTAAGTGGCCACTGAGTTTCTCAACAAATTTCCATTTCATTGCTCACAACAACACAATATTATAAACAATGTAAATCATGTTTTAAAATATTAAACAGGGAATGTGAAGTAAATTTGCCTTTAGTTTGTTAACCACTTCTGCAGCAACACGTTTTCCTCTGCATGCAACTGCACTTTACTTTCAGACACTCTCTCATTTGCATAATTGCAGAGTTCAATTTTCTCCCTTATCCATAAAAAAGAAGAAAAAAAACAAAAAAGCAACAACATCCATAGTTTGCACCTTGGTTCAATCTAACCCGGTAATGAGCCTGTGCTGCAGCATTAAACCATGATGGATGGGGAGGCTTCATCTGCTGTCAGTCTATTAAGTGCTTACTCTTGTGGTGGGGGAAAAAAAGTAGAAGAGAATTGTTGACAACAAAGTGCAAATGATGTCTCGCTCCTCCTTTTAGATTTACCGAGAAAAAAATAACCCTGAAAATGTCAAATTTGACAATAAAGTGCTACGACGCGGTGTCACAGCAGCTGGTTCCATTCAGATAAAAGGTTATGTCTGTAGACGCTTGCTGAGACGTGCAGGTCTTTAACATTTCAAGCCTGCTTAAAGTTTTCAGGAGCGTTTGGCGGCAACAATCTGAACTGGAAGAGTAATTAAGATGTTACTGTCTTTAGAAATGTTAAGGGAAAGGGTTGGTATTAATCCCACACAATCTTATAAATCATTATAGTCAGGAATCAATATTAACAAACAAGCTTTTGTCAGCCAGAGACCTAACTGACTTTAGCCTTAAATGAGTTTGATAAGACACAGTTTGTGTGACGAGGCCTCCAGGCTTCACTCTAATCCCCTCTGATCCCGACATTAGTTTCAAGGTCTCTGTAATTGTCAGCAGTTATTTGAATCTCCTGCTGTCGTATCATCAGCGCAACGTGAGGTCTCTGCATCCTGGTGTCATTTTATTCTTCCATATATATTCCATGTGATAAATGGAAAAGTATAAAGAGATGATAGGAAACACAGCGACAGACTAAGCTACAGTACATCTACCACCAGGTATCCATGGACTTTATCTTTACATTTCTGCTGACTAAGGTCTGGACTCTGGAGCACATCCACTGTTAATTCACTGAGGTTTATTGATTTGTACTGGACCACACATGCACGTGCACACACACACACATACACCATGCTCCAACCTAAGCATCAAACCTCTGCAGCTGAAACATGCAGCATCAACAGTGAAGAAGCAGCAGCTGCAGTTCCTCTCCTCACCACTAGAGTGAGTCAGTCCTCATCCACACCGTGTTCAAACGTCCAAAAACAAGAACCAACCAAAACCAGCTACAGCTACGTAGTGATGTCTGTACAGGGGATTCATTTATGTATAAGTCACTTATTTTAATTCCATTAAGGCTAAAAGGGGTAGTTCACCCAAAATTGAAATTTTTGAAACTGAATTAAAACTCATCATCTACCCACCCTCATGTGGACTAAGGGCTGGGAGAAATTTCAAAGTTATCCGTGGCTAGCAGTGCATGACCATATAATGGTTGCAAATGGACACCACCTGTTACGAGACCCCCTGTAACTCAGAGAAGCCACGGAGGACTCTGAAACTTCTCCCAGCCCTTAATCGACATGAGGGTGAGTAGATAATGAGTGAAATTTCAATTTTGGGTGAGCTATCCCTCCAAAGTTCTGCATTATTAAAAGGGTGTGACAGTGCTGGCTTATACAAAACTCTGGGCTCCACACATGCTTCTCCTCTTTGCCCTTCTTTGGATTGGCTGGGAGTTGAGGGGGCGGAGTCAGACACTGCCAAGATGGCGACGTTGGAGAAGGCTGAACTATCAGGGTTTCTCAAAGAGTTATCTACACCCCTGGTTAGTAACAAACTTCACCATTTGAACAGAATTCAAATTATTTTAAAAATGAGAAGATTTGAAGATGGAAACAGACGTTCAAATGTGTGACTTCTGCAACGTTCAGCACTGTTTACAAGATGGCGAGAAGCAAGTATGTTGCAAATGCTACATAACAGATTTGGTTAGAATGACCTTGTTGCTACATGCTACATGCTACATGCTACATAACAGATTTGGTTGGAATGCCCTTTAATGGACACGTGACGTAATAATAGGCTGGTATAGGTGTAAATAATGAGCTAAACAAAACCAACATTAAAAATTTGAATGTAATATTTAACATAAGAAGCAATAGAACTTCGACAGCCCTGCTTCTGGTTAATTGAGTATAAAATAAAGAAAATCTGGTTAATTCTGTTCTTGTCTTGTTTTTTTTCCAGATAAACAAAGCATCAATAAGGTAAACCTTCAACTGGCTCCATAAGCAGCAAATCTTTATGTCCAACCCTGCTGCTGCAGCCTAAAAACAATAAAACAAAAAACAAAAACAAAAACTTGTGTCCAGTTCTGGTCGAAGTGCAGAAAATAACTTGATCCACTGTTTGTTTTGTTTGCGCCCATACAGCAATTTGGAAAACAGCTTTCCCCCAAACTAACAACACAGCAGAGAGGCATTTCACCACCGCTGCAGAGATCACTTTAATAACAGTGTCTCCACTTTTGCTCTCTTCACCACAGACACACAAAACACACACACACTTTACACACACCATTTTCTGGTTTTACAAAAAAACATTTCACCAGTAAACGCCTCACGCCATCCTCCTCACAAAGACTGTCTTAAAAAAAGGCTATTCTGACAAAAGCACTAAACCAATTTGACGGAATAGCCTTTTTAATTGTATTATTGCGTTTGCATTAATGGTTCTGAAGGCAAATCTGCCGTTTCAAAGCTGTACAGCATCTTCCTGTGCGATATTTCAAAATAAAAGATATGAATGGCGACGTCAACTCAAACAGGGTGAGGGGTAATGATTTGAAAAGTACACAGAAGTGTTGAGTTGGTAGTAACGACTTAATGCAGTAAATTTTGATTTAACAAGACAAACAAGAACTCAGTCAAAATGTGGTTTCTACGTGGTCACATTGAAACATATGAGATTAGGAAAAATGACAATTAGTAAGGTTAGCATTTGCATTTTAGGTAATAATGATGGTTCCAGTCACTATGTCTGTAAAGGTCACTCATTAAAATGATACTTCACTGTTTTAAATACCCCTTGTAATTACACCAAGTACCACTAGGGTCGGGTATAGATGGTCAGCTCATCACCCTGATGTGGCAGTAGCAGCAATACAATAGCTCATAAAATGATCCTGTCTGATATTGCGGGGGTGGGGTGGGAGCGGTGCTCTTATGGGGAGGTGAGTTGCCTCCACTGTGGGAGGGAGGGGGAGAGCTGTCAATCATCTTCAGTTCTCACTCTTCAAAATAGCTGTTGCCCACTGAGCCTTGCAAGACCACCATGAATAATCACAACCGTGGGCTACTGTTGCAAGGCTACCGGTTCAAACACGTCATATGAACTCACAGAAACATATAGATATAGGCTATACAGTGTATATAGTATGTATATGTTAGGCTATACAGTATTTATATGTATATATTAGTCCTGTACGATATCAGCAAAATGTCCGATGTGAGATGGCAATATCGCAATGACGCTATGACTTGCGATAAATAGGCAAATATTCAGGTGTACTCAACTGAACTCGCTGTAGTACTCACACCAGGCCTGTAGAGGCGCTGTAACACCACCGCACAAATACACCACAAACAGAGAAGAAGAGGAGTGCTGTAAGTAAACTCTCAACATTATAAGTCGACTAAACATGAGAAGTTGTGTCAGTGGCAATATGTTGATTGATGGACTTACTTCAGATGCGGTATACGAGGGACCCGACAGAAGTTTGCTGCGTTGTTGTTGTTACATTACATTACATCTAGTGGTTTAGCTCATGTTACGGTGAAAATACCATTAATCGTGCAGCCCTACTATGTACATATATTCACATAAGAGTAAAAAGTTCCTGTTCTCCCTGACAGCTGTTCTGGCATCCAGGTACCAATTAGAGTCTAGCGGTGGGAGCACATAACCTGGACGAGTCTCCTTTGGTCTCCTCTCCTCCCTCTGACTTCTCATTTATGGAAACGGTCTCCCAGCTCTCTGCTGCTCTCCTTCTATTACTTTTTTCCTGCACAACTGTTATCAGCGCCTGATGGCTCTGACCTCTGACCTCGCCACAAACGGCTCCGGTGTCGGCAGCGCAAATCATTTTGTTCCCCGTTCATGCCTTGGTGCTCCAATACATAATTCATGGGACATTATTTCATACAGCATCAGTGTTGAAGCGTCCTAAGCACAGAACAGACTGTACAGCCACTTACTAATACAAAGCAGTGTTGTCAAATCGGATCTAAATCTGACAACTGAAGCTTGATTTTCAGGCGCTCTGCACAAAAACATCTCTGCAAATTAAACCTAATTCGTTTTGCAGAAACTTTCACAGTTGACGCCTTTTTTTTTTTTTACACAGAAGTGTAATTTCACATCAGACATCTAGGATTATACCAGGGTGCGGTTACGATGCTAACCCCCAGTCTGGCTGGGTTCAAGGGTTGGGGAAGGGCGCGGCCTTCGACCTAACCTCTCTCACACCCACAGCGCGGAGTCGGGACATGGAGGTTCTTTAACTGGAGCTTAGTGGTTATATTGGGACGAGCTCGGAGGCAATTAACCCCGTCAGCACGACCAGAGCACCAAGACAACACCAGGATCTCAGTGAACAGTATGTGCATCATCACATTAAATCTAATGGGTGTGTTTTGGAACTATTTATTCCTATTTCCTCATGTCAGCTGATTCTATTTTGTTCTATTCAGTTCTATAATAAAAACTTCCACTATACACGTCTACACAGAAAGTACAGGGGGGACACCTGGGGAGAAGTATCAAATCCAACCACTGTATCATAAACAAATAATGCATATCACTGTAACAGTTTGACCCATAACTATATATTTGTTTTATATCGTTTTTATATTCCTATATTTGCATATTTTTATACTTTTTTCACCTTGCATGACTATGACAACCACATTTCCCATGTGTGGGATAAATAAACAGTCTTATGGCTTATGCAATATTAATAGCTATATAGTATTTCTGTTTTTGTCTAATGCAGGAAACTAAATTCCTCAGGTGCAGCATCATATCATAAAAATATGAAACTGCCTCAGTGTTGGATTTGCAGCGCCGGTCCAATGGACTCGTGGAGCTGAGCGTAAACAGAAACAGAAAAGTCTCAACAATACAAACTGTTATGTAACCAAACAGGCCCACAGAGTAAACTCATATATAATAAATATGCTGCAGTATCACACTGTTCTTCGCAATATTGTAGTGTAACACAGTGCAGCAGTCCTCGTGTGCATTGTGTTATTATTATCATATATATAACATATATTTATAGTGTGATGCAGGAACAGTTTAAGGCAGTAAAACTCTGTTTTCCAAGTCTGGGCCATGAACAAATGTCAGAGGTCGCCTACAATAACAATAGATAACTGTCAGCTGGAGCCTTTTGACTTAAATTAGCTTCAACGCAGCCACCACATCACACACACACCCACATAAACACATACACACACAGTGCCAACAACTTCTAGCATCTCTTTTTCAAGACAGGCGGCGGCTGCATCATTCTTTAATCTCTACTGAAGAATAAAAGAAAAATGTACTGTTAGAGCATCTGTAAAAAAAAAACTAAAAGAAGAAGTTGTGGTGGTGCAGCGGTGCAAAGCTGCAGGCACTCGTAAAAAAAAAGGAGGAAAAAAAATCTGTGTGGAGTCACGGAAACGTCCTGGGGGTGAGATTTAAAGTGACTGTGGGGAATAAAATGATAATATAAAACTGCATTTAGCTCTGACAGCATGTTGTTATCCCCTCCATGTTAATTTGAGGCTATAAAAGTGAAGCGTTTAGTAAAATAAACTGCCCAAACAGCCAGATGCACAAAAATACACTGCAGCCTCTGCAGAGCTGGAAGGTGGGGGGGGTGTCGGGGTCGGAGGGTGGGGGTGGGGAGGTTGGGGGGTCCTTTTCAAGTTAAACTGCCACTCCACACACCCACCCACCCCAAAGGGTCACTCAGGCCTCACAGCAAATACCATAATTACAGGGAGGGTCAGAAATGCCTCAGCAGCATTCCCAGTTAGCGAGCCGGCCTGTCAGTCGCTCCGGTGGTCAGTCCCACTCCCACGGCCCGTCTGCACCGTCATCCACTCATCTCTCACTGTTTTGATGGACGCTTCTCATTCTCTCTATAAACCGAATCGCCTTGTTGTTTACAACTACTTCCGGGTAGAAAACCAGTACGTAATCTGAATGAGAACAATAGTAACGAACAAGAGTTTAGCTAGGCTTTCACGCCCTATCACCGTTTAGACAAATCTGAAATGACTGTAGAAACATTATTTCTGTGTGTGTTTTGTGTTGCTTTGTATTGGTATTTATTCATATTGGGGGAATCACAGTGTCTAGAAAGCATCAGCGGCTGCAGCTGACAGGTACAGCTAACGGCAGTGGCTAAGCTAATGGCAGTAGCTAAGTTAAGCTAACATCAGGACGTCAGCTGTTAAACCCCCTCGTTGTCGGACGCGACATGAAACTACTCCAGTAGCTCAGTCATGTTGTAACTCAGATATCCGCTGGAAAAAATATTTATTCATGAACTGTTTATTGAGTCACTGAGTTATTAAAGTTTAACAGGTAGCTAACGGTTAGCCCGGCTAATCTATGATAACCATGACTAATTACAAAAACATGCTCACAGAAATAGTAATGTTTGTCCAATCACTGGTTTTATAGACTTTACAAACATCAGATTAGTTTAAACAGTGATATAGTGCAGATCTATGGCTCCAATTCACACTCTTTTCTTGAAATCATTTTCCAGGACATTTTCAGCGGCTACAGTCTGACAGACATGTTATTATACATCCTCTGTCCTGTTCATGCTTTGGAGAAGTCTTCTTTTCGACAGTTTTACCTTAATTTTGTACATTTTTGTGTGTTTCTTCTTCTCTCTTCTCTCAGCCCCAGGAGTCTGATTTAAAGATGTGCAGTCTATGGCTCCAAGTTATGCAATAATCTCTTACAGTAGGCTACATGCGTAGAAAATTCCTATGAATTTATCATAGAACAACACAAACATGGGGTCCAATGACTGGAAAATTGGTCAAGCATTTTCCAGGTTTGTGGGAACCTTGACTGTTGATCTGATGCTGGTTTTCTACCCGGAAATAGTTGTAAACAACAAGGTGATTCGCTCAATAGTTTTCACTCTTTCCTTCCTAATGTCTTGATTTCCTTGCGCCTCCTGCTCAGCGGTTCAGACGGTTGGAGGCCAACAGTGCCGCTCTAATTACACAGAGGTGAAATCCAGCTCTGCTTTATGGGCAGCCGCTTCCATCTCATCCTTCCAGCGAAGTCTAGACTTTATCTGAATGAGTCCAAGCAGCTGCGTTATCAGCACTGTCATTAATGAGGCTGACTGCCTTTCGCCAAAATTACCCATCAGATAATTTAAACAGCTCTCACTCCAAATTGAATTATCTGCACCAGGTTTGACAGCCAGATTTTTTTTTACAGAAATCCTGCTCTTGTGAAAACTTTATATACGGGAATACACCAACTTAATCCAAGTTTAACAAATTATACGGCCTTATCACAGCGATGGCATTTCTCCAGGGTCATAAAAACCAATTATTTGCCCATATGCCTTAAAATTAAACCATTAACTGAACGCAGCATCTAAACACAACATGGCCTCTGGCAACTTTCAGGTCAAATGAGGTTCAGTGAAACTAGTGAGTTTTCTTCTTTCAACACTTACTACATGTTGCCTTCGATTCTGAAAAGTCACCTTTAAAAGAGACGAAGCCGTGACTCCTCTCAGGTTATCTTGGCATCTATCCATCACAAATGCCTTCATCCATTTCACAGAGTGCGCTGTGACACAACAGTCGTTTTAACAGGTGACAAACAGCAACATTGCACAACATGCACCGTCGCCGCTGCGGAGACATGATCCAGCAAATTAACCCGAAGAAGAAGAAATCAGTCTGACAAATAAAGAGCAGGGAGGGACCGTTTGGCCAAAGCTTTCAGACGTCAGGAGCTGAGCTGCATGTGTTGACATGTGGCTCCGCTGCAGCGCTTCACCTCCTCCCATTCAAACGCTCCCAGCTAAAAACTGTCACAATCAAAGGCTGAGAAAACGTTTACGAAACTCGTGCACTAAGAAACGAATTCCTTGATTGATTGACTACGTTTTAAATCTATTTTTGTCGCGTAAAACAGATAAAAACGAAAACATGATGAAGGAAGCAACATGTGCAAAAAGTATCTTCAAACATTTGTGAAGTTTGGCTCTTTGCTCTGAGCCGCTGCTGCTCTGTTGATGCGTACTTCAGGACAATGTTTAGTAATATAATGCTAAATAGTGGCGCCGCTCTCCACGATAAACAGCGGTGTGAAGTGAAGCAGAGTGGAGCGACAGTGAACAGCTCACCTGAGGTCCAGACAGACGACTCTTCCAGGAATATCTTGTCTTGTTTTTTCCGTCCTCACGCTTCAGGAACTTTAAAAATCCTTCGACAGGACGGTGACGGTCCATGTACTCCCATAGCGGTCTGGTGTTAAGTCAATGAAAAGGAACAGAAACAGTGAAAAAAATACACACACAGACGCACACATACACAGACACACACACAGAGGAGTTGTAGGAGTGTGTTTCGACCGCCGCTAACTTCAGCGCCTTCAAAGGCTCTGAACCAAAGTGCTGCTGAGACACTTCAACACCTCCCTCAGGAGACACATCTCCACCCACTTCTCACACTGTCCCTCCTCTCTCTCTGACACACACACACACACACACACACACACACACACACACCTTCTATGTGCCCAGATTGTGGGCTGCACCCCCCTCTCTTGCCTGTGGGATCAAGCCTTTGGGCCTTGGCCAGAACTGTGCTTCTGGGGTGTGTGCACACGTGAGTGTGTGTCAGTGTGTGTGTGTGTGTGTCTGCAGTGTGTGTTGAGTGTCCACACTACTGCCTTTTCATTTTGGAGCAGTTTATGAAATGAAAGTGATTATTTTATAGTAATTTTAGCTCGAAATCAGAAATCTCAGTCAAAACCGACACACGTGCAAACTGGTCCAAACAGGAAGTTATATATTATATCTATAGCTGTATATACTATAGATTCAGGGGTGCCAAACGTGCGGCCCATGGGCCAAAACCGGCCCGGCAGAGGGTCCAATCCCGCCTCAGATGAAATTGCACATAATAGAAATTTCAGGTTGTTCACAATATGTTTTGTAAAAGGATGGTTTATTAACTGTAAACATCTTAATAATGAACTAAAACAAAGGGAAAAATTCAAAGTTCTTTTTATTTCTAGGTTATCATGCTATTATTTTACTGGTCCGGCCCACTTGAGATCAAATGGTGCTGTTAAAATGAGTTTGACACCTCTGGATTAGACTGTTGTAGTGATGAAATCTTTTGGACAAAACAGAGAAGATTAAAGAGGAAAATGTAAAATAAAGTTTTAAATTGCTTCACAAAGTCTGTGATCTGCACAATAAATAATTCAAAAAAGTTTTACGTAAGAGTCCTAGTCAGTGAGTGAGCAGAGAGTGAACCTGAACCCTCCCTCTGTTACTGTTGTTTTTTCCTCTGGATTAAAGTTCAAAAAAATAAAAACAGAGCTTTTTAAAAAATTAAAATGGGATCATTCATGTCTGCAGGGTTCGAATCTACTTTTACAAAACATAGCCTCTTTATGCTGTCAACTTTCATGACGCAGCGAGTTGGTGGAATAACAGAGTCATTTTGTTTTCTTTGAAGTAGATTTATTTAATAATAAAGTCTCTCAATCTGGGGAGCTAAGGTCCTAAATAAGTAACTTTGAACGTTGCTGTAGATTCAATCAAATAATTAAATGGTGAATTACAATTAAACTCAAACCCCACATCCACATTTATTGGGGAAAAAAACATGCAAATTAAACTCTTAAAGGGACACGTATGGATGTGTGAACAGCTGCAGCTCAGTTCAACCACAATTCGCACTTTACCCCTGGAAACATCTGGAATTGCAGATAAATTTTTTCTGTTTCAATTCAAAAACAGTTTATTTGTTGCTCAGGGGGCTAATGGAGAATAAACACACAACAAATCACAAACACACATGAGAAATAATATACAAGTTCTTAAAATGTGGGTGTGAAAACAACATAAGCAAATGTTTTTGAGTTAAAGAGCAGCAGTGTCCAATGATTCACTGCTGCACAAGTTGTGAAAAGTCTCTATCTATCACACTAAAGGCTGAAAACTGATGAGTAACAAAACCAAAGGTCATTTCATTATAATGGCTCCTAGCCTGTTGGAGCTCCTTTTGTGACAGCTCTGAGGATAATGTCCTTGTTACTGTAGACAGTCCACTCTGCACACTTCAATTATTGAAAACTACTTTCTCTCAACTGTGAGCTCAAACTGGAAGGTTTGGTGTGTGTAAGAGCTGCTGAAGTGGAGATTTCTAGCTCAGAGTCTGAGGAAAAACTAATTTTAAGAAAACTGCCTTTAAAGACTTGGACTGTAAAATTTCTCATTGTTACAGTAATTTAAATCGTACTTTTACGATTGGTTGTGGATATGGAGGAAATTACTTTTTAGAGCCTTCATAATTGTTCAGGAGAGAGAGAGCTTTACAATGACACCTAACTTTTGAATTTAGGAGAAATCTACTGACGAAAGAGACAAAATGAAGTAAAATAAAAACCTTAATTATGGAATTTCTAGCACTTGGCATCATCGACTTATCATGTCACCATGAAAGAGTTGACATTATAGGATTTTAAGGAATAAATTAACTACCTGCAGGTTTTATTGATGCTAACTCTGCTCTCTGGGTGTAACCACGTGACTAATGGAGGCTGGTAATTAGCTGTGATGGTTTGTTTTGCAGCAGAAACTCAACAGGCTTCATGTTGCTGTTGTGTAAACACTGCAAACAAACTCAGAGTCTTACAGTTCTGTGAGTTCTGGCCCGGGGCCATGAATGTGGTAATGTGGGCAGTGGAGGTGGTGGCATCTAATAGTACGTGACAGAATAAAGAGGCATTAAGTTATTTCTATTATCTGAATGTAAAGAGCAATAAAGTGCACTTAGTCTGCCAGCAGCAGGAGACTATGGGATGCAGCTGGTCAGTGTTTAAGTGAAGACATCAGATTAGAGCAGGGATCCAGCTCAGCTAATTCATCATCATCATGATAAAGACTGGGGGAATAATGAAGCTTTGGTCTTTTCTTAATGCGTCTGAGAACAAAATCCAACTCTAGTCTCTGGTTTGTTGTCAACACAATTAAAACCAAGCTGCCAGACGCTCTGAATCAGAGTCAGAGGGATCTGGTTTAATACCACTTTGGTGTTTACACCAGAAAAATGGACTTCAGATTCTCTGGAGACCTACTTCTTACTTGCTCCCTACACATCTGATGGACGTCCAAGTCAAAGTCTAAAACAGGACACGAGGAGCTCAAGCATAATTCAGCTCTCTACTGCAGTATCTGGACGAGTCGGACCGACTTTGAGAGCTTCGATTTCGTACAATTTTGGCTGGAATAACACGTTTGTGTATTTCAAAAGTCCAGTTGGAGGCCTTTTCTCTCTCTCTCCACAGAAAACAATAGTTTGTACTGAAACAAAGCAATTCTGAGGCTAATCATGTTGTTCAATCAAGTGGGTAAATGTCAGGAGTATAATAAAACAGTTATTTTTGATGATTGTGAAATGACAGAACAAACAGATACCAGACTCGTCTCTCAGTTCATTCTCAAAAACACGCTGTGTGAGTGGGTTTAATAAACCTGACTGACCATCACACACACTGCAGTGTTTTCATCAGTCGTATTTGCTGTTGCAGTAAATACTAGGTGTTGCAAAAGTCATTTTGTTGCACTGGAAATGTGCCACGATAACAAAAGCTTTTCAACCTGCAGCTCCAGTGGCCTGATGGAAACGGCTCCGTCCACACTGTGTTTCATTTCATCCCTGCTGTATGTTGAGAACAACGGGACAGAAAAGTGTTGTGTGTCAGTAAAAATGACACTTTTCATTTCACTGTTGAGGACGACTGCAGGAGCCTCCACTGACACCCCTCCTTTCCTTTATTTTGCACCAGCAGTGCATTCAGTTGAAGTAAAGAAATGTTTTTGCAGAATCAACAAAATATCTAGCTCAGAATGAAACTAATAAAATAATCTGAGAAAGATCTTGAATTTTTAAATAAAGATAATATGAATAGAAAAAAATGTTTTTCCTTAAATAATGCATAACTCTAGTTAAGGGCTGAAACCGGATTTTATATATTAAACTATGGCTGAATAAAACAGCATAATGCCCCATTAAAGCTGGAACAGAAGGTGAGCAGATGCCTCCCTGAGGCTCCATGTCCAATATATTTCCAGGCCAAGGTGGAGAGAGACCTGATGATACAGGAGGAGAGAGGGACAATGCAAGGACCAATGGCAAAGCAGGAAAAGGCAAAAGACAAAGATAAATGGAAAAAGGAGAAAGGGTGAAGAGGTGCAGAGCAGGAGGAGGAGGAGGGTGGTGATGGACAAGAGATGAGAAGAAAAGGGAGGATGATTGAGGTAAACAAGTGAAACCGATGCTGATGAAGAAAAGAATGACTGAGAAATGATTGAAGGTGTTAGAGAGGAAAGAGGGCGGAGGTGAAAGTGGAAGGTGGAAATGGGAAAAAATGGGAGTAGGAGAGAGAGAGAGGGGGAGATGGATGAACAGAGCGGGCAGAGAAAAGGAGGAGGAGGAGGAAGAGGAGAGGAGGAGGTCTGGTCCAGAAATAAACAGCCAACAGAAGGTGGGCATGACGCCACCGGCAGCAGGTGAACCTGAGCAGAGCAGGAGAGCCTGGAGGAAATGAAACTCAGATCCACCTTATGTAACATCACTGCTGCTGCTGCTGCTGCTGCTGCTGCTGCTGCTGCTGCTGCTGCTGCTGCTGCTGCTAATGTGATGTGATCATAGTAGGGATGTCACGATGACATGTTTTCACAATTGATCGCGGTATTAAACACCACAATTAATTGATCGCAAAGATTCCTAAATACCGTCACTTTCCAAAAAAGATCATGACCCGTGTCGGCAGATGTGCACCAAAGTAAAGGTAAACGCATAGATAATACTGGTCCATTTACCTAACGTAGCATTGAATTGGTAGGAATTTAAATGCTAGAGTGTCAAATAAGAAAAAAAAGATTCAAATGTCTCAGCACTTCTGGGTGAAGTCAGAATCAGATACGCGATTGACCCGGTTTTTCTCAATATCCAACAGTCATACAGGGATGAATCCATCAGGGAAGAGGAGACGGACCGCTTTCTATTCATAAAGACAAGGACGTGATTTATGGCCTGTATTTATCGAGCACGTCGGAGGAAACTCGACAACGAGTTCAGCCCAGGATCAGAAAAGCATAAAGCTTCTTTTTTTTTTTAATCATCTTTCGTCGTTACTGCCTGAGACGTCAGATATGTAAGTGAAGCCCGGAGGCCAGGAACAGGCACGAGCAGTTGAAATACCAACGACCTTTGTGTGACTGATTCTCAGAGGGCTCCCCTCACCTGTACGCCTGCTCTGCATAAATCAACGCAGTAGAAACGAGCCTCAAGTTACAGTAAAGCAGCAATGACAGAGGTGGAGTTTTACAATCACGGCATGTTATGAGCTATAAGGAAGAGAGGAAGAGGAGTGTGTGACGATAGTGAGAGGGAGAGGTGATTAAAACAGCTGATTATTGTAAAAAGCTAAATGAGAGAAAGCTTGATGATGTGAAAATGAAGGTAGTGTCAACAAGATGTGGAGGAAATGACACTCTCAGGGTACACACTCCCTCGTGTGACTGTGATCACACACTGGCAGGAAATCCAAAGTGTGGAAAACCTGGAGAGGCCGAGAGACGACCCGAGTTAAACTGACATGAAAACTCTGCCAGGAAATATTAAACAGTCTGAAATATAACCTGACGTTAGCCACTTAGCATGGACTCTCAGAGCAGATCCTTCCGCCAGTATCTATAGTTTATTAAACGTCCCACCACTGTTGTAGGTGCTCCCCAGAAATCCATATTTTGACACTTAATTTACTATATATGCAAAGACTATCAGGCCTCATCCACATGGAAACAGAGCTTCACCCAAAACAATCTTTTTCTAGTTAGTTTTTTTTATATGTTTGTAAAAAAACGACATAATTTCAAGAAATATGCGCACACACGGTTCCACTGAAATGACTCAAAGCGCTGCAGTACATCCTCCAGACCTGTGTGTGGCGCTGTAACGCCGCTGCACATAAACACCAGAAACAGAGAAGAAGACAGAAAGCTTTGCCGCTGTATTCAAACACCAAACATTATAAGTCGACTAAATGTTGACTGGAAGAGCAAATATGACAGTCGATGATGATTTAAAGGGATGACGAGGAGTTTGTATTTGTTTATAAAAGAGTCTCATATTAATGATTCTACGTTACCACTTGTTAATGGGTTCATTTTCGATAAATATATTGTTTTGGCGTCATCGTTATTTTGTTATTATTATTTAGTGGTCGACTCGCCCAGCGTTTCCTAGTTTCAGTTTCCCAGATACTGCCCGGCGGGGCATAGGAATAATGCCGCCGAATTGCCATTTATTGTCGGAACTACGACGGTATCTGATCGTCTTCAAACCTCCGACTTTCATTCTTGATCTTCTAAATGAAAACATTCTTGGCAAATGTTTTCACTTTCGTCCGTCTTGCGCCGGTCCAAGAATTTCACCGAGCGTCCAACACTTCGCTTTCCAAAACTCCTCATTGTCCCTTTAATGGGTGACATTCAGCTGCAGTGTCCAGGCGACCAGGCGACCCGACCCGATAGCAGTGGAGTCGAGCGCGGTGGGGGGTATGACACGATCGTTTCACAAAAGATCCATCCATTGTGACATAGGCCTAAGACTCTCTATGATGTGTGATGGTTGTTGTGATAGATGAGGTGAAAACACGACTGTAGAGTGACGGGAACACTTTTTTAAAAAGCAATTGGAGCTCCTGTACTCGCCGGTGACAGTCAGCGGTGTGAGTGCAGGGTCAGCTCTCAGTTCATCGGCTCGGCTCCGTCCCGCTCATGTTCCGCCCCGTCGCCTCTGGATGGACGGATAGTGAAAGGAAAACTGTCGCCACATGTCGACCAAACCGGTTTGCAGGTGCAGTAATGGATCGGAGCTGCAGGGCCTCGAGTGGTCCTCGGCTGACCTTTTTCCAAAACGTGTCACAGTGTCCGTCAACAAGCAGCACTCCTCCGCTCTCGCTCTCCCTGACGGAGCTCATGTGGAATTTCAGGGTCGCGTGAAGGACAGGGGTGAGCGGAGAAAATAGGCACATGATGAGACTGATTGGCAAAAAGCTGTTCAAGCATTTCAAACATAACCATCGCACATGGATCTGACTGTGATTTCTTTAATCGCTCTTGTCCTGACACACTCCTCCACGTTTCGGGAGTCTTTCGGTCGACAGGTTCGGTGGCGAGTGATTTCTGCAGATTCCTGCTCAGTTTATTTTAGTTCCTGTGACAATTCAAGTGTAAACTCCCATGAGATGTGGAGCGATAGAGATCAGAGCGGCGTTAGCCCGAATTCCTGCCAACAACAGCATATCATGATATTCACGGTACATGAGCTCAGTCTTCTCATGATTACCACCTCCAGATTTTGTCACTTTGTAAATAAACTAAGATAAAAATGTGCTGATAATTTACAAATGGGTCAATCTGAGCAGGTTTATTTAAAATACACATTGATTTATTATTAGTGAAGATACTGAATGAAATGTCTTTGCGCTTTTTGTGAAACCTCCCCCATGTTTCCCTCATACCGTGAGGTAATAACCCTTTGATTTATAGTGGTTGCCCCCACCTCACTTAGCGCTGCCCCGGACTCGGTGATAAGGATCTCACAGGCAGCAGCAGGCTGGAGTGTTCTCGTTCTACCAACATGAAGAGGAAGAAGATCCACCATTCATGGGAAATACCACGATCTAATGCACCAACCAAACTGAGAAACTTGATTCCTTCAAATGAATATTGTTTTATTGTTTTTAATGTCAGCAATGAGGCTTGATTTATTTCTGTTTTACTACAGGGCCCTGTCCTTCACTTCATTACCTCTGACAGACAGACAAATTGGCTGTAAAATCAGCTCAGCTCCTCCCTCTCTGTCTGTATCCACACTGAGGAACTGTCTCTATTACTACAGGGAGTCAGTGCTGTGGCAACACATCCACAGCATCACTAGTGGGTAGACTAGAGGGACGACCCGAGTTAAACTGACATGAAAACTCTGCCAGGAAATATAAACCAGTCTGGAATATAACGTTAGCCACTTAGCATGGTCGCTCACTCTTACTTTCACCTGCTGGTTGCTCCAACCCATGCTGACAACACAGCTCCACTTCTACAATAAAGGGAACAGGGAGACAGATTCTGTTGTGTTTAGTTTAGAGAACAAGCTCTGATTAAATATACTATATTATCTCAGGCATACAGAGGTGTTATCCTGACTTTCTGTGAGGAGATCTGGTGCAATAAGAGGACCGTGACCAGTGAAGTTCTGCAGCCATCTGCCACTTATCAGAGCAGATACTTCTACCAAACTATAGTTTATAAAATGTCCCACCTCTATTGTTGGTGCTGCCCCCAACACTTAATTTAAAGCAGATATCAGTGGAATGTTTTTGTTAATATAAGTCCTAAATAGTCCTATTTTCCGTCAGCAATCACTTACATGGAGTGTTTCAGCCGTGTCTCTCCGGCTCTGCTGTAACCCGAGGAGAAAATTTTTCTTGTGGGATACAAGTGTTATCCAATGAGGAGAGAGAACGGCATGAAGGGCTGTGTGTGCAGCCAAGGGGTGCGCATGAATGTGGTGACAGAGCACGAGGACCAATAGATGCCTGACGAGGGCGGGGGCTGCTAACTCATGGTGCGTTCAAGGAAACTCGTACTTTGTGTTTTTCCTTCCTGTGAAGTCATACCAGTTCGATCTGGTATGAGTTCACGGGTCGGAAGTTACGAGTGGCCGTTATAGTGAACTTTCACAGGCAACAGGACGGTGAAAACACAAGCTACGCGTTGCCTGGAACGTTACAAAGTCGTAGTTGTGACTTGAAGCTGTAACTTACGGTTTCAAAAGCCTGCCTTGAACGCAGCATTCGCCGAAACGGCCGTGTCGCTGATATCTGCTTTAAAGGGGAACTATGCATGTCCAGTCCGGAAAAATGGGGGAAAAAGCGTGATATCTAGCGTTCAGATTCTAGTTTGCAGAGCTCACCCCTCCCATCGGCAAGACTGTGTTAACAGTTTCTCCACAGAAAAGTGTAAAGGTGCAGCGACGCATCACCACAGGATCATCTGAAATATCACACTAATTTTACTTAAATTTGCATCTCATTTAAGTCGATGCCAACACGCAAAAAATACGTCGGTATCTGCTTTTTTTTTCCACCATGAGTACCGGATATACAACTTTGCCCTCGGCGGGCCGTGTCGATTCTGAAAAGTTAATGCATTTGAATCTGAGCACGCGCGTGGTCTCGGTGCAGCTACAGCCATTCGTTATGTGATCGTGGCCGGACCTCGATCCGCTCCAACTGGCCGGTGTACATCGGTGCGCTGCACAAGTTTGAGCTCATGTAACATGACGAGCCACGCGTCTTTTTGGAAACATGATGCTTGCTGCCAGTAGTGCAGCATTTGAAGCCGAGTGAAAACAAACTTCTTAACATGTTGCTGCCAGCTCTTTCAATTCTGTGCAGGTTGAGAAGCTGTTGAATCAAAGTGAAGTTTAAAAACAAGAAAGTTTGATGTGAAACTGTTCAAAAAATAATAAACAAAGGCGGCCTAGTGAATTTAGAAGCATGTGGTTTCTGTTTTTTTTGGCAAGTTTAGTTTTTTTTAATCAAATAAGTATCAAGAATTGTGGAAATTCACTGGTGTTGGTGCTGCCAACTAAAATGCTGGTATCCTGACAAGCCTAATCTCATTCATGACCAACTCCTTGATGTATTATCGTTGATACATGACAAATAAAAGATTTTATTTCACAATTTTAGCTTGAAAAGTGACAGTTAAGTCATGTCTCAGCTCCAGCCGTCAGCGTGCTCTGTGTTGTGTGTCCTCTGCTCTAACTGGCTAAAGTTCCTGACTTCATTTCAACAGATTGGATCTGTAGGTGGGCGGGCTAACAGCATGTCAACGTACAGCATTAACTGTATCAGCGCGCAGTGAGGGGAGGACAGACAGACCCAGAGGCATGCTGGGACAGATCGCAAGCCGGTGCTCCTGATGGAAACACTGTCACTGTTCTGGGGGAAAGGTTATGGAGCGAGGAAACAAACATTCATCTGTTCATCTGAGCAGATACATTACAACACACACCAGCACTGCCACTAAATAGATTTTCCCACCTTATATGTGATATTTGCATTGATATTTGTGTTGATTTGTGCTGTGTGTGTCTGTGTGTTTACGGCGTGAATGCTGCTGACCCTGTCCTGTGTTATGGAGGAAAGCGGCGCTCAGTGTCTCTGAGGCTGTTAAACGTGTCAATGTGACATACAGCTGTAATCATCTGCTCAGCAGATGGATGTCGTCGTCTGGATAAATAAAAACACCGTGGACAGAGCCGCAGCCATCATGCTTACATGTCATCATCTGTGGGATCTGGGTCTGCTGGAGCGTGTGCGGAGAAATGTGACGTGATTGTTTTTCATGGTTATTTACAACAGATAACTTGATGTGTTTACCGCGAGCTGCCCGGCCTAGCGGAAAATCTTAGTCTGACTGTTCCTTTAATGGGAAAAAATGGAAACCATCATATATGAGCTACAATAAAAACTAATTTTATTTATTGTATTTAATAGATTAGAGAGATGAACTGCCCTTAACTGTAGTGAAGGGGCAGTTACTCATCTGCATTCTTGCCCCACAGCTACGTGTGTGTGCAGCTGGACATCACTAAGGAAGGACACACACACACACACACACACATTCCTGTTCGCTGATAGCTCATGCCTTTGCAAATGTCAAGACTAGACAAGTCTTGTTTTACCATTAACGTAGTGACCTCATGTGTTGCATTAAGTGAATATTAATTATGATTTAATACATTCGGTGATGCTGCTTCCCAACATTATGTTCAAAAGACTGGAACAGCATTATTATTTATTTTACTGCTTCTATTTTAAAGGGGACACATTATGGAAATATCACTTTTTGAAGGTTCAATTAATATGGCTGCCCCCAAACAGTTGACCAAGCATTAGTCGACCAATATTTCATTGGTTGATTGGAGCCACGTCTTGTCAAAATTAAGTCAAAATCAAAATGACTGAACTGTATAAGGCTATAGTTGACTAATCGCCCTGAATGACAACTATTAGTCCAAGAAAGTCTTTGGTTGGGGGCAGCCCTACTTCTTGTGTTTGTTTTGCCTCCCAGCCCTCAAAATGCGAGAATTGACCAAAAAAATCTGTAATGTTCAGGCTCCCTAGGTTGAAATCCATGTGGCTTTATGAACTGTTCCCTCAGTTGTCGAATTAGCATAATCCCACCCCTACCTGGGACGGATAGAAGGGGCGGGGCAAGCAGTGGCTCATTTGCATTTAAAGGGACAGGCACTGAAAGCAGCCGTTCTGAACAGGGCTGTTTTGAGAGAATGAAAAGAGCTGTAATGTTTGATCCTTGGGTTTTTTTGACTACAGCATATCACAGATATGTCTTTTAGATACCTGAGAACTATTTTTATTTGTGGAATAGGGGCATGATATGTCTCCTTTAAACCCCCTTTTTATTTTTAACTCATTTTATTGCTCTAATTATGTAGATATTATTCTTATTATTAGTCTTTAAAACTAAGTGGACTTGAATTTTCAGGCGTCTGAAATGTGATATATAAGTAAAACATGAATGACCGAATGTCAAATTTAACTTGCCCTTCAGTGTCAGATATAAAACTCACATATGACATGCTTGCAACACACTCACACTCACAGATTCAACACAAACAACTGTGATAAACTGATTGTCATCACGTGCTGGTGTTGTTGTGTTGATGCTGCGCTGTGATTTATGAGGAGGAAGAGATCGACAGACAGAACATGTGATTTAGTTCAGTTACTGATCCTGCTGCTTTTCTGGTAACACATTACTCGTCATGACAATTATATTTTAGCATTGCCATAAAATCAATGTGTCATCACTGAGGTTATTCATGAAAACGAAGGAGAGAGAGAGCGTGAGGGGGGCAAGAAAAACAGGATGCACTCGCTTTTTTTGGTCACTCCTAATGGCAAAACATTGCATGAATTAGTAATACCACATATCCCTGCCAAAGCTACACAGCTTTAACAATGGATTTGTATTTTTTTTAAATAACATTTGATTTGTTCTTGGATCAGAATCAAAAACGCCCAGAGTGATCCTGCTGTTGTTTCTGCCTCTGACTTTTTGGACAGCTGACGACGTGTTGGTGCAACATGTCTCTCTGCTAACAGGCGTGTGAGGGAGTTGTTTGTGTTTGTTTTCTTTGAACACTTGCGTGCCTCAAACTGCCCCTTGAGAGATGAAAAGAAGTGAAGTGAAATCACCTATCCATGTTGTTTGTACTTGTTTGACCAGATCATCTCCAAATCTCCTCCCTGAATTGTTTCTAGTCATTTTTGGGGGAGTGGGGGCTTTTATTGTGACAGGACAGTAGAGAGGGAAAGGGAGAGAGAGGGGGCTGACGTGCAGCAAAGGGCCACAGGTCGTGTTCAAACACATGGCTGCTGCAGTGTGGAGTGAGCTGTGCCACCAACATCACGTCGTCCCCATGTTGCAGATTATCTGTTAAATTTAAAATAAAGACTCAAATATATAAACAAAAATGTAAGTGAAGAGAAGAGAATATACCACAGAATAAAATAGCAATTTATCTTTGTCTGCATTTTATTAAAAAATTAATGAATTTATGGAATTAAAGGCTAAGTAGGCAGCTTTTTTTGACAGTATTAGGCAAAAACTTACACACTAACCTTGAGGATAATGTAAATGAAGTGATGTGAAAAAAGATCAGACGTCTGCGTCTCCCCTAGGCTCTGTTTTCAGCCTGCAAAGAATCTAGCCATGATGGTAGATTTTGACCAATCACAGAGCAGCAGCTCTTATTCGTATTATTTTACACGAAATATAAATACTATGTTATCGTTCATGACTCGGACATTATGGAGGATAACATTGAAAAAAAGAAAAGACAGAAGCTTTGGCAGGTTGTTTGGTTAGGGAGGAGGACAGAGAAGCTGCCTGGCCGATGAGCTCAGCTCCCCGGCTGCAGCCTCTGTGACGAGCCGCTGCTGCCGCTCGTGTGTGGCTCTGCACTCCTACGACAATCGTCGGAGCAATACTTACAAACGTTATTTGGATAAACAGATTGGGAATCTAAACTGTCACTTTCTCACATGAAAAAATATGAAAACTAGGGCTGTCAAACGATTAATTTTTCTAATCGCGATTAATCGCATTTTCCCCGTAGTTAACGCGCGATTAATCTCTATAAAAAATATACACTAATATCTTGGCGGCGTCCGGGCGGCGCAGGGACAACTCCATGACACTATTGTGAGTGCTTTAGGACGGCTGAGAATGTGAGAAGTGGCGTGTTACTAAAGTTTGGTTGAATGAGAAGCAAGGTGCCAGGTTTTGGCCACACATCAGCTGATCAGGACAGGCAATGGCGAGCTACGCTAAGTTAGCTTCACAGACGGCGAGCTAAGATAAGTTCAGGCTGCAGACCCTGCACTGGGCTCCAGACACACACAGCTCCAGAGTCACAGCAAGCACACACACATGCACACACACACCTAAGTAGTTCAATCAAACCCATAGTTTGAAACAACGCTCAAAACAAACAGCTCACAACTAAGCATACAAAGTTCGGTAGCTTAATGCTAACGTACATGTAAAATCTCATAGACAGGCTAATTAGCATTCGCTATCGCCATTCCCTCGTCCTCACGGGTAGACAACGAGCTAAGTAATGTATCCGCACACTTTCAGACGTTTACTGCCGGCTGGTTAAACTCTTTGTAGGAGATTAATGTTGGTCTCATTGATTAAATTTAACAACTGTGGTGGCAGTGGCATTAGTTTGTTTGCATGAAAACTGGGCAGGACTGCCTCTGTGCTCCGTTCTCATCCTTCTGAAGGCTCCGTACCGCCACCTGCTGGACTGGAGGTGCCACAGTCCAGCCTTCCAGTCCAGCAGACAGATGACAAAATGAGCCGCGATTAACAACGATTAAAAAAACTTAACGCGTTATTGTTTGTAATTAATCGCATCGCGATTAACGCGTTAATTCTGACAGCCCTAATGAAAACGTAAGAAAGTGATGATATTTCTCTACTCGCTGCTCATAGACGGACTGGCGGAGCGGATGAGAACCGTGTGGACTCAACTCAAAGGTTTGTTTCTAGGTTTCTGCCTACCTAGCCTTTAAATAGTATAGTAAAAAATTCTAAATTCGCACCACATGATCTGGATCTAAGAACAGAACAAAGGCTGTCACAAAGAAGTAAAAAGCAGCAAAAAGAGAGGCAGTCGGAGACACTGAGGTAGTCTTCATCAGGGTAGTGCTCACAATAGCGCAGGTGTGTGGGATTTAAAATGTCACTGATCATGTGACGAGGTCACATGGTCACATGTTCCTCAATAAACACCTGGTTGCAGTCGGCACCGCCACTGACACACAAACCCAGTTGCTTTCCTGAGAAGAGCATCATAAGCGAAATGGATGGAAATGGATTTCACATTTACCTGAAACTAGTGATTATGTCTGTTTTTTATGGCGGGAGTGTTTATGATGCTCCTCTCAGGAAAGCAACTGGGTTTGTGTGTCAATGGCGGTGCCGACTGGAACCAGGTGTTTATTGAGTAACATGTGACCATGTCAGATGTGACATTGTACAGTAAATCCCACACACCTGCACTAATGTGAACACTACCCTGATGAAGACCGAGTCGAAACACGTTGGTTGTTCCCGATGTTAGAATAAAAGACTTTTACATATTTCAGACTGCCTCACTTTTGCTGCTTTTTACTTCTTTGTGACAGCCTTTTTTCTGTTCTTTCCCCTATTTTTGTCCTGATGAACACCTGATTTCACACTTTTTTTTGACCAAACTGCAGCTCTCCCTACCCGGTACCTTTTGCCATGATCTGGTGCTACTTGAAAAATCAGTTCAAGTACTTTTTGCATAAAGAAACAAACAACAAATGCGAGGGTGAAAACACAACCTTGCAGGCAGAGGAAATGAAATACTACGCCACAATAGACTATCATGTGTGTATGTGTGTGTTTATGTGTCTCACCACAGCTGAGACTTTCAGCAGACTCCAGCCCCGAGTCCCTGCAGCTCCGTCAGTTTCCTTACTGCTGTCTGTTCCACTTTCAGACAAAGACGCTCTTTCAGGTGTTATCATGACCTTGTGCTCCTACACAAGACAAGACACACTGTTTTTTTTCCATTCCTCTGATTTACTTATCTCCAGCCCACATACAAAATGTTTGAAAGACGTAAAAGACATTATTCAGTCGATACATTGGTATGCGGAGTCGGCGCTTTCTGTTTCTAATTCACATGTCCCCCTGATGATACGATCAGGACAAGTGTTCATTACTGTGTCTCTGGGTGAAAACAAACACATCAAATGCCACAACATGGCACCAAATGCATCTTCTCTGCAAGCTGCATCAGTCAAACCAGCTGCGCCTGAATACATTGGTGCAATTTGAATGATCAATCATTGAACGCAACACTGGCCCCCGGTGTCTTTAATGGTTGGGGCATTATGCAGTTTTTCCTTGAATTAACTGATATATCATCTCTCAGGTTGGATCTGTATGCACGCTCACACGCTGTGACTTGGCATGTTTTGGGAGCACAGAGCAGCTGCGGCTTCAAAAGCGCAGAGCGGAGGCCAAAACTCTGACAGTTAATGATACGAACAAAAAGCATTGTTGCCCCCGAAACAACACATCCAGTGTGGCAGGAGATAATGGAGCTTTCCACATTTCTCCTCCTGATAAGAACTCAGCCGAGCAGAATACAACAAAGTGCATGTTTTTCTGATCTCCTCCTCCTCCTCTCTGCTGCAGCTTCACCGTCACTCTGCACTGATAAAATAAACTGCACTCACAGTTTAAATAGTTTTAAAACCACAAACACCATTATTATTCCTCCTTTAGTGAAGCTGCTCATTTCATTCATGTTTTTTTCTACTCACAGACACAAAACACTGCATATCTCTTTAATAACCAAAACAGAGAAGGCCCTGTTTACACAACAACGCTCCCAGGTGAAAACAGCAAAATATTTTATTGGATGTGCCTTTTGTTTAGACGGCGATGGCGTTTCTTGGGGCTTTAAAAAAACACAAAAAATGAAACTACCCTCCAGAGTGGAAATCTTAAAGGGATAGTTAAACATTTTGGCAAATTGGCCCATTGCCATAATCCCTATAGTTTTTAGTTTCATTACCTTTAATTTTTGGTGCAAGCTATTTCTAGAACGGTGGAGCAGAGCCGTGAGCTGCTCAGAGCTACGCTATGGAGGTTCATGGGATTTCTTGGTTTCCCTCATCAAATTCATGCAAAATCTCTGATGCACGTTGCCTTCAGGGACAGTTTTTCATCAACAGTCTCTGTATTTCCCTCTAAAACAACTCTGTGTGGTAACGTTGTGTTATTATCTCATAGCGTGGTGAATGTGCAGGTCACAACTTGTCCACTAGAGCGTTGTGGAGTTGTTGGATTGTGCATTTGATGAGTTTGATGAGGGAAACCAAGAAATCCCATGAGCCTCCGTAGCGTAGCTCTGAGCAGCTCACGGCTCTGCTCCGCCGTTCTAAAAACAGCTTGTACCGACAATTAAAGGTAACGAACCTGACTATAGGGGTTATGGTGATGGGACAATTTGCCAAAAAGTTGAACTTACCCTTTACAAACTTTTGCATCACCATGGCCCAATCCCATTTCTCTTTTATACCCCTACCCCTACCCCTACCCCTTGCCCCTCGCCCCTTGAAACGGAGCTACAAGGGGTAGGGGTAGAAAATCAACCCCTATGAATTGGGATACCCCTTCAACAATCACATACGTCATCACGTAGTCTTCACTGGCTTTACGTAAGCTGATGCGCCGAGCTTTTGCCAGAAATCAAATAGCCTTGTACCATATAACTTAATAAATATAAGATAGAACTTAATGCAGGCTGATCGGTTCATTGTAAAACATTAATTTATTGATGTAAATGTGGTGATTTCCGTGTACAGAACCCAGACGCAGCGGATGTCTGATACCTACACACATGCTCTTTTCATTCAAAATAATAATGCTCCAGTCAGAATTGTTAAGTTTCATTAATGAGACTAATATTTAAATGCTAAAAATAATTTAACCAGCCGGTGGTAAACCTCTAAAAACCTGCGGGTATGTTAATTAGCGACCGTCTTTTCTCCCAGGACGAGGACGTAATGTAGCCGGCAGACCGGCGCTGAAGACCGGCTGCTGCCTCGGTGAGGAGCCGCTCCTCCTGGAGCTTCGCTTCTCCGAAAAAAAACGTCGGCGCGAACGAACTTCTAACCAGCCGTCATTTGGACAAACTAACCGCACATTTGGGACCTAAACCGCTACTTTCTCGCATGAAAATGTTTTAAAATGACATAATAACAGCACTGCAGTGAGAAATAAATCAGCTTTTCGTTTTACAGCCACCGCTGCCGGTTGCCGCCAGATGCATTCTGGGAAACTTTTCATACCCCTCCGTTTGGAGTGTGCCTCTGAAAAATCTCCGTTTGGTGGGGTATATAGCCCTACCCCTTTCCCCTACCCCTCCGTCCTAACGGGAATTGGGACACCCCTACCCCTACACGTGAACGTGCAAAACGGAGGGGTAGGGGTGAGGGGTAGGGCCAAGGGGTGAAATGGGATTCAGCCCATATGCATGTAGATTTACCACTACCACCTCTGTTCACATCGTTTCCATGTGAACAGCCTCAGTCACAGTTATTCTTTGCACCACATCCTGGCAGAACTAGTTTCAGCTCTTGTGTTCACCTTTCAGCAGACGGCCCTCGGGCTCGTCGAGCTTCGTTATCTGATGTTTTTTAATGACTCTCATAATTGTTTTTACTTGTTCTTGTTGATTGTGGTTGTCTGGTTCGGGAGGTCGTCTTTAAAGTGAGAAGATCTCCAACTGATTAAATCGAGTTTATTAAACTTTCCCAGAACGTACGTGAGCCCTGCTAAACTGTGTTAATTAAGAAATGTCGTCATAGAGCGGCAAACACAGGTTACTCAGCGGTTATTCTTGTACTTTCATCGCATTAGAAGTGAATTTGTTTGTCTAAGCTTCAGTTTCATTTCTTACCCACCTCCATCAGTGAAAGTGTGTATGTGTATGTGTGTGTGTGCACCCACATGCAGCGGAGTAGTGTGCTCTTTGCAGGCAGTGAGGGCGACAACAGCAGCGGTGAGTCATAAAAATATTTATCATCAAATCAATTGGAACTTAGTAAAAGCAGCAGGGCCAGCCGAGCAGAGACGAAGGTGTAGAAAGAGGAGCGAGGGAAGACGGACAGCGTTTGTTAGAAAGACAGAGGAAACGTAGAGAACATGCAGGAGGAGGGGAGACAGATGGACCAACGGACAGAGGGACGGTGTGTTGTGTGTATTAGTGGAGCATAACTGTGTCTGCACCAGCTGATCTGCTGGGAATTTGCTCCCGTTTCCTGGGACCCGCTGTGTTCACACACACACGCACACACACACATACGTACAGGAGTTCTGGGCGGTCTTGTACCTCCTGCTTCAGCACCATCTGCCTCCTTGATATATGAACATACCACCGCCCCCTTACACATACGTACACAGGAACACTTGTGTTCTTGTGTGGACATTCATTAATTCCCTTCCTCTGCTCTTAAACAGGCTCACATTCAGGTTTTTAAACCTTAACCGCAGATCGTAAATTGTTCCTTTAGTGCATTTACAATGTTAACAAGGGTCTGGGTGATGGATCTGATCTGGCAGACCTGCTGTATTGTTGGGGGTTTTTTACGCTCAAGTGCTGGAGTCGCCCCATCGGTCGGACATCCGAGTGGCGGAGTTCAATTCATGTCGTGAGTGGGCGTTCAGAGGCGGCGCTGCCAACTCAGCAGCTCTATGGTGACATTTACACACTTCAGACCCTCAGCAGCTTCAAACACACCCAATTACAAATCTAACAACCCTTTAAATAACAAGGGTTTTCGCTACATGTGATTGATCGATTTTTTCAGATATTAAAACAATGTAAAGCAAGGTTTCCACTTCCAGTTACCATTACTTTGCAACCCTTTCCACCACACAGTTACAGCTCTACTTGACGCGGTTTAGATCCTTTTCCATCACAGCTGAGTTTTTCACAGTTCCTCCTCAGCGAGGGCGGGGTCGTCATATCACACCACTCTTTTTTCGATCCTCTCGTAAGCTCCAAATGCATTCGTCTGCACCTCGTTGACGGGCCACAGGGTGGTTTTACACACAGCAGTCAATTAACTCAGGTGACAGAAGAACAACAGTCCAGATCAGTTGGTGCTGCAGCCGGTGCGTCTTAAAATGAGTGGGTTTGATTCTCATGTCAGACGTCGTGCTTGAGTGCTAGTGGGAAAAGCCACTCCTTAAAACAATCCCAGCAGAAACACTGATAATATTTATTTATTTTCCTTTTTTTTTTCTTTCCCTTGTAGCTGCTTGCCTTGATAAACTGCCTGTATAACCCTATGACTGGTGGTCAGGTTCTCCATCAGACACACTATGCTTTTAATTCCTCCAACTTCATGGCAGATGACAGACTAAAGCTGCAATCACAGTTTTTGTATTCAAGTTTGATGTTTGGTGATTTTGTGGCTGGATTTTGGCAGCAGAAGCTTGTGACTGCTAGTTAAGTATCTACCCACTAAAGCCTTGAATAAGAAGCTAACCAGAGGCGATCCCCTGTATTTGCTTTTATTGTAAGATAAACAATACTTTTTTTTCAATTTGTATAAATTAACTAAACTACCTGTTATGACCTTGTCGAACTACTTTTTGTCACAGGTCGTCATGTTTCCAAAAGTTTGTACCGAAACCTTTGCAACAGAGCCATAAGTGGATCTTCCAAACTCATAGATGATCGGTGTTGGTGGTAAAGCCAGTATTTGAACAAAGAGTGGCCAGAACAGACCCAATCCAGAACTGCAGTATAAAATCTCCAGGTTTAATCTCAGATACTAGCACAGTTCAGTGTAGCAAAGGGTAAGACCACTCTACCAACCACCACACTAACAGTGGGTACAACCAGTTCCCTGGGCCACGCATGAGCAGTCGACCCTGGTATTATTTGATCAATGCTTCAAACGGTGCGATGTCTCTGACGCCACTCGTCTGCGTAGAACCACACCTCCATAAATGATGCATCTCTTCACTCCTCGGCTTGAAGAGGCGCCCGCAGCACTTAAAGGACAGAAGGTGTTTGTCTGTTTGGATTCTGGCAACACTTCAAATATTTGCCTTGCATGCGTTTTACACTCGAATGGAAAACTGACATTCCCCTTTCTGCTATCTGCTCTTCGTTATCATATCGCGTTACAACCATTACGCTCACTCTTTAATTTCTTCCAATACCTGTCATACACACCATGCCACTCGGCACTGACCACGCATCAGCTGGGATGATCAGTGGATTTATCAGTGACATGATGCTTGTGAAGCGTGACCACCCATCCTAACCACAGATGTGTACACACACACACACACACACCTGGAGAAGGAAAGGAGTGCGTCTCTTCCTGTGGACTGGTCCAGTTTGTGTGCACATTGGTATTTACGAGTGTGCACCACCTCAGGGTCTCTCCCTCCTAGACTGGCTGAGGAGTTGGACCTCTGAACGTCAGTCACTATGTTAAAAAACAAACATATTATGGCCTTAAACCGACTATAACTGGACAACTGGAGTGCATGGAAACGCATTAGCCCGACTAATACCGGACTTTTCCAAATCTGACGACACCAAGATAATGTGATTGGAAATCCATTTTCTTCTGCATCTATTCGCCTTAATCTGAGTTAAACTGGACAGTGCATGTGCGGAGGCGCGTCTAATCGGGAACTGAACTTTAAGGTACTTATTTCCATTTTTTTCACTCAGTGACAGAAAAGACCGGATACTGCCACCTATAGTATGAGGAGGAGGACACCGTCAGTTATCTGATATTCTTTCTTTTTTTAAAGTATATTTTTTGAGCTTTTTGCCTTTAATCAATAGTGTAGTTAGAGAGACAGGAACTGGGGAGGCAGAGAGAGAGGGGGATGTTTCCCGTATTTCTGCCACCTATAGTATGAGGAGGAGGACACCGTCAGTTATCTGATATTCTTTCTTTTTTTAAAGTATATTTTTTTAGCTTTTTGCCTTTAATCGATAGTGTAGTAGTAGAGAGACAGGAACTGGGGAGGTTCAGGTGGAGAGAGCTCTGTTCACTAAGTGAACAGTAGAAGTATCTCCATGTTTCCAGCCTTGGCTCCGCTGCTGTCAGCTGTTTATCTAGGGATTTTCGATACGGGGCGGGCTGCAGCTGTTTATCTAGGCGAGGACTCTGTATAAAAAACAAAAAGCGCCTGCTCTACCAGAGGATCATTTGAATTATTCCATTTTTGACAGTTTTATTGGGAGCTCTGTCTTGTCAATGAGGATATTGGCTCATATTTTTTACATTAAATACCTGCCTGAGTGTCAGAGAGCTGAAACTGCTTCCTCCAATAAATGTTTTTGACTTTCCCTGTTGCATCATGTAAACTGGGACAAGGACAGAAGACGCTAAAATGGAGCTGTGAGCAGAACTTGACTTAGCTGTGACTGTAAACGTACTAGGTGAGCATCTCCTTGGGTTTGGAGGTTCAGGTGGAGGCAGCTATTACAGCTCTGTTCACTAAGTGAACAGTAGAAGTCTCCATTTAGTCTTGAGCTCAGCCTTGGCTCAGCTGCTGTCAGCTGTTTATCTAGCAGGGAGTTCTTCCCTCATGTAGATTATTATCTCCATCTACAGACCCAAAAAAACAAAAAGCAGAGAATAGAAGTCAATTGACAGAAAATATACTCGTGTTGCATGAAACTATGAGCTGTTGCCAGAGGATCATTTGAATTATTCATAAATCATTTTTGACAGTTTTATTGGGAGCTCTGTCTTGTCAATGAGGATATTGGCTCATATTTTTTACATTAAATACCTGCCTGAGTGTCAGAGAGCTGAAACTGCTTCCTCCATATAAATGAGCCTTTTATGAGACTCTTGAACTCTGTGCTCACCATTAACCTGCTCCTCTTCAGTCCGCTGCAGGTGGACAAGCTGGAGCTTTAACACAGAAAACTACTTTGACCAATCCGCTTTGGATACAAACCCATTCATAATATTCTTACAAAACATACAGTATGACAACTATATGGTTGTTGTTTTTTTATCTCTGAGTTAACATAAAGAGCCCAAATCTGAGGTCAGGTTTCTACATTCTGCCTCTACTTCACTTCATGCAGCCTTTTTGCCCCCGTTGGAGGCTTTTTTGTGCTCTTGGTGCTCTTTTGCCTTTGTTGTGCTAAACGTTTGTGTCATTCTGTAATTTCCCAGCGGTTATGACGCCATTTGCAACAATGACAGAAGGAGCACAATGAATATTTCTTTCACCGCCCCACAGATTTGAGATGGTGTATAAAAAAGGCACATGGTAAATGGCACAAGAAGACAAAGGACTTGTGTCCCTGTATATCCACTCCAACACGAAGCCTCACATATTCAATACTTGCTTGATACTATGAAGGACATCTTCACGTCGGTGTGCAGATGGTACAATAGGACTGTTTGACACTTCCAGAGTTGACACAGTGCAGCGTCTTTCAGAAATTTAGTTTCTAAGTTATGATTAAATCTTTGCTTCTCTACTCCCAAATCAAATGTTGCCTTCCTATTTTTCAAGCTGCAATAGGGTCTACTGGAAGTAAATTCATTATTTCTTCTGAGAAATATTCACAATGCACTGTTTGTTCTGACTATAAAAGCCTGACTCAGCCACATTTTACTTTCTCAAGACAGCCTGTCCCTGGGATGAACACCTTGTCACGTGTCTTTCATTCATCTAAGAGTCAGGAGGAAAGTATGATTTCTTTGGCTTTCAGACGCTGTGACCCTCTGACCACCGAGTGAGGAGTCATTCAGCCGTAGCTCACGCGTTAAGTCTTCACATACAGTTGGCAGAATGTGAAACGCAAACCACGCTCTCAACAAGTTCATTGTTAAAGTGACAGCATCTTGTTCCGGAGCAAAGGAGTCGACTGTTGAACCCTCAACCTCTGAAACAACATCAACTACTTTAGAGATGAAGCAGTCAGCAGCTGCAGGACAAATCATGACATGTCAGACTGATAGTTTTACTGTTCACTTCTTAATTATCCCTTTAACTCACTTACTCACTAAAGGGATAGTTCACCCGAAATTCAAATTTCTTGTCTGTAATGTCCCTCTTGTATTGAAGCCCCCACATGAGAAATTGTTCAGAAAAAAATTAAATAAGTCTATATTTTAAGATTGTTTGTAGCGGAGGCTCCCAGTGTCTCAGTTCAGTTCTCTGCCTGTGTCTGTGCAAATCCAGGAACTTTTTTTCTGAACAATTTCCCTTTTACAAATCAGACTCTTCATATGGAAATCCTGTGTGAGCCAGTCTGAAACTTCTCCCCTTAGTCAACATGAGGGTGAGTAGATGAGTGAAATTTGAATTTTGGGTGAACTATCCCTTTAAATCAGACTCTTCTTAAATCCTGTGTGGCCAGTCTCGCGGAAACGTGTGAGTCGCTTGTTATAAAGTCAGTAACCATGTTTCCATCCACTTGTCGATCGAATTATCTGAAGATTGAAAAAAAATTTTAATTATTAATTATAAAATGATTAATGCAAATAATGCTGGTTCAAGTGCATTTCCATCTAAGACCTTTAAAAAAAGCCATCCATTCATATTTGTACTGAATTGCAAAATTGAAAGAGATCCATCCTTCATCTTTAACCAACTATCTGTGATGAGCTGCTGGAGTCGCTGCAAATAAAAACGTGTGGATGGAAACTTGGTTAGTGAAAACATGGCGGAGGGCAGTGACAATGTTTCAATGTTGTGAAACCTTTTTACACCAAAGCGCCAACAAGGTGCTGTATCTTTATCCCATCCATTTTCATTTTTCAGTACCCATAATCCCTGTGTTTAACAAGGTTAACACACAGCTGCATGGCAACCAAAAAGACATGGTGTATTACAGAGCATGTGGCGCTCTGACAGACTGTAATTTGGCTGCATTCGAGCTGAGGTCTTGCAGTAACATTAAGATGGTAATGACAGATAAAAGCTTGGAACAATAACATGAACGACGCAACAGTTTGTAACTTGCCCAACCTTTGACACTCAGTCACAGGCGTTAACCTTCATTTTTCTGGCTCATCGGATTGATTAAAAAGTTAATTTTAAAGGTGGAACTTCACAAGAAAAGAGCTCTAAATCTAGATTGCAGCGATCCCAATCCCTAATAACAGCCCTTTTCAAAAGCTGAATAATCAGCTTTTCTCGCTGAAATGGCTCTCATTGTTCTTTGTTGATGCTCGGCTGAGAAAAGCTTAGATGTCGACAAGTTTGTTCTGATCCCCAGAGCTCGGAGACAATATCGACAGTAAGTATTTTGGCAACGTAGCTTTCTCAGGCGTGACGGGTATGTTGAAACCTGTTAAGTTATGGGAGCTGTCTGTTTGACAAGATGAAAAAAAGTGATTTAGCACGTGTTACCCTTGATCTGCTCCCTTTCCACTTCCTCGTGTTTCTATCCGCCTGTATCCACAAAAATCCTTCCTTTCTCTGTTTTCTAATTGGCCTCGCTCCCCCTCTCTCCCATTACTCATTTCTTTACAGCTGCATTAAAAAGATCATATTTCCGCCTTCCCCCGGTTACAGTATCCAACCAAGCACAAAATTAGTCCAGCTTTTCAGTTATTTACAGTATTTCTGAGATTTCTGCTTCCAACCCAAAACAACTGAGATGGATACAATTGTTTTCATTGCTCACAGCATTAAAAACTTCTAATTAAAAATCTGTCAGCAACACGTCCCTCCAGAGACAATAACTACTGCATAATACAAAACACACAAAAAGTTTCTAGTGGAACTTGGAGACCTGGAAAGGTTTTCTTTTCAAAACTTTGTGGATGTTTTTGGCCTTAATGCTTCAACTGATACTGCAGAATAAATCACATGTAGATACGAGTTCTCGGTTCGGTGGTCAAGAACAAACTTGTGCAACTTCCTGCCAGGTATATTTTCAGGCCATGACCTCATAAAACATGATTTCAGCCTTGTGAATGCATTGCATTGTAGAGCCTTAAAGGGATAGTTCAACATCTTGGCAAAATCTCCTCTCACCATAATCCCTATAGTCGTAGCAGTAGGTTCATTACCTTAAATTATCGGTGCATGTTGTTTTGAGATCGGTGAGGCGGAGACATGAGCTGTGCAGTGAACACAATGGAGGTGAACAGTGCAGGTCCCCTGTTGCTCATCAAACTCATCAAATACACAATCCAACAACTACAAAACGCTCTGGTGGACAAGTTGTGACCTGCACATTCACCACGCTATGAGATAACAATGTAGCCTAACGTTACAAGAGAGAATTGTTTTGGAGGCAAATGCAGTCGGACCTACATTCCAGACACGACTGCTGGGCGGAGGGATTTCAAAAGCTTGTTCAGAGTATTTGCTTCATGTGTTGTAATGTTACACAAGGTTATTTCATAGCGTGGTGAATGTGCAGGTCATAACTTCTTCACAAGAGCGTTTATACAGGCTTTAGTCCTCGCTGCAGCCGGCACCATATTGAAATCCCAAGTCGACTCAAGGTAATGAACCTGCTGTTATGACCATAGGGATTATAACAATCCCTTTAACGGAATTCCTTCAAATTTGCCACAAATGTGCACTCGAACTAAGAGACAATGATAGGATATTGATGGTCAAAGGTCAAAGGTCCGGGTCGAGACTTGACACAGCAATTATGACAATGGAGGACAACTTCCAATACATTTTGCTGATTTCCATGATTTTAACATGAATAGACAAGTTCTTAATGGGAAGTCCTTAACTCATTCAGCTTTGTATCACTTACACGGGGAAAAGTTTCACAGCACAACATGGGTTATGCAATCCTACAACTGTTACGCATTTTCACAGTTAAACCAGTCTCCCTGTCAACAGTGATACAGTGACGTTCCCTCAGAATTTGTTTTCTTGTAGACTGAAGTAAACTTCATTTAATAGTCACATGGCTTTGGGTAAACTAGTTATACTCACTACCAGTAGGCTTCATTTCTTCTTTTTTTTTCTCCAAATTACCTGCAGGCTACTACCGTTCAAGTAAACACAGCGGTTTAGATCACAGAGATGCCAAAAAAGAAACAAGCCACATATTTAGTGTCAAGGCATCAACCATTGCTCAGCAAGTCAAATTAAAGAAAATGTAGAATTGACACTTTAATCCTCCTGACAGGGACTGACATGTCGAAATCCACATTTTTACATGTTAATGCCACCCAGGAAAAAAGCTGGTCACTGAAACTCAGATCTCAAATGATGCGCTAAGTCAAAACCTTGAATTAAACAAGGTCCACACTGAATGACTGAAAAAAACATGGACATACTGTATGAATGTATAGATGAAATAACTCAGGTGTACTGGATAGAAAAATATATAATATTCATTGTTAAATATTAATAATTAAGACTTTCATACATTTAAAGTGAAATCTTTTTTCAATGCCTGCAGATACCACAGGCAAGAAAACAAGGTCGAGTCTCTGACAAAGGAAAACTGCAAACGGCTCCTGGAGAAAAAGAAAGCCAGTGGACCTTGAGATAAGATTATCTAGTCAAACTACTGTTGTAAAAGTCAAGAACAAACTTCTACACTAAAGACGGCAGCATCTGTACCAACAGCACTGTAACCAATGGAGACTGGTCACGGAGATAGTTATATGCCACTGCCAGCACTTGAATTTCGTCTAAAAGATTAATTTAAACCTGGACCTGAATTATGGATTTGACATCCAGTAATGTTGTACACTGTTCTTGTGCGTCGCTGTAGGTTTAAATTATAACCTGGTGCACTCTTCACACTTCACACTTCACTAAATACATTTGATTCATGGCACAAACTTCATGCATTAAAAACATCACTGCAAAATGCATGTGCTTAATGGCCAGTTACAGTGTTAACTACTTTAAACTTGCAAAATCTAAACTGCAACAGAGAGGGAAACAATTGGGAGGAGGGTATCAGGCCGCCCGGTCACTAACTTCAGTCTGCCCATGACTCGGTCTGTGATTGGTCAGCTTTGTTTGTCTTTTCCCAGTCATTGTGATTGGTGGGTTTTGTTTACGCAAGACTAACCTGCTGTTGACATCTGTCATCTGTCAATCACCTGCTTGACTCCAGTCCAGAGAGCTGTCTGTCAGTCAGTCGGCCATCCAGTAAGGGCTGAAAGATGATACCTAGAGTTTGTGGAGGGAGGGGAGAGAGAGAACAGGAAAGAGACACATGAGACGATGAACAATGAGAGGATCACAAAAAAGAAAACCATTACAAAAGAAAGGTGATTAGAAAAAGAATGAAAGGGTAAGGATGAGGAGGAGGGGAGGAAAGAAGTGAGGAAATAAAAGGATAAAGTGGGATCGCTGCACTCTACACTGTAGGGCTGAGTCTACACAAAAATAAAAAGCTCCAAAAGGCTAATGGCAGCAGACAGGTGCAGAATCTAATGTCCTGATGGAGTGAATGTGTTTAGCTCATAGATTTACAACCACACAGTTAACGTAATGTGGCTGCATTAAAAGAGAACATATAAATGGAGTCTGTATCTCTGCAAAGTTGTGATCTGAATATATGTGCCACTTAAGTAAATATCAAAGTTGTCCTGGTTTGTTGTTTATAGCTTATTAATAATGTTTTGGTTAAAGCTCAGCTCCTCGCTCTAACATACACATGAAACCACCCACACTGCTTCCTCCTCCTCTTCCGTCTGCTCTGGTTTCTGCTAGAGGGAGTTGTAATAAAAAAAAAAGAAAAAAAGTTAATGTGTTGAGTTATGTCGACAGTTTAAATGCAGATCACGACCCAACCTTCACTCCTGTCAAAGCGACTTAATGCAGAACCAGGAGAAACTCATTTAACTTCAGCTCGTTGTTTATCACCTGCAGCTGCAGCGACGCGCTCATGCTCACATTAATCACAGCATTAGACAACATTATCTTTGTGAAATGAAATGATTCATTTAGTGGGGTTGCATTTTTATTTATTTTTTAAAAAACAGTAAAACTATGTTCTTTGTGAGCGAGGTCCTCCTTAACATTGACCGTGTAATGTTTGACACATGGAAATGTCAAGTGGACGTACTTGGACAAACAGTGGCAAACTGCTGAAATGAAAGCTTTGAAAACAGGGATTTGTGTCTGAAAGACTGATATTGTAAAATCACTGTATTTTCTTGGAGCTGACATCACATCTTTTAGTTCTTCTTATCTTTGGCCCTATCAGCAGGAAGGATGAGTCCTGGTATGGCCACTATAACAATAAAGTGCTCTGTTGCTCCTGGGTGGTGCACACAACATAAACAGGCAATAAAAATCAATCTAACTTAATCTTAGCTAGTTAAATCTACCACCCTCAGGCGAGTAATTGTAATTTAATGGTATTGCAGCAGTAACTTGGCAGTAACTGTATATATAGAAACATAAACCTTCATTTTTTTTGCTCTAGAAATGATTTTTGTTGTCGTTTTGAAACCTCACAGGAAAAGGTTGGTTTTAAAGAGTCATTGGTGTCCCATTCCTGTAGGGACAAAGGGGCAGTGCAATTTTGACCTAATAATCAACCCTCAAAATGTAGTGAGGTCTGATGCAGGAAATCACAGAAAGCATCAGTGGCTGCAGCTGACAGGGACAGCTGACGGCGGTAGCTAAGCTAACATCAGGACATCAGCTGTTAAAATCCTCCCGTTGTCGGAAACGACATGAAACTACTCCAGTAGCTCAGTCAAGTTGTAACTAAGATATCTGCTGGAAGAAGAAAAAATTCATGGACCGTTTGAGTCACTGAGTTATTAAAGTTAAACAGGTAGCTAACCGTTAGCCCTGCCAATTTACGATAACCATGACTAATTATAAAAAATGTTTAGACAGACATAAACAAACACAGCCAACCAACAGGCAACACAAAGGCAGGCATATTTCCTGAATGAAAATAGTAGCACGCTCCACCGGTAGAATTGTCAACATGTGACGTATGTTAGCACGTTAGCAACATTCACTATGCTAATTTGCATATAGTGGCGTCCCATTTCCATAGGAAAAGTTTTTCAGCCACTTCCCTCAAAGACGGACATTTACAGTTGAAGGCACTCCAAACCAAGTGGAAGTTTTATGGGGGAGAAATGGAACGGGACAAAAGTGTCACAACTCCAGAAAAATATGACCTCCCCTGGGTAAAAACTACACCTTCAAAAATATTTATCATTCTGGATGAGGCGAAATTGTGAGAACAAAAAAAAAAACATTCAGCATTTGTGCCTGTGAACATTACCAGGACAAATGTGACACATATTTGGCCCGGACAGGGCAATTATTTCAATGTTCCTGAACTAAATTCCTTAAGTGAGGATTGAGCAGCAGTTCAGGACGTGTGCAGGAAAAGAAGATAAACAGCTGCAGCTGCTGCAGCTGCTTCATGCGTAATTTTTTTTTAAAAAAGCAAAGGGGGGCCATCACGGTTTACTCACAAGCAATTCAACTTTCACTGCCACTCATTAGTGTTTGTAGACACGTCAAGGCCCTCGCTCACCTTTACATTCAAGACGTGGATATAGTGACACACAAGACCCAGCATTAAGCAGCACAAAGAAACGAAAGAAAGAAAAAGGGGTGAGGGAGTGTTGGCAAGGCGAAGAGAGGATAGTCACGGATCTCCATCAATGACAAGAAGACTCATGTGGAGGGAAATGTGAAGAATGAAAACTCCCTGTGAATCGATGCACAGCCGTGCGTCAGATCATTCAACACGCGGGCTCGTCTCACTTCCTGTGATTTAAACACCTCATGTCATTTATAAGCTCGTCATGCTTGACTGATCACGCAGCGCTGCAGTGCCTGCCACTGAAGGATTTATATTTTGGGTATTGATTGATTCATGTTGTCGTGGGCACAAGTTCACCTCTTATTTATCAAGTACAACAGCTTCTCTGCATCATATTCACTGGGTCATTTTTCCATTTTTCCCCACAGAAATTTAATTCTAAGCCCCCTGTCTCCAGTAATCTGTTGTTTTCCACATGCAGGAGCAGGTGGGTGGGAGAACACAGACACAATCTTATAACACCGCTCATATAATTTTATACAGACAAATCAATACGCATACGTGCTGTGATATGGAAAATTTAAATTCACTCGGGAAATTCAATTGAGAATTGGTTTATAGATAAAATAACCAGATGGGAACATCTGTCTGAGGTTAAACAAATAACTGACAAATGAAAGCGGTGCACTTCATCAAACTGATGCACAAATCCTATGAATCCAATATTACCAGCATTCGCCAACGTGCTCATGGATTTAGAACATTTCCCACAACGGCCAAAGGAAACCAGAGACACAGATGAGATTAAATTACCCTCAGACATACATTGTATACTTTATCTATGGCTCAGATTAAAGCCACAAAACTGTGGTAAAATCCATTCTGTGTAAATTATGACTTCTGTGTTTGTTTGTTTTTTGTTTTGTTTTTTTTCAAAAACATGAAAATGGATGGCCAAGGAATGACATGCTAAGCTCTATTCACAGGATGTTTGTCTTTGGAAGGATTTGTCAGGCCTTTAAAGCAACACTATGCAATATCTCAACATTAAAGGGATAGTTCAACAATACAGCTCTTCTCAACCAGAGTACCAGTACCACGAATCCTAGTGGGGCTTTAATCAGTAAACAGTTACAGTATATAAAGTCTCCTGGATACACACACAGCTTGTGACAGGTGACAGTGGATGTACACTATGTAAACCGTAGCTGTGAATGAAAGTGGATAAAACCTTTGAAAAACACACACAAACACACACACAATCACATTAGAAAGTACTAGTGTTGTAGCTCAGATAGATTAAAGTGACCCGTATGAGCCCGAAGCGAGGACTCGAACTTCTTGTTCCCGCCAAGGAGGGAAAACGCTGGGTCTGGTATTGTCCTATAAAAAGAGACGGGGTGGTTGATAATAACAGTGTCAGCTAAGGAGGAGGGGTGGTGAGAAGAAGATTTACTGTTAGATTTTGTAGACCTGCTGCTTTCCTGCAACAAACCCACTGATGGAGCGGAGCGCAGACTGCAGACAATAAGTATACGGTCGGGGAGGGATGGAAAAATTGTGATGCAAATTGTGCTGCATCTAGGAAGTTTTTAAGTATTGAGACAACTGGCAAATACTGAACCTGGTGAATGCATCAACAACATATTTTCTCAAATTTAAAAAGAGCAAACAGCAAACTGTTGAGTTTCAATCACTGATTTTTACCTGACAGTGTAAATGACAGTGTCATTTATTTAGCCCCAAAAAGAAGCAGCATGCACAGGTAACTAACATTTATTTACAGTAATAAGCACACCAGACCATCTGAATCAGTCTGTCTTGTGATCACCATTACACAGTAGTCTAAGCTTATGAATAAAACCAGCAAGTAAAGCAGGTGGATAATTTAGACGCTGAAGCATCTGAGTGGAAATGTTTTTGGTTCTTGCTGTACACGTTTTGCTGCCGGCGCCCACCACCGCTGTAGAATTACTGGCACTGATGTGATGTCATTATGTTATAACGACACAACTCTCCAGAGGGCTTTTATTTTTAAACACTGGATTGAGAAAATTGAGACATATTGTGTGACCCACAAGGGAGGGAGATGGAGGAGAGAAAAGATAGGCCTAAGTCACAGTGATGTATTTTAACCTTCTTTTCTTTTACGCTAGCTATTCTTAAATGTATGTTCTTTATGTTTAGTGTCTTATAAGCCCTGTGGGCTGAGCACAAAAAATGTGCGTGACACTTACAGGGATAGTTCAACATTTTGGCAAATTGGCCCATTGCCATAATCCCTATAGTCATAGTAGGTTTGTTATCTTTAATTTGTCGCTCCAAGCTATTTTTAAAACGGCGGAGCAGAGCCTCGAGCTCTAAAACAACTCTGTGTGGTAACATTGTGTTATTATCTCATAGCGTGGTGAATGTGCAGGTCACAACTTGTCCACCAGAGCGTTGTGGAGTTGTTGGATTGTGTATTTGATGAGTTTGATGAGGGAAACCAAGAAATCCCATGAGCCTCCGTAGCGTAGCTCTGAGCAGCTCACCTCTCAAAACAAATAAAGGTAACGCACCTACTGCTAAAACTATAGGAGTTATGGCAATGGGCCAATTTGCCAAAATGTTGAACTATCCCTTTAAATAAATGTATCAATCAATCAATTACCCAGCTGCTGGCGCTGCATACACATGCACCACCCAGGTACAACAAGAAATATTACAGTCCGACTGGCCAACTAGAAACATTTGCAAAATCTGGGAGCCAACAACAAACAACAGCCTCCACTGCCATAAATCACTATGATCACTACGATTTCATCGCAGTAGTATCAGATATCAGAATCTCAGTTACAAGAATATTTAGTTTATCTTCTCATATCATCACAAACTGAAACATTTTCTGTTACTTCTTCTGCTGGAAGAGACACAATTACGGACTCTGTGTGAAAACCATTTGTTCCAGTAAAGATCCATTCTGTCTAATCATAAAAAAAGTAAAGAATAATTCATAACTAATGAAACTAATCCTGTTTTATGTCCACGAATCTAACATTCCTGCCCTCTGTGGTGTAACTAACACGTCTGTCAGTCCCAGGTGGGGAGGTTTTCTTAGATGTAGGCCATCGACCCCGAGGCAAGAGCTCACTCACTCTGTCAGTCAGCTTTCCAGTCAATCACAGCCTCCAGGTGTGAAAGTGGAAGTATAAACTGTGGGCTATTTAAACTGCTGCCCCCGTCACTCTTCCTCTCTCTCTCTCTCTCTCTTTCAGACATACACACCAGTCAGTGAATGGCTGGCTGGATTGATAGTCGGTGCATGTGGAGCCTGTGGGCTGCCACACTGTGCAGCCGCGCCGGGTAATGAAAATTCAATGACGTGCTTGAATACTCTTTCAGTGTCGTGTAGAAAGTGATGGGGGGGCGCTGATAGAAGACAGATTTTCACCTCATCGGTGCTGGCGAGGCCCGAGGGTCAAGAGGATCTTTAGATTCTGTGGGTGTGTGGGCATGTGATAATAGAAAAAAGTACTAATTATGACAATGTGTGTGATGTTGTTTTTGTTTTTTAACCCTCCTGTTGTCCTTCTGGGTTAACTGACCAAATCTGTTCCCTTCTTCCATTCTTCCTTCTTTCCACAATTTCCTCCCCCTTCCTTCCTTCCTTCCTTCTTCCTTCCTCCTTTGATCCAATTGACCTGATCTGTTTCCTTCCTCCATCTTTCTTTCCTTTCTTCCTTCCTTTTCCTACCTTCCTTGAACAAATCTGTTCCCTCCCTCCCTTCCTTCTTCCCTTTTGTCCTTACTTCTTCCTTCCTTTTTGACCCAATCTGTTCCCTCGCTCCTTCCTTCTTTCCTCCCATCTTTCCCTTTGTCCTTCCTTCCTTCCTACCTTCCTTCCTTCGAGGACAACAGGAGGTAATAAAAATATATCATTTTCAGCATTGAGCATTTCTTCTAAACACAAACAAGGCTAATTAAAAGCAGATGTTTAACGTGGTTATGATGATTTGTTTTACATTAATGCAAAACAAATGTATTCGTTATCTTACCTGAAATAATATATAACTGTTGGCAAAACATCAGAGGTCAGACATCCATTCAATTTTACACACACGCACAGACACACAGCTGTGGAATTTCAATGTTCTCGAAGAGGATGAAAATCAATACTGTGTCGCCATCTTGTGGTGAAAATACAGAACTGATCATCACTGATTGTCTGAAGTTGACATACGCTGCACGCTGGGTTTTTTTTTTTATCATTAAAGATGCTTATTAAGCCTGTTTAAAACAGTCTCATGGAGATAAGAGCAGTACTGAACTGATATGCTGGCAAAGTGTAAGAATACTTTTCCCTCAGCTCCTTTTTGGTGAACTAACTAATATGCCACTGGTTTATTTAAGTCTATACTCACCAAGAATGAATCACACACTTAACTTTCCTCCTGGTACAAAAAAGGGAATGAAAGACATGGATAAATGTAATCCCAGAAATTCACCTGATCCACAGCAACAGGCTCAGGCGCGCCAGCAATGCAGCAGGTAATAATTAACTTTAGCTCATTAAACTCAGAAAAGTCCCTGACTGAGACCTTGATCCTGGGAGTTTATGTGTAATTAGTAAAGATTTGCAAATCAAACTGACAAGAGACACCTTTGTTCTGAGTTTCCCATGAGGACAACAATACTACAGAAAATGTGAGAATGCAACTAAAAGTCCAAAGAAAACAACAGGAGCAAATATTGTCTGACCTTTTAGCTTTGTTACAGAACTACCGGTATAACTATATATTTTATCCTGCACAGCGCTTGGGCTCATATGCTTTATGTAGTATCGGAATAACACTTAACTGTACGTTTCAGTTAAATGTAAAGGAATAACAAGTATATTTCCTTCACATGTAATGATGTAAAGTACAAATTACCATCAAGTGGAAACACTCCAGCACAAGCATTAGTAATACAACCACTTAGTATGTATTAGTCACAGCTGACTGCTCTTGTGACACCAAGTTTGAATGCCAAGTGACAAAACAGGGCTTAACCAGTATTAATAATTTAATTCACAGATAAAACCCAATACAAACAGTTCCACTGCAAATATTGGGCAGAAAGAAAAAAAACACACCAAGAAAACAGCCTGCAGCCTCTGATTAGGCAGAAAAACAGCAGCTGAGCCGAGACAAGAAATCAAATTAAGACTAGTAGCACATTAAGAAAACAGCAGCACATACTTGGCTGGATGGAGTGGAGCACCGGAGACTCTCAGCATCACAGGGAGGAGAGGAGGGAGGAGGAGGAGGAGGAGGAGGAGGAGGTGACTGCTGGGGAAAGTTTTTGGCACACCGCCCACAGCAGAAGAGAGAAGAAACTCTGGGTTTTACTTTTCACTCCTGTCTCATGAAACGCTGAGTGAACAAACAGCATCCAGTCTGTGTTTGCTGACGTGACACCGCAGGAGTGGACGGGGCTTAACTGTCTCTACCTGCTCCGAATTTTGACACTGCTCCATTTGTATTTTGTCTGCAATAACCCCTGGCGTTTTACATTTGCACTATTTTATATCATTATTATTATAAGTCTTTGTTTATTAGAGTTATGTTCTGCTATTTCCTTTCTAAAGTTATCCCAGCACATTACTAATGTCATCTCAGCACTTGTGATGTAGCCTATACTGTATATGTATCTATGTGGTGTACAACAAATAAAGTTAAAAATAAATGAAAAAAATTAAAAGAGAAAAAACTGTCTATAATCACTAAAAGCCCGACCTTTTGCTACACATGCCATGCCCACACCCACACAGTTCTTACAGGAGGATTTATAGTTGGGCAACAAGTATTATTCAATTAAACTGTATTGTCAAACTCAAAATGTTAAGGTGTACTTTCCTTATGCACACACACAACAAAGTTGCATTTACTATTTACGGGGCATGAAGGGATTAATACGTATTTTCTCTGATTGTGAAACACTACCTGGCTGTGCATCAGGACACATAAGGACGTCTCCTTCATCCTAACACCCTGTCACGGCTTTCTGCAAAATCCTCTATAAATATTAAGCTGTTGTTTAGTCATGGGGTTTAATTAACTAACTTTTTTTTTATGATAAACAGAAAAAATGCAACTTTCCCGAGTGGGGGATCTGTCATGAGGTGGCGTTGGATTGCACTTTTTCAAGTAGGAGGTCAGAAAAAATGAGTTCCGAGTTGCTCCGAACGCAGCATTACGGTTTTACTTGGGGCTAAAATTGGTAAATAGATAAATAAAAAATAAAAATACAAAGGTAACAGTTAAATGAAGGGCTGCTAAACTTGTTACCAACCTCCGCCATCTGCGTCGGTGTCGGGCACAGCTGGAGATGAGTGAAGCAGCTGAACAGGCAGCCTCCGGTGGACGGAACATGATGACGGTTGATAGGTTGCTGTTGCTAGCCATAGCCTAGCTAACATTAGCTGGCTTCTGCTCGTAGTTAGCATCGTCCTCTTCCGGCTCTTTGCTAATCCTATCAAGCCGACGTAAATGATAAGTTTGTCCAAAATTCGGTTTCTGTGACTTTTTCCGCCCAAATCTTTGCAGTTCCATAGTCAGCGTTTGTTTTTTCGTGGTGTTTCGCAGTTGACCGTCCGTTGGCTGTTTCAGCGCGAGACTCGAACATTTGCCGTTACAGCCAAAGTTCCACAGTCACCTGACCTAATCCGTCATCATCACACAACCAGGTCAAGTTTTGAAACACACACAAGTATTTCCCCCCCATTTTAAACATTTAAAGATATTTTATCAATACACACAATGATCCCTAAATTGATCTCTGTCGAAATGAAACAATATGCAAAAATGTTGAGACCTTGTTTTGCAACAAGCTTTGCTGTTGTCGGAAAGAATGAATTAGGCTACAGTTACTCGTACTCCCACTGTCTTCACTTCACTACCTTGTAGGCCTACCAAACACCTGGTCTCCTGATTCAATTTCAATTGACCAGGATTCTTTTGGATCAAAAATAATCATGTTGCATGAAGTGATTCTCAAAATTCATATTAATTAAAATTAAAGTTCGGTAGATTCAGCAATTGAACAAGATTGTTACTATGATTTTTTTTTTAAAGGATAAAAGTGCACAAAAACTGAATAATATAGCTGAAATTAAATGGTCAGCAAGTGAATGCATGTATCAAATCCAATCTGTTTGCAACAGTTTGTACACTGCTGCCATCTTCTGGTTAGAAGCAGACATTCATCATTTAAGATGTTTTCACTTTTCCAACATGCCCCAGTAGTGGCTCTATACTGAGACAGAGTTCATGCTTCAAGCTTAATGCATAAGAATCATCAACAGTACTGATAACAAGGCAGGTTTTGTAAATGTTGTAATCTACAGAGGCCCCAAAGGGTCATAAATATTCGACTATTTCTCGGGTCCCTCTAACAGGGCTGGATGGGTTGTAGAAATGTTGTAATAAATGAATGACTGCACGAGACAAGTGTAAATTGTCAAACACACACATTTAACAGACAACTTGAGTAGCCTACATAAAGCTGTTTAATTATCAGTTGTCACAATGCTCAATAATGTCTCCACCATAGTGCACAGGATAGCCTTGAACGTTCATGTGTCAAAAAAGGTCAGAATTTATTGCTGATGCTAAATCATGTAGTATTTTTGACTTCTTTTTCGTATGTGTTCGTATGTGTTCCTAAGACTCTATACAGTGTTTCTTTTGGGCAACTTCAGGTTATCTTCATCTTCATGCATCACCATGACCACAAGGTACTTTCTTTCTTAACCTCTAACCTCAAGCATCCTGTGGAATCTATTGTTTGTTCAGGACGTCAGACATTGCCAGCCACAACCTTTGTTTCAGGGCAGCTGTGTCGTGTTACACAAAATTTTCACAGATTTGCAGCACTGGCAAAATAAATGTAAAGTGCATTACATTTTGAAAATGGATATTAACAGTGTTCTCATGTAGGCTACAAAAATGAAGGCAAGTGCAATTTTTCTATTCATGTCTGACCTGAGTTCACACAGAAATCTGTTTTGTATCAAAAGTATTACTCCATCAACTACCACCTCGGATATATTAAATATTTGACTATTTCTTAATTCCCTCTAACAGGGCTGGATGGGTTGTAGAAATGTTGTAATAAATGAATGACTGCACGAGACAAGTGTACCGTAATTGTCAAATACACAACAGACAACTTGATACATCAGCTGTTTTATTATCAGTACACAGGATAGCCTTGTTCACATTTGATTATAATTATTTTTTTGAATTTTTCATGGCCAATGTAGTGACATTTGTGAGGCTTTACCATTACAGATAGATTTGACTGTGCTGATGTTGGCTCAAACAAAGGTATGTATCTTCTTCCATGTGTTGTTTGAGTCTGGAGATGTCTCTGGCTTGCATCACATCATCGGACGCAGTGACAGACATATCTTGTACATCCTATCGATAGGCCGTTTCACAAGCTTCTTATATCGAGGCTTGATATTTGCATTCTCCAGTTGCACACTGAGAGAAAGCAGCATCAGCGAAAAGATGAGCAGGATCTTCATGATTTCCTGGTGAAGAAAAGGCAGAAACATTTAAAAGAATAGTTCACCCAAAATTGACATTTTCAAAACAAATAAAAAGACACACCAAAAAAACATCCAAATACTTCCATGCTGCTCGTCTGTAATGTCCGTCTTGTATTGAACCCCCTCGAAGCTCCAGGGTCCTCTTCCCAGTTCGTCCAAATTTGACGAACTGGGAAGAGGAGCTTCGAGGGGGTTCATTTGTACCCATTTGCAACCGTTACATGGACATGCACTGCTACGCCGAGACCCCCTGTAACTCAGAGAAGGAGGACTCTGAAACTTCTCCCAGCCCCTAGTCCACATGAGGGTGAGTAGATAATGAGTGAAATTTCAATTTTGGGTGAACTATCCCTTTAAGTCCATTAAAAGTGCTAATACTGTAACTAACTGATGGCAGTGGTGTTCATACTGTATTCAGCTTACTGATTCACACATTTGGGAAAGCAAAGCTGGCTGGTAAAAAATTCCTTTCCTAATGTTGAATGTTACTACGGCACTGATCATCAGCCAGCGGATCCAAACACCACTGTGACCCGATTTGACCAAGAATAAATTATATGAGCTAGCAGACAGCCAATTGCTGTGCACATCGCAATGAACACGACAAAGACAAAAAGTAAAAAACCACAACCACAAATTAAAAGCTCTGAGTAGCTTTTTCACATTGATATTAAAATATATAGAAACAGATGCAAACCTGCTGGATGTCCAAACTTGTAAGCTTCTTTTTTATTAGTATTCTTTTGTGGAAGTTCTTTCTGCAAATAAATGACAAACAAATTATATGCATTTGGTATATGCATTTTGCCTTCGACTGTAACTGAATTCATCAAGACAGGTCATAAAAGTATACTTACCAATATTGCAGGCTTTCCTTAGCGGCAATGCAGAATCTGTCAATCGCTGGCTCTATTATAGCACGCCACCCTCCCCACCTCCACCACCCTCACACAGGACCACAACCTGTGACCACAGCTGAACTTTAGACTCATTTGTCTCCATTTATTAATGCTTCTACACCCTTTCTCTCTGTCAGGTTAATTCCCAAGGTACTTATTCTATTGTGTATCTTCCATTCAAATTAAATAATTTCAATGCTTCGTTCAAGGCATAGTTAATCAAATATTGTGTAATTTATGTGCTGCCAGACTTTCATTTTTGACTGAAAGTTTAATGTAGAGTGTTCAACTTAATCCATATATGCCATCTATCCCAAGATACAGTATAAGAATTGTTGAAGTTGATTAAAACACCAAATTGTGCCACACTCTGCATGCATCAGATCATTCTCTGAGGCAGTCCTGCCTGTATGGTGTCCACCTTCACCACTAGGCTATGGACCCCTTGATAAACCAGTGGTTAAACCACAGTTTGACTGCTAAGATCACCTGCAGCTCTTTGCTTATAGTAGCTAACCTCTGATATGTTAGATTGAAGTCAAGTCACATACACCCTAACCTAACCACCTACAGTACCGGTCCATGGTGGTGACCCTCTACTGTGCGCTCAGCACATGGGTTGAAGATCAGAATTACATTATTATGAATACCTTGTCTTGTTTACTGTAATTCCACTTTGAAAGTTTTGTGTTTACCTTCATACTTTTAGTCTGATACTGATACTGATACTGTCTATAATTGCCACACTGAATTGTTATGTAATCTTCATATACTACTGTTATTGATTCATACACACCCTTATGACATCATCTGGATGAGACTTTGGGTTTTCCTCCATGACGTTGAAGGTTTTTACCCATAGGTCTGACTCCATGTAATGGTTAGAATAGTTAGCGCAGGGGTGTTTTTGCCTCCTCTTGTCAAGAAATAGGGGGGGGGGGGTTTGGCTTCCTGTAAGTAGGTTCATGCGGCTGTGATTTCCACCGTGAGCCCTTCTAACACTTTCAGGGGTTCTTCATCCCATTGAGGGTTTGCCTCCAGCTGTCCTTGTTGACGGGAAGGTGGGATTCATGGGTCACATGTTAGAAAAGGTGTACCAATATAACACCTGGTCTCCTGATTCAATTTCAATTCATAAAGTTCAGTATTCTTTAGGAAAAAAATCACAAAAACTGAAACCTAGAATAATAATAATAACAGCTGGAATTAAATGATCAGCAAGTGAAATATCAAATCATATGTTAGCCTACAGTCCTCCTTATTTGTACACTGCTGCCATCTTGTGGTTAAAGTAAACAAACCCCTCGTGGTATGTTTGAATAGCCATCCGTGGCTCAGCAGACCCCCCCTTTACCCTTCCAACCCCTGCCCCCACCCCTACACCCCCAAACAGCCAGCTGAGAGACATGCAGCACATGCTGAACCTGCTCTGCTCCCACCTGATAGGCCAAGTACAGTAGACAATCATATCTATTATTATTTATTTATTTGTTCATTTTTAAATATTATTATATTATTAGATTGAAATGAATACCAAAAATGCATTAGAATTAATCTCTTCATTGGCAGTAGGATTGGGAGTTTATCTCATTTTAACACTGAATGCATCATTTTGAGTTTTAAGGTTAATGAAATCTAAATCGTTTGTTATTTCATGTTGGAACATCCAGGGTCTGAGGTCCTCTGCATTTGGCCTTAAGAGTAGGACCCCAGACTTTAATAGAGAAATAGAACAATCTGATATCATTGTGTTGCAGGAAACTTGGAATAGAGGAGACATGCCCATTGGTTGTCCTCCTGGGTATAGAGAAGTGTTTTTTCCATCCACGAAACTTAAAAATGTAAGCCAAGGCAGAGATTCAGGGGGGATGTTGATCTGGTACAAGGTGAACCTCACTCATTCAATAGAGTTCATCAAAAAAGGATTTTTTTCAATTTGGTTCAAAATAAAAAAAGAGGCTGTCTCCACAAACAAAGACATATTCCTGTGCACAGCCTATATCCCCCCATCAGAGTCCCCTTACGAAAAAACCTTTACCATTCTGGAAGATGAAATCAACTACTACCAGACACAGGGAAACGTGCTGATCTGAGGTGACCTCAACGCCAGAACAGGCACAGAACCTGACTTAATAAATACACACGGGGACAAACACATACCTGGCCAGATCAACATCCCCCCTCCTCCACATCAGCACAGAAACAACTTAGACAGAACAGTCAACAAAAATGGGCATCAACTGCTGCAGATGTGTCGCACGCTGGGTCTGTACATAGTCAACGGTCGGCTTCGAGGGGACTCCTTTGGTCTCTACACATACAGCTCTCCTCTTGGCAACAGCACAGTAGACTATAGTATCACAGACCTAGACCCCTCCTATCTAAGAGCATTCACCGTCAGCCCCCTAACGCCCCTATCCGACCATAGCAAAATCCCCCTGTACATTAGGAAGAGCCCAATAGACCCCCATGTAGCAGAGCCCAGACTCAACCCCTCCAAACAGCCTAGGTCATAGCAAAGATGACTGCATCGGGCACCCAACTATCCAAATGAAGTTGGACCATTGTCTCTCCACTTTATATCCCCACAATAAAGATGGTCTCAACCAGGCTGTTGGGGATATCAATGATGTATTTGACAAAACAGCACTTCTGTCCAATCTGAGCAAACCTCGTCATCACAGTTCAAACAAATCTTCTCATGAAAAATGGTTTGACTCTGACTGCAGGTGTCTGAGAAAAACACTCCGTAAATTATCCAATGAAAAACACAGGCACAGACACACAGAGCTGCAGAGGGAGGAGGAGGAACAAACTGGAAATACTGGAAACAGGGAGAGGCTCAACTTTATAATCACAGAAGTGAAACTGAAAGAGTGAGACATCGAGGACTGAGAGGAGACAGAAGGTCAAAGTGAGTCCACCAGGAGTTTGTCAGCAACACAGCAGAGTCTCTACCAAACACTGGTGAGTACAGCTCATCATATTGAGTGTGTGAGCAGCAGCTTTAACACTGAGCTTCATCTCTACTCAGCTGAAGCTTCACTCTCTTCATGTCACACTGACTCTAGTGAACTGGCTCACAACAGACCTGAGGCTGTTTGTCCACAGAGACACTAGAGTCCACTTTAAACTGTCTCTGTGTCTCTGCTCAGGACTTTTATAACTCTCAGCTTCTCTCTACACTTCACCTCATTTCCTGCTTTTAGAGCCGTCAAGTTATCACCTGCTACAGCTGCATCACTCTCTACTTCCTGCTGCTCTTTCACAATAAGAGCTACAACCTTTTATTGTGAAGGAGCCAGAGGAAATACAGTGTCCTTCTCACTAAGTGCAGCTTTCAAAACAGGAAATATCAGATTATGATTTCTGCAGAGGCTTGAAGCAGCTCATCAAGGTGTCTGTGTGAATATACCAACACATACAGTAATACATATGCACACACATGCAAAAAATAGGATCTAGTGAATAACACAAACTACGGAAGTGCTAAAGGGCCAGGTCCGTATAGATTTTTTTATTACCGTTTTCTCGTGATAACGACTTATTATTTCGTTATCTCGAGATAACAAAGTCTGTTTTCTCGTGATAACAAAATAATCATAGAATGTGTTGTTGACATGGTTGCCTATAGTCAGGGGGCTTAGCACCCATTTTTGGGCTTACCGATACAGAGCGGATAAAAGCGTGAAATTTGACACGAGGCTATGTCAGTACCTACAATACAATTGTAGCCTAGGAGCCCACCAGAATTTTTTGAAAAAACCATAAAAAGAACCATATTCTCTTGATCAAATTATATGATGAAAAATGTCATTTTTCTTAAGTCTTCTTTTTAAGCCATTGTATAACCTGAATCTGCTTTTAATTTCTGCACTGACCAGTAACCTTCCAAATGATGTGTATAAAAAACGCATTACAGTATCATTGGATTACTGTAGTTGTGCAAAGACGCAAAAGCATCTGGAGGGGGTAGAGAAGCATTGGAGCCTTATCATTCCAAAGTTATTTTAAATTATTATAAATTAAATGAAGTTAATGAAGGTAGTAAATTCTTAATCTATTACTAGAATGGGCAATCCTTTGTTGGATGATTTCAAAGATCTTGTAACTCATCACAGTTGCAACTGCACAGGTGCAGTTTTTTCAGGGCTCCTAAGCTAAAATTATTTGTTAGACTATAAAGAAACATCATACAAATTTTTACGCTTTTGTCCGCTCCGTAACGTTAATTCTGCTAAGCCCCCTGACTACTACCATTACATTTTTAAAAATAATGTGAGTGTTTTCCCTCCCAGTGTGTAACATGTCTGCTGCTGGTCACCTGAGGTCTGAAGATCAGTTCCTGTGCTCCATCTGTCTGGATGTCTTCACTGATCCAGTCACCACATCATGTGGACACAACTTCTGTCAGAGCTGCATCACTCAGCACTGGGACGTTAATGCACCATATCAGTGTCCAATGTGTAAAGAGGTTTTCAATGTGAGACCTGAGCTGAAGATCAACAGGTTCATCTCTGAGGTTGTTGCTCAGTTCAGACGTGAAGCTCAACAGAAAACCAGCAGCAGCAGCTCAGAGCAACAAGTTTCCAAACCAGGAGAAGTTCCCTGTGACGTCTGCACTGAAACCAAACTGAAGGCCCTGAAGTCCTGCCTGGTGTGTCTGGCCTCCTACTGTGAGACTCACCTGGAGCCTCATCTGACAGCGTCACGTCTGAGGAGACATCAGCTGATGGAGCCTGTGGAGAACCTGGAGGACAGGATGTGTAGGAAGCACGATAAACCTCTGGAGCTGTTCTGTCAGACCGACCAGACATGTGTCTGCATGCTCTGCCCTGTTTTAGACCACAAGACTCATGAGTTTGTTCCTCTGAGAGAAGCATATGAAGGAAAGAAGGCAGAGCTGCAGAAGACAGAGGCTGAAACTCAGCAGATGATCCAGAAGAGAGGACTGAAGATCGAGGAGATGAAACAGTCAGTGAAGATCAGTAAAGCTGCTGCAGACAGAGAGAAAGCAGAAGGTGTTGAGGTCTTCACTGCTCTGAAGGAGTCTGTTGACAGAGGCCTGAAGCAGCTCATCAAGGAGATCCAAGAGAAACAGAAAAGCTCAGAGAAACAGGCTGAAGACTTCATCACAGAGCTGGAACAGGAAATCTCTGAGCTGGAGAAGAGAAGCACTGAGGTGGAGCAGCTCTCACTCTCTGAAGACCACCTCCACCTCCTCCAAAGCTTCCCCTCCCTGAAAGCTGCTCCACCCACCAAGGACTGGACACAGGTCAGAGTCCGTCCTCCATCATATGAGGGGACTGTGGTGACAGCTGTGTCTCAGCTGGAGGAGACGCTCTGTGGACAGATGGAAGAGATGAAGATGAAGCTGACGATGAAGAGGGTCCAGCCGTTTGCAGTGGATGTGACTCTGGATCCTGATACAGCACATCATCAACTCATCCTGTCTGATGATGGAAAACAAGTTTACTGTGGTGGTGTGAAGAAGAATCTCCCAAACAACCCTAACAGATTTTCTGCTTGGTTTCATGTCTTAGGAAAACAGAGTTTCTCTTCAGGCAGATTTTACTTTGAGGTTCAGGTCAAAGGAAAAACTGACTGGATTGTGGGAGTGGCCAGAGAGTCGGTAGACAGGAAGAAAAGCATCACACGGAGGCCTCAGAATGGACTCTGGACAATAAAATTGGAAAATGTAAATAAGTACCAAGCTCTTGTTGATCTCCCAGTCCCTCTCACTCTGAGGTCTGGTCCTGAGAAGGTGGGGGTGTTTGTGGATTATGAGGAGGGTCTGGTCTCCTTTTATGACGTGGATGCTGCAGCTCTCATCTACTCCTTCACTGGCTGCTGCTTCAGGGACAAACTACACCCACTCCTCAATCCCTGTTATAATGATGGAGGTAAAAACTCTGCTCCTCTGATCATCTGTCCTGTCAATCAAACTGAGTAGACCAATTTAATTTTAGTTTCTTTTTATTCTGTCTCATAGTCATTCAAAATCAAAACTTTTGTTTCTAACACCTGGTGAATTGTTTTGTAAAGGCGAAACGCTAAGAAGTCATAACCACGTTTACATTTCCGTCTAGTGGACATGACTAGCGAGGTGTCACCACAACTGTTACTGTGAAGAGAAACTCTTTCAATACATTTCAGTCTTTTTTGGCATTTGAGATTACGTTGAAATGTTAACTGACATCGTTATGGCATCCGTGGAGTCACTGCGATCTCACTCAGCTGTGTGTTACTTACTGCCTGCTCGCTATTGAAACGGTAAAGTTAGAAGGCATGAGATGTAAAAAAAACAAAAACACAACAACCTTTCCCACCACCACAGTGACTGAGATTTAGGACCTTGCAGACTTCCTTTAAGTTTGGCCACATGTGCCAAAAACCAACACGTTTGCTGATGATGTGACCGTGTCTGCTGATGACGTGGACGTAGACTGATGGTGACGACACAATTGTGAAGGAAATGAGGGAAACAATTAGCAGTAGAATAAGTATAAATAAAAAGGGACAAAGTGAAAAAGGGAATGGATTGTTATTCAACTTCCTACAACAGAATCAAGTGGGTCTTTCTTTTTAATTCAGGGTGAAAATAATTTCAGGGTGCAGAAGTTAAGAATGTAAAACACAAGTTATTTTGCTATTTTTTCCTTAATTGCATGTCATACTGTACGTGGAACCCAATCACTGTAAAACTGTCTCATCAATGGAAATGAATCATTCTTTTTGGAAATTAAATGCATAACACTAATAAAAAGTTACCAATGTTTTATTGTCTGTCATGACCAGCGCAGGAATTTCACGAGGGCCACGAGGGCCATGACCCTCGTGCCCGTCCGATTTGGCCTTGTGCCCTTGAAAAAAATATCTGCCCTAAGGCCACAGTGGCCTTGATGCCCCACCTGCACTGCCCCGGTTGATTTTGCGGTTTTCTCCTTTGCCGCTTTCCTATCAACACGGCTGTGACACCCTGCGTCTTTGAAGAAAGAACAATGTGTATTTTTATGACATTCTGGCAGCATCATCACCAGGGTGCGTTTGATTCAAGCCTGGCATAAACCGCTCGGGCGGGCTATAACAACAGTCTGACGACCAATCTATCACCGGCCAACCAGGTGACTTAATCAAACACCCTCCACCCGCCGAACCAATCGTGTGGCTGGAAAAGAGCCAATCCACAACATGTCAACACGTGCTAAGTGTTTGGGCTGCAACAGCCGTGCGCGTCAGCTGAGGCTGAGGGACGCCGCCGGTAAAAAAAAAAAAAAAAAAGTTCTTCTGAGTTTTGCCTCGGAAGAACATGTGCCAAGGAGAGCCGTGTCCCGCCGTATTCACCCAAGAAACGGATGCGGTCACGGCGGCCGCTCTGCGCGTTCACACCGACACAAACGCACTGCACTCAGGCGTAAAGATCAACTGTGCCGACCTGCACACTGCCTAGACCCAGGCACTACGCTAACATCTGTTTAATATATCTGTTTAATATCATCTGTCATGTTTAAATTTTGACAGAAAAGAAAATCACAAAATATCCCTCTGATAACTTCAAATCTCACTTGTGACAATAAGGAAATATAAGTTTTACCAAAATAGTGATTTGAGTCATGTAGTGATATAAATTGATGTAGACTGATAGGGTAAAAAAATTATAGCCAGGTGATAGGATTTTTCTCATATCGCCCAGTGCAATAGTGATCAAGTAATATGGTAGTATGAATTTCAAATCATAGCTGCATAGGACTGGACGCCTTGTGCAAAAAATTAAATGCATGAATTAATTTAAATTGAAAATTTCTGGTTTCCTTGAGCCTGTTTTATGTATTGATTTAACAGATACCGGTAAATTCATTAAAGATATGGATTTAAAATCATTGTTTTACTTTATGGCCTTGCTGCCCTGGCTTTTGGCCTTTGTGCCCTCAAAAAGTTGACAACACGAAAGGCCAAGTGGCCCTGCCCCTAAAATGACGAAATTCCAGGCCTGGTCATGACTGTCTTTGCCCTTTTTTTTAAACAAAACAATAGTTTTTAACGAAACATATTTCATTCATACGAAAAAACAAAACAAAAAATAGAAAAATATATGTCTTTGCCAGTGTTGGAGGACTGGATGGAGAGAAAGTCCTGAAGGAGGTCCAGACTGAGGCCTGTGGTTCATCTGAGTCCAGTATTGTGGTTGATGATGTCATTTCCTGGTCCTGATACTCTGGTCTGTTGGTGAAGACGTCCAACATCCATGAGCAGAGAGAGGTTTATAGTTTATGACCCAGTTTATGGAGGATGATGGTATCAAGGGTCAGGCTGTGGGCATTGGTCCAGGTTCTTCATGGTGGACCTCACCACCAGCAGCTATCAATCATACACGTGACTCTTCCCACCTGTCAGATAGAGCTTCACCTTTGTTCCATGTTCACCTGATAAACGCTCACATTAAAATCACAGACACACAACGTCACCGCCCAGAAGTTAAGACTAAAGAGTGAGGGATCGAGGACTGAGAGGAGACAGAGGGTCAAAGTGAGTCCACCAGGAGTTTGTCAGCAACACAGCAGAGTCTCTACCAAACACTGGTGAGTACAGCTCATCATATTGAGTGTGTGAGCAGCAGCTTTAACACTGAGCTTCATCTCTACTCAGCTGAAGCTTCACTCTCTTCATGTCACACAGACTCTAGTGAACTGGCTCACAACAGACCTGAGGCTGTTTGTCCACAGAGACACTAGAGTCCACTTTAAACTGTCTCTGCTCAGGACTTTCATAACTCTCAGCTTCTCTCTACACTTCACCTCATTTCCTGCTTTTAGAGCCGTCAAGTTATCACCTGCTACAGCTGCATCACTCTCTACTTCCTGCTGCTCTTTCACAATAAGAGCTGTACACTTTTATTGTGAAGGAGCCAGAGGAAACTTGATAGATAGACCAGGTGTTTCAAAACAAACCTGGTTCTGTCCGTGTTGTTATTCCTGTTATACACAATAGAAATGACAGACATCAGAGAGTGTGTTTTTCTTTCACATTTTGGTAAATGTGTGTGCATATTTAATGAGCTAAATTTAGAACAGAACATACAATGTATCAGAGTCTATGTGAAGGACTCTGAGAGTAATTCTGGAACATTGGACTTTCTGTTGATCTCAAAGCTTTTACATGAATCCATAAAAGTTTATATCAACCATTAGAGAAGAAGAAACTGATGAAAAGGGATCCATGTTGAATTTCAGGGAAATAAACAGGAAGGCCTCACCCCCCAATCAGATCATCAGAGTTTGAAAGAGACACAACATCATTTTTAAAAATAATGTGAGTGTTTTCCCTCCCAGTGTGTAACATGTCTGCTGCTGGTCACCTGAGGTCTGAAGATCACTTCCTGTGCTCCATCTGTCTGGATGTCTTCACTGATCCAGTCACCACATCATGTGGACACAACTTCTGTCAGAGCTGCATCACTCAGCACTGGGACGTTAGTGACAGGTGTCAGTGTCCAATGTGTAAAGAGGTTTTCAATGTGAGACCTGGCCTGAAGATCAACACTCTGTTCTCTGAGATGGTGGCTCAGTTTAGACGTGAAGCTCAACAGAAAACCAGCAGCAGCAGCTCAGAGCATCAAGTTTCCAAACCAGGAGAAGTTCCCTGTGACGTCTGCACTGGAACCAAACTGAAGGCCCTGAAGTCCTGCCTGGTGTGTCTGGCCTCCTACTGTGAGACTCACCTGGAGCCTCATCTGACAGTGTCACGTCTGAGGAGACATCAGCTGATGGAGCCTGTGGAGAACCTGGAGGACAGGATGTGTAGGAAGCACGATAAACCTCTGGAGCTGTTCTGTCAGACCGACCAGACATGTGTCTGCATGCTCTGCCCTGTTTTAGACCACAAGACTCATGAGTTTGTTCCTCTGAGAGAAGAATATGAAGGAAAGAAGGCAGAGCTGCAGAAGACAGAGGCTGAAACTCAGCAGATGATCCAGAAGAGACGACTGAAGATCGAGGAGATGAAACAGTCAGTGAAGATCAGTAAAGCTGCTGCAGACAGAGAGAAAGCAGAAGGTGTTGAGGTCTTCACTGCTCTGAAGGAGTCTGTTGACAGAGGCCTGAAGCAGCTCATCAAGGAGATCCAAGAGAAACAGAAAAGCTCAGAGAAACAGGCTGAAGACTTCATCACAGAGCTGGAACAGGAAATCTCTGAGCTGGAGAAGAGAAGCACTGAGGTGGAGCAGCTCTCACTCTCTGAAGACCACCTCCACCTCCTCCAAAGCTTCCCCTCCCTGAAAGCTGCTCCACCCACCAAGGACTGGACACAGGTCAGAGTCCGTCCTCCATCATATGAGGGGACTGTGGTGAGAGCCTTGTCTCAGATGGAGGAGATGCTCCGTGGACAGACGGAGAGGATGATGATGAAGGCTGAGATGAAGAGGATCCAGCAGTTTGCAGTGGATGTGACTCTGGATCCTGATACAGCTCATCCTAAACTCTTCCTGTCTGATGATGGAAAACAAGTTCATTTTGGTGATGTGAGGAGGAATCTCCCAGACAACCCACAGAGATTTAGTAATTACAGTGTCTTAGGAAAACAGAGTTTCTCTTCAGGCAGATTTTACTTTGAGGTTCAGGTCAAAGGAAAAACTGGCTGGGTTGTGGGAGTGGCCAGAGAGTCGATTGACAGGAAGGGAAGCATCACATGGAGTCTTCAGAATGGTTACTGGGCGATATGGTTGGAAAATGGAAATAAGTACAAAGCTTATGAGGACCCTCCAGTCGATCTCACTCTGAGGTCTGGTCTTGAGAAGGTGGGGGTTTTTGTGGATTATGAGGAGGGTCTGGTCTCCTTTTATGACGTAGATGCTGCAGCTCTCATCTACTCCTTCACTGGCTGCTGCTTCACTGACAAACTACACCCATTCTTCAATCCATGTGATAACGATGGAGGTAAAAACTCTGCTCCTCTGATCATCTGTCGTGTCAATCAAACTGAGTAGACCCATGAAATGACTAGTTTTTTGTTTTTTTTAATTCTGTCTCATGATTAATGAAAATCAAACTTTTTCTTTCTAAAGAAATCACCTGATTGTGTCATTGTGTTGTATGTAACACTTACGAGTGAAGCCTGATATGCTGAGTCACTTTATATATTGTGAAATGCTGTAAAAATGATAATAATCATTGAATCAAAATTCTTTCTGCTTACATAGAATTTATTTTCCCACATGAATGTCCCAATATAAAGAGTGGCGTTGCAATTTGTTTTGCTTTGATAATTTCCTAAAATTTTCCCTTTGTTAAACTGGTTAAAGTCCAGAACATGGCACCAGATGTTTGTGTCATTTTAGCAGACAAAACAGTGATAGGATCATCAGGAGTACAGCGAGTGGTAACTGTAAAATCCATAAGAAGATCTCCTTTGGGCAATCAACCTTCTCTAAAGGGTTCCCAGATGTGGAACTCACTACCCACTGAAATAAAACTAACCCGAGACATTGGGATTTTAAATACAAATATTAAAGTCTGGCTGAAACGAAGTCAGAGCTTTATGCATTTTTAATGAGTCGTGACTTGGTATTTTAGATGTATGTTATTTTGATGTGTTTTTTCTTACCTTCTTTACTTTCTTTCTTTTTTTTTTTTTTTGACTAAAAGCCTAACTAGGGATGTGAGTTGGAAACTAGCGTCAGCTATAATCTCTATATGCTGAACACCAGTCACATTGACTTGTTTGTAACCAGTGGAAGAATTAGTTAACTGGATTGTCTCTATCAAATGAACTAAATTAAATTAAATTGAATTTTTTTTTAAATCAATCTCTTTTTTATTCACACAGAAATCATAATTGACACAGGTGTGTGTGTGTGTGTGTGTGTGTGTGTGTGTGTGTGTGTGTGTGTGTGTGTGTGTGTGTGTGTGTGTGTGTGTGTGTGTGTGTGTGTGTGTGTGTGAATTGAATGTGTTTTACTACGATGTAGCTGGATGAAGGTATCATATGTGAAACCTTTTAGAGACAGATATTTGTGTATTTGTATGAAAACAATAGGGTTCAAAATTTTTGTGAAGTGAATTTAATGTAATAGTCTATATTGTTTACATTTTACATGGTCACAATATTAAAATACAGTACATACATCTACTGCCTTTAGAAAATAATATTCGCGACTAATTTGGCAACATAACTCTTGATATAGAAGAAGAACAACAAGAAGGTTTGTTCAGCTAATCTACGTTAAATCTGTAATATGTAAAATTTAAAGGTGTTCATGATCAATAGTTACACAAGGCCACAGTGGAAATATACACACAGAACTCATTAGGAAAGTGTTGTGTTTAGCTGTGTTCCCTTGGTCACAGAGCCGTTTAATTAAAGAAATATCTTCTTTAATTAAATAATTTTCACTTGAATAGAAAAATCTGCCTATGAAAGCAAGTTTTTTTGTGTTGTAGCCTAATTAGAAAGAAAAACTTGCTTCACTATCAGATTCTTATACTTATTTCAAGTGAAAATAATAATATATAATATATGAATTAATATATAATAAAAATATAATGAGATCTGTTTGGACTAGAAATGATATTTTGACCATATATAAGACAAATATTCTTGGGAAAATTTGAAGTTTTTGCGGTGTACAGTACATTTACTTATTTATGATGAGCCATTAAACCTTGGTTTTTAAAAAGAGAAAGCAGAATCAAGTTCTAAAAATAATTCCTGTTTCTACCCCAGTATAAATGAGTGAAGTTGGTAAAGTGATCGAGGGGGAGAGGCTCCATCAGTTTAAAGGTGGCTGGTTGGTGTTGACTGATGGCAGCGTCGTTGTAAAAGCTGCTTCACATGAATCATCACCGCCCAGAAACTGGCATCGTGTGACATTAATGGACCTTGTTAATGTCAACGAATAACAAACAGTGTGGAGGTTTTATAAATCTACACCGAGGAGAAGATCTGCATCGACCTCTGCTCTGTGTCGTTATCAGACCAATATCAATCAATTAAAGCTTTATTGATAAAGCACCTTTTACCATTATCTCCTGTCATTTCGATGATGACGACATACAGTATCAATAAACTGTGCAGCTCTAACTGAAGATGATCAATCTCATCAATCATCCAGAGCTTATTAAGTCAAACAGTTGTTGGAAAAGTTTAATTTAATTTACATTTTAAAGGGATAGTTCAACATTTTGGCAAATTGGCCCATTGCCATAACGGAAATTCATGCAAAACCGCTGATGTGCGTTCCTGTCGAGGGCAGTTTTTCATCAACTGTCTCTGTATTTCCCTCTAAAACAACTCTGTGTAACGTTGTGTTATTATCTCATAGTGTGGTGAATATGCAGGTCACAACTTGTCCACCAGAGCGTTGTGGAGTTGTTGGATTGTGTATTTGAAACCAAGAAATCCCATGAGCCTCCGTAGCGTAGCTCTGAGCAGCTCACGGCTCTGCTCCGCCGTTCTAAAAATAGCTTGCACCGACAATTAAAGGTAACGAACCTACTGCTATGACTATGGTGATGTTAATCCTGAATGAAAGACTCACTGACAGATTAGTGTGTGTGTGTGTGTGTGTGTGTGTGTGTGTGTGTGTGTGTGTGTGTTTAGTGTCGTCCTGCCTCCTGAGGAAACTCCACAGGCGGCATCTACATGCGGAGGATTAACTGTTTATTTCTGAAGACCTGTGTATTTACCAGTGTGTTTAATTATTTTCTCACCATGTTTCTGCTCAAATAAAACAACAACAACAACAACAACAACAACAACAACAACAACAACAACAACAACAACAACAACAACAACAAAACACAGGAGGAGCTGCAATAAAAATCTTTGGTTTTAAACAAATTGCAACAACAACAATCAGGACAGGATCAGATGTGACAAAGAGTTTTTTATAAAAACAAAAACAAATTTTAAACCCAAAAGGTTGTGGTTGATAGTCCTCAGGTGTTTGTTTGTTTGTTCATTTCAAAAGTTTACAGTTTAACACAAAAGTGCAATAAAAAAAGAAACTGAATATAAACAGTGCAATTGAAAAATAAATGTACCTTTATAAAACATCTACATAATTTACTGGTTTAGATTCTGAGTTTATATTAATTTAATAATCTTTATTATTTGTAACATTATAAAACTATTAACCAGATACTTTGTACACTTTAAGTCAAAATACCATGAAGTTAATATTTTTAACTACATATAATATATAAATAGACTGAATTCACATCAGTGTTATGTTTGTTTCATCAGAGAGCAGGTGATGAGCGGCCACTGCCACCTGGTGGACGTGACGTGACATTACAGGCGTGTTCAAGTGACACACAGAGACACACAGACACACACACACTGCAGCAGACAGTGAGCTCAGTGTGTTATCAGCAGCCTGCAGGCAGAGGGCCAACGTTGACCACACTCTCCTGCAGCAGCATGTGCACACGCCGACGACTGTTTATCTGTAACAACAACACAGTGTCAGGACGTCACATGGTCACCTGACCAAGCGAGTCACGCTTTATTCTGAGAAGCAGCAGCTCCAACTGATTAATTTGAATTTTAATGTATTAAAGCAGTGGTTCTCAACCTTTTGTACATCAAGGACCCTAAGTTGACACAAATTAGACAACGGACCCAAATTTAGAACCAGAAAAACACAAATATTTGTTCTGAGACTGAAGAACATTACTTTTTTATGCATTTAAATTAGGGCCAATGGCATGAACTTTTGGAAATATTATAGAGAAATTTCTGGAAAAAAAAGTGGTCAAATTTCTCCAAAAAACATTTGAACATTTCTAGGAAGAAGTGGTAAAAATTCTTTAAAAAAAAAGGAAAAAAGAAAAAAAGAAAGTGGTAAAATTTCTCATGAAAAATAAAAAAGGAAAAATCTTCTTCTTTTTAAAAAATCTAGTCAGCTCTGAGACGAAGATTGGCCGCAGGTTTCCGTTTAGAGTTGCTGAAGAGTTTCTCTGATGACTTTAGGTGGAGGCAGGCTAACACTACCCATACACTTCCAGTGTTTGAGCTACGCTAATTAGCAGTGCGCCAGCTCTGCTTGCATCTCCCTTGTTACTGCACACACAGTGGAAAGGATGGTGTCTATCTGCTGGTCATGGACTCAGGAGTGAGGCAAGACATATATAAAAAAAAAAAAAAATGTTGGCGTATCCCTTTAAATGAGGTGGTCAATTAAAATAACATTTGAAAAGAAAATGAAACCAATGAGATTGCCTTCTTGATGCGGGTTGTAACCAGTTCAATGAATCAAACATGAGACAATGATGAGTAATCTCAGAACAAATCGACATAATAACAATATAGTCAGAGATGTAAGATGAGTGTCTGAAGTGTTTTGATGAACAACATCAATATAGTCAACAAGTGGTAGTATCATTAAGTTCATAATCTTTATTTATGTACAATAAGACACATCTGGAATGACAGTTCACATATTTACAGGTATTTACATGACAAAAAAAACTATTAAAAAATATCTAAAACTGTCTATAAAGGTGAACAAACGAGTAATTATTTAAAAAATTAGAAATATCTATAGTGTGACGACGAGGTTCAGGTTTGATTAGAGAATGAAACCTGAGCTTTAACGGCTGGTGTGAGTAGAAATCCATGCGTATTTATAGGATTATGGAAAAAAAACATGAAGTTAAAATTAACTTGTAAAACTTTTCTTAATATAAGAAACACACAGATATTTAACAGTGTGTGTTCAGAAAGTCTTCAGACCCCCGGTCACCACGGTAACGAGCTGCATGCACTCCCCGTGTCTCTGCTGTTGTTCAGATTAAAAATATATATTTAAAAAAATGAATCAACTGTTGGACTGTGAAGCTGCAACCACAGATAAAGTGAAGAGGAGTGAACACTGTCTGAACACACTGTGTGCACGGTAACGCAAGACACACACACACACTGTATACGTGTGTGTGTGTGTGTGTGTCGTTTCACATGATGAGGAAGAAGATGCGTCATTTCCATTTGATCCGTTACTGTCTGATTAATTAGGTGAAATTACTTAAGTTTTATATTTTCATTCTCATGCAAACTGAAAGTAAACCAACAATAAAAAAACACAAATACTGATTAATTGCCTTGAAGTGACACATCCTCTGTAAAAAAAAAGCCTTTTAAACTCCACTTTCAGCACAAAGACGTGTTTTTGTCATTGTGCTGAGATTAAAGTGCAACAGCTTCTTCTTCTTTTTCACCACTGACCGACATCACAAAGAGCAGAAACTGATCAGCTGATCATCAATGACCTCATCAATAACCTCGTCTCACACTGAGGTCGTCTCCAGCTGCTCATACATTCACTTACACTGTAAAAACTCTAAATATTTACAATAATATTTGTCTTATTTCTAGTCAAAAATATAATTTCTAGTCAAAACAAATCTCATTATATGCAGTGGTGTAGTCTACGTGATACTCAGGTATACTCAGTACAGTATACCCACTGAAAATGCATAAATACTTCAATATACCCAGTACTACAAAACTATCTAACTTAAGTAAATGTCAATAGTTCTCAAAGTCGGGGGGTTGACAGGGTCCCCAACTTCTTGAAATTTTACCACTTTTCCTAGAATTTTTTTAAAACTTTTTTTTTTTTTAATTTTACCACTTTTTCTGAGAAATTTTACCAGATTTAAAAACAAACAAAAAAAATAACACTTTTTTCTAATTTTTTTCTTTTTTTGAGAAATTGTACCATTTTTTTTTTTTTAAACAGAAATTTCTCTATAATCTATGCCTAATTTAAACGTACATTGATTGTTTGTGTATTTCTGGTGTTTGCTTCAAAATTGTGTCCATTGGGGGCCTGTTTATGTCAATTTTGGGGTCTATGCGATACAAGCACAGTTTACCCACCTGAAAAGCAGTATACCCACTACAAAAAATTAGACTACACCACTGATTATATGTAAAATTACATAAAAAGTAGCTTGTTTTTTAGACACTTTTCACTTCTTTCAAGCTGATTTTTACTTGAAATAGAATTCTTATTAAAAACACAAAAAACTTGCTTTCACTTGCAGATTTTTCTACTTATTTCAATTGCAAAGTAGTTTGAAACAAGTGAAAATAACAGCAAATTTTTTAGGTGATGAGTCTTATTTTAAGTGGAAAGAGATTAGTTTTGACTAAAAATGAGACATTTTGACAAGAAATACAACACAAGATTTTGAGTTTTTACAGTGCATCATTCACCAAAATCTTATTCTTCTGTCCCCAAATCAGTGGGAACTTTATAATAACATGTTATTATTATAATCATTATAATTATTATTATTAATAGCATTATTGCTCCTGAGTTTAGCTGATTGATCCAACGACCTCACGTCCCTTTAACGTCCTTACATCAAAAATAAAACAGTTCTGTGGTAAATTAGCATCAGAGAAATATTCAACTGATCCATTAAACAATCAGAATATTGACACCAATTGTCATCATCATCATCATCCGTTGTTATGCCAACATTTTAGCAGTTGTATCTCTGGATTTATCAGCATTAACTAACTAACCACGTTAAAACAAACAGGAATAAAAACTATGAGAAGAAAACATGTAAATAAAACAAAGAAAAGACAAAAAGACAAACTCATAGTAACAAATATTAAACTAGAGCTGCTGTTAAAGCTCGTTAATGAACATTAGTTCATTCAGTAAACTCCTCTGTCGTCGCTGTTACAACTTGATAAAGTTGTAATCAAAGTAAACAAACTCCAGCTGAGTGCGGATGATGTGACGTCATCATTCTGATTATTTAACGGTTCAAACCTCAACGCGCCAGTTTCCAGTTTTTCAGTCAAATCTTTCAGAACCTGGCGGCGGCGGCGGTGAGGCGTTCAACGACCCTCCGTGTGTTTGCTGAGCTTCAGGTGACGTGCGGCTCAACCCGGCTCCAGCTGTGGCGTCCGGCCAGATGTTGGCGCCGCTACAGGCTCCTGAAGAACTGCAGCGACAGCTCGTACGTCAGGAACATGGTGGCGCTCATGGGGAAACCTCGGATGGCGTTGACCGACGCTCCGCGGAAAAAAACCTGAGGGGAGGAGGAACAGACACAGAGCCGAGTTTCAATCTGATCTGGTTTAAAAACGCTGAGTCATCACTTTGTGGAACTTTAACAAGTTCACTCTTTGTTAAAAAGTTTGAATTTGATAAAATACAGTTTGTTGCTTTAAAAGCAGACTCAAGACACCTTTTAACTTTCTTATAAATCAATTTAAAGTAGTTATTTATGATGTTTATTTTAGATCTTATATCTTTAGGCTGTTTTTAGGAACTTTTAAGACAATGTTAATGGATGCACAAGGGTTCGACTCTTAACTTTTAACCCGTGAAACAGTTTGTGCAACATTTTTTGTATGAAATTTTGGATTTGCACTGTAAGTGCTCTTAATTGTTTTAATACAAATAAATCTTTCATGCTGCAAACTCATATTTTATGCTCTATTTTACTCTATTTTTTATTTTAATGATATACATATATATGCGTATATATTCTTTTTCTTGTACTTTCTTTATCATATGTTTAATGTTTACAATTTTTACTATTCTGAGTTTTATTTTTAAAATTTTTATGCCGTTTCATCCTGCTTTTTTTTTGTTTATTTGTTTTTTTTGTTTCCAGTTCTTACTGCTAAATGTTTTGTCTTTGTGTAGCACACTGAGTTGCCCCTCGGTATGAAATGTGCTGTACTGTATAAATAAAGACACCTTGTCTTGTCTTGAAAGGTGCGATACAAGTAAAATAAAGTTTAAAGTTTTACTTAAAAGCTAATTTTACTTTTTAGTGCTATCTTCTAATCTAATGATGTCGGTTCTACAGGTATTATTAATAAAACCAGTCCTCCAACTAACACATAATATATAAATGATTCATTGACTGGTTTTTGACCTGCACGCGGCCGCCGTCGTCCTGCTGCGTTACGAGCCGACAGGAGACGGAGACGTGGCGGCAGAATTAAAGCGAGCGTCTCTGCTTCTCGCCGTCTGTCTGAGGCGTTTGGTTCAGTGACCCAGAGTCTCTGTCCTTCATGACCACGTTCATGGATCTGTGACAGGAACCGTTCACCTCCGACTCTGACGTCCTGTTATCGATCACATGACCGTCATGTCGGCCAACACACACACACACCAGCTGACGTCTGAGCTGGAGCTGGCAGCAGCAGCAGCAGCTGTGTGTGATGCAACGTGACCCCGAGGCCTCGGTTACATCCGTTCATTAAAACGCTGATCCATCATATCCACATATTGGAACCCAAGTTCTTTAAACTCTATTTAAATGATATTTGCACCGTGTCTAATGAGCTGAAATGTGTTATTTTGTTCAGGGGAGGATTTGAAAGAAGAACTGAGGATGAAGTGATCATATGGTGTTTAGTGGCGCCAAGACTGATTGTGAATTAAAATTAAAACTAAATTGATATGAAACTAGATTTTTGGGAGTAATTATTGATCATAAACTGTGTTGGAAGCCTCATGTAAAATATATCAAAGGAACAATATCCAAATGTGTTGCTATTCTTTATAAAACAAAGGACTAATTGAATAAGAAATGTCTGTATATATTTTATTATTATTATATATGCCATACTGTGTTGAGGTCTGGGGGAATGCATATAAAACAAACAGATCTTATAATTAAACATAAAAAAGAGTCATTATAATAAAGGAAGGGTGTTGTGTGACTGAAATAAACAGTTTCATTCATTCATTCATTCACAGGACGACTGCTGCTGCTGCTCTGACCTACATCGAATCCCTATGAATGTAATTTTTCTAAATGATCGTGTCTGTCATTGATTCTGTGTTTCCATGGCGCCCTGTGGCGGCGGTCGTGTTGTTGTAACGCTGATCTGAGTCTCGTGTTGTGGACTGAGTTCTGAGAAGCGGCCTGACTCATCCGGGTCTCGTTTCTCCACCTGCTACAGCAGCTCGTACAGTCACGGCTCCGGTCTCATCTGGTCTCTCTATTCATTTATAAATAGTCTACGATCCAACAACATTTCTATGAATGAAACCAAACCAGCTGATGATGAAAACTCTGAGGCTGTTAAACCTGGAGCTGCTTTCCAGGGAAAAACAACGTTAGGACTTATTTTACCTTTTGTCACATTTAGCTTTGGTTTATTTGATATTCTAAGTTTAAATTTTACTTAATCAGAGTCTTTGCTTTGCGACTACTGTTTAGATTCTACCTCACGAATGCTGAAGTTTTATTTCCATAACAGAATCATTAGTGAACGTGTGACGCTTCAGCTCCAGCTCCAGCAGCAGCAGCAGGTGTGAGTGTGAGTGGGCGGAGCCTGTTCTCACCTGGACGCCCTCCGTCCTGTAGCTGTGGACGATGCAGTGCACGATGCCCTTGTACTTCCTCTGCAGCTGAGCGTCCGCCTGCATCCGGCTCTTCACCACGTCGGCCGGCGTCGCCGTCACCCAGGAGATGGACCCTGAGGAAGAGGAGGAAGAGGAGGAAGAGGAGGAGAGGAGGTTAAATACAGACAGCGTCCTCAAATGTCTTGTTTATCTATCTATCTATCTAGTTACCTGAGACCTTTTGACTCTGCCACGTGTTATCTCTTTTTCTTTAATCTGATTACGTCCGGTGTAAAACTTCACATTAAACTTCTCCAGACTGTAATAAAACTGTGATTCGCCTTAATTAACCTCGGACTGTGACATAACGACCAAAGGTTGGAAACTTAAAACATCATCATCAAAAAGCTTCATCTCAGTGGATCACATGAGACGGAGCAGGTCGATGCGATAATAACTAAACTAACTAAGTAGAAAAATCTGCCAGTGGAGCAAGTTTTTCTTCCTTATTACAAACACAAAAACCTGCTTCACTGGCAGATTTTTCAACTTATTTCAATTGAAAATTAGTTTGAAACAAGTGAAAATGATCTAAAAACTTTCATTTTTAGGTGATGAGTCTTATCTTAAGTGGAAAGAGCTTAATTTTTGACTAGAAATGAGACGTTTTGACAAGAAATACAACAAATATTCTTGGAGAGATTTTGCGTTTTTTGCAGTGTGTGAAGCCTGAAGCTGCTGCGTTCAAGTTCTTTGTGTGTGAGTGGAAAAACAACAACCGGCAGAAAGTTGAAAACACGTTTCCTGGACATATGGAAACAACTCTAACCATAAAGACCCAGGCTGCGTCCCAACCACAGCTGGACTGGGATCAGATTCAGGCTGAAACCTCAGAGATTTATGTCTTGCAGCTGATTCCAGCCGCTGCTGCTGCTGCTGCACGTTTTCTCTCTGTCACGTGTTCACGTCGACTCGAACCGCTCCACAGGCCTCACACTGTTTACCCACCGCACACGGCTCACATTCACTGGGCCTATATGTGTACACACACACACACACACACACACACAGACACACACACACACACACACACACACCTCCGCCCCTCACGCAGCAGCTGAGTGGAGGCTCCACCTCAGACAAACATCCTCAGGACTCTGGTTCCCTAACGTTTCCACATGTTCGCTGTTTCTCTATAATGTAATGAAATCTGCATCACGGCTTCATGGAGCAGCGTTTTCACCAGTCAATAAAAAACCAGGTCATGAACCAGGACACAGATACAGATCTGACACAGGGACAGAGAGACACCGAGGCCGAGCCGAGTCGTTACTCTAAACCAATGCACATGGAGGAGAGGAGGGTTAGAGACACAGACACACCACACCTGGAGAGGTCAGGTTTAAAATCCATCACCCCGACTACAGAAGTGAAGGTAAAGGACCAGACAAATAAAAAGCCTCCAGCTTGTCTCGACCAGACTCTGGTCTCCTGTTCTGGACCGGGTCGACAGTTCTGTGGCGTCTTTACCTGCCAGTCCTCCGGCGAGCCAGATGGAGCAGGGGTGGGGGCTGGAGGTGGCGTCGGGCTTCAGCAGGTTGCAGAAGATGGTGTAGGGGATGAAGTAGAGCGTGTATCCGGGGACGTCCCTGAGGATCATGGCGCCCGCCCCCCGGTACAGGCCCTGCACGCCCTCGGCCTGCAGGATGCTGCTGATGCAGTGGATGGGGCCTCGGTAGAGCCGCGGGCCGGCCAGGCTGACGGAGCGCAGCGGGATGTTGCTGCCGTTGGACACACCGCCTGCCAGGTGCAGGTTCTCTAAAAGGAAGACATTAAACAGGATTAGAGGGGGGGGGCAGTAAACATGTCGCTGACTCACGCTCTGGTTTATCAAATCAAACAGAGACACGTCCTCAGGCGACTCCTGACACACAGTCGACTCTCAGTGAAACTCAACAGTGATCACATGACGGGCGTGAAGGGCGTGAGCATCACGCGGAAATAAAAGTTTCACAGGGTGATTTACTAATTGTTTTATAGCTTTACAGCCCAGAATCACTCCTCAACCATCACTGTAACCTCTTGTCTGGATTCAAACCTGCTCACACCAACAACCGTTTCCTCCTGTCATGTGGAAACCAACAGTTTCTAATGAGCTACGGTCAACCCAGATGCTTTTTCAGGGCTCCTATTGTCTGTTAATACTCAAGGTGGCTGATAACTGAATTCAATAGACAAACACAAAGCTCAGAAACTATCAACTAAGCCTACATGTTGAACATTTTGTTTCATTTGTTGTCAGAAATCCTATTTTTCTGCCCTGTATTTGACAATTTAATGCTTTTTGTTTGTTGCACATGACATAGACAGGATAATGCAAGATTTTTTTTGACAATTCAATGATTTTAACGTGGAAATTTATTTGCTAATCGTACTGAGGACGACACTGACCATTTCAATTCCCATTTAAAGGAATATTCTGCATGTTCTCTGGGATTTTAGTGAATAAATCCACAGATTATCCTTCTTATTATTTGATTAGAAACACTTTTTTTTCAATCAAAACTTTAATCCTGATGATTGAGTTCAGTCCCCATGAGTTCAGATGAGTGTGTGTGGATTTACACAACCGCCGTTCACCTTCCAACTGACAGGGAACAGGTTCTACTGTATAAGTAGAGAAATAAGTGTCTATACTGTGAGGAAAATAGTTGTTAAACTGATATGCCAACATTTCTTTTCATGTCTTGCCTCACTCCGGAGTCAATGACCAGCAGATACACACCATCCTTTCCACTGCGCGTGCAGTAACAAGGGAGATACGGGCAGAGCTGGCGCACCGCTAATTAGCTTAGCTCAAATGCTGGAAGTGTATGGGTAGAGGTAGCCTGCCTTCTACGAATTCGGCGCTACTCAAGCTAGCCGTTGTGACCAACACACTTCGGGTTACTTTCACAAAATAAAACACGCGTTGCCCTTTACATACAGAAAACCATGACGATAGAATTTTGCTTTTACTTTGAAACAGGAAGCTAACCTACACTCGATGTAGCTAGCTTGAACCAAAATAAACTGTCCTTGCTCGTTTCGACCAATCTCGTCCCATTATCGGCATTTGATCACTCAAGATACCTTACCGGATAATTCTGTCAGCTCTGAGACGAAGATCGGCCCGTCGGTTTCTGTTTCTGATGACTTTAGGTGGAGGCAGGCTAACACTACCCATACACTTCCAGTGTTTGAGCTAAGCTAATTACAGGCGATACGACTCTATCTCCCTTGTTACTGCACAAACAGTGGAAAGGATGGTGTCGAAAGAAAAAAAGTTGGCATATCCGATACTTTCTCAGTCTTCTCATTGGCACACTGTGTCTCTGTCCCGGCCTCGTGTCCGCTGACACCAGGTCAGTCGTGTGTCTTTATTGACCGTGTCACGACGCTGTGGAGCAGAACAGACAGGTTTTAACCAAACGCCAGTGGATCCAGATGCTGCAACGCTGCCAATGACATCATCATGGCCTTGGGAGTTGGGACGCCGCGCACAAACAAGAACGTCCTCCAGATAAGCCAGAAAGGACAGAGAGACACAGACAGACAGACAACAGGATGTCTTTGTCCTACAGTAACCTCCGCCCGCCAACGCCACCGTCCTCCATCCAGCTGCGTAACATCTGTCATTGACCTGGATGAACGCGCTTCCTTTGAATTATCAGCGGCGATGGTTACCGTCGATGAGCAGCAGCAGGTTATCGCGTCTCTACAGGAAGTCTCACAGCCGATAAGATAAACCTCCATTACTGTTAATGGATACATGAATGTTCTTATCAATAAAGTGTCAACACACACAGCGGCGTAGGTCAACACTGAAGACGTTTTCTGACTCAAATGTGTTTACAATGTGTTTTATACCAATAGAAACTGGTCGTTTTGGTTATCTATGACGCAGTGAGTCATTACATACATTACATTAAAATTACATACAAACATACATTGGCAGTGGAGAAAATTATGTTTTTTTCATGATTTAATCCAAAAAGTGACCAATTTCATATACATTTTTTGCTTGTTTTTGTATTTTATTCCAATGGCTATTCATGGATACAGCTATAATCATATATAATAAAAAAATCCAGTTATTTCTTTAAGCTTTTCCAATGATAATCTTTTTATATGACCTGCACCTGTACATACTGTAACAGTTCGTTGTGAGTGTCGTGGTGTGAGCAGAAAAAGAAAAAGGAATGTCCACAAAAATACTCAACTTGGGACTTTACTGTTGCCCTTTTATTGAGCTAAACACCACGTTTTATCATACATGACAAGGAAGCGGTCTCACTTACTCACTGTTGGCTGAGTTGAGAATAAAGAAAAATAGGAAAACAGCAGCTCAATAATGGCGTGCACTCATCAGGTATACGTCTTCTCAACTGACCAAAACAAAAGGGGCGCGACGCTCAGTGACGTCCTGGCGCTATTACGTTTACGTCCTTAAAGGAGCATCTACAACTGTTATAATACACATATACATAGCCTATATGTACTGAATTAGATCCATATATAATAACCTGATAACTCTGCTGTTGCTATTTATCATCTTTGCTATACGTTTCTTTGCTGTTGTCTGCTGCTGCAGCCTTGTACATTTCCCCACAGTGGGACAAATAAAGGATTATTTTATCTAATTAACAGGAATCAAATGATAGATTAGTGGATTATAAACATAATCAACATGGAGGGTTTATCCATATTAGAGTTGTTGACTCAACTGATATTGATGTAACACTTTGTTATAATCCTGATTAATCTTCTTTCACACTGTTTTCAACCTGATCTTTCTTGTACAGTGTTGAACTGACCAGACAAATGAAATCTTAAAGGGATAGTTCAACATTTTGTCAAACTGGCCCATTGCCATAATCCCTATAGTCAGAGCAGTAGGTTTGTGACCTTTAATTGTTGCAATACACAATCCAACAACTCCACAACGCTCTGATGGACAAGTTGTAACCTGCACATTCACCACGCTATGAGATAATAACACAACGTTACCACACAGAGTTGTTTTAGAGGGAAATTCATGCAAAACCTCTGATGCACGTTGCCTTCAGGGACAGTTTTTCATCATCAGTCTCTGTATTTCCCTCTAAAACAACTCTGTGTGGTAACGTTGTGTTATTATCTCATAGCGTGGTGAATGTGCAGGTCACAACTTGTCCACCAGAGCGTTGTGGAGTTGTTGGATTGTGTATTTGATGAGTTTGATGAGGGAAACCAAGAAATCCCATGAGCCTCCGTAGCGTAGCTCTGAGCAGCTCACGGCTCTGCTCTGCCGTTCTAAAAATAGCTTGCACCAACAATTAAAGGTAACGAACCTACTGCTATGACTATAGGGATTATGGTGATGGGACAATTTGCCAAAATGTTGAACTATCCCTTTAAACATATAAAAAGACAGACTGACTCACCTGCCAGAACCGTCTGCGTCTGCGCCTGCGTTTGCATCTGCAGTCGGATCTTGACCAGATCCACCGGCGCCCCCAGGCCGACCGACACCAGTCCGGTCAGCATGCTGGCCACAGTCAGGTCCAGCATGCTGCAGGGATGCCGCCCGTCGCCGTAGCGATACCTGCTTATAAGTCTCTGTGTGTTACTGAAGAAGCCAAACACCACAGAGTTGTAGACGGTGATGCTGGCCAGGGGGAACGACATGCCCTTAAAGAACCCGGCGGCCTGAGGAGGAGGAGGAGGAGGAGGAAGTCAAACAGTTTGTTCAATAAACAACTGAACCACAGAGAATAAGGAAAAATGCTAGGAGTGAAAACCCCGACAGAGAGAGAAGCTGAAATCCAGAGCACAGCAGTGAACCGGTGCCAACAATGCACAGGATGAAAAACGACATGAAGCTGCTGCCAAACATTTGTGTGGAAACTATTTACAGAGTGAGGGGGCGGAGCTTAGCAGAAACACAGCTGTTCCAAGGCCTGAACACATCTGGGCCCCCACTTATCAAACACTTACACTTTCAAACGTAGGATAAAAACCATCTCTTTGATCTGGTTTTATGTTAAAGTCTCATAGTAACTTCTGTTCTGCAGTTTACAAGTACGGCCTTGGTCGAGTCCACAGTGGTTCTCAACCTTTTGTACATCAAGGACCCTAAACTGACACAAATTAGACCACGGACCCCCATTGGACCAAATTTAGAAGTAAACACCAGAAATACACAAATATTTGTTCTGAGACTGAAGAACATTACTTTTTATCCTTTTAAATTAGGAAATATTATAGACACATTTCTGAAAGAAGTGGTCCAAATTCTCCCAAAACATTTAAACATTTCTAGGAAGAAGTGGTAAAAAAAGTTAGAAGTTAAAAGTTAAAAAAAAAAAAAATCCCCCCAAAAAGGTGGTAAAATTTCTCGTAAAAAATGTTCAAAATAAAAATAAAAAAGTAAAACATTTCTAGAAAAAATTGGTAAAATTTCTAAAACAAAAAAGTTGTTAAAAAATCTAGGAAAAGTGGTAAAAATTTCTCGGAAAAATGTTAAAAAGAAAAAAGTAAAAATTGTTCAGAAAAAGTGGTAAAATTTCTAAAACAAAAAAGTAAAAAGTGGTCAAATTAAAGAAAAAAAAATGTATAGAAAAAAGTGGTAAAATTTCAAGAAATAAATTGGGGACCCCCTTCAGATCTCTCTAGGGGTCCCCGGACCCTAGGGGTCCCCGGACCCCACGTTGAGAACCACTGAACTAGGGTAACGAACGTGGCAAAAAGTGAAACGGTGGAAAAACACCAGTGTTTTCAGTTATAACAGATAATGAGCTCATCTGATAATCAATAAACAGTTTCTCTGAGACAGAAGTGAAGCGCTTACCGTCTCCTTCCTGTAGATGGTGAGGACGCAGTGCAGCGTGTTCCTGTAGCCTTTTCCCGCCTGGAGCCGCGTCTGGGGACAGAAAACAAACGCTTTAGGAACAATAAACACACAACAACAGAATAGGTTCAGTGTGTTTGTTGGTTTGAACTCAACGACTCTCTGTCACGTTAACGTGTGTGAGGGATAAATAACGGCGCTGTTTCCATTGTTCCATCTGGATCAATAAAATTAAGCTTCATTCTCTTCTCTGGTTTCCTCAGCAGCCAATCAGATCTCACCATGATCTCAACCGGCCCAATCAAATGCCTTCTTCTTCATCCGCCTCCAGCTCATAATTACAACCAGACCTCCAGCTTCAGACACCAACTCTGTCCAGACCAGAGGCCTTTTCATTTGTTTGTTGTTTGTTTGTTTGTTTGACCTCACAAACATGGCCGCTAACCGAGCCGGGAACAGGAGTGACTTTATAGGACCCATAAGGAGAAGGCGTGGGCGATCAACCATCCTCCATCTTTGTTTTCACGTTTGATCTCGCGACATGTTTGTAAAACTAGATCTAATTCAAAGTCTGGCGGAGTCGAGACCCAAAGACTCCGCTCGGTGCGTTCAGGTGCAGTCGGATCCGCTCGGTGTGTTCAGGTGCAGTCGGATCCGCTCGGTGTGTTCAGGTGCAGTCGGATCCGCTCGGTGTGTTCAGGTGCAGTCGGAAGCTCCCGTTTGTGTCGTAAACACAGGAATACCTTTAGATTCCTTCTTTTAGACCTAAAATGTTAGGAAAATATGGCCCCGAGTTGAATTTGCCCGGAATCATCCTTTAAGTAGTTAAACATGGTGCCATGGTTGTTGTTCGTTGTTTTTTTTACACAAGAACTGCTTGAACTGAATGCCCCCCCCCACCCCCAGGGACTAATACAGCTGTCTGAACTGAACTGAATTGAACTGAACTCACGTCTTTGTGAAAGTTTTCAAAAGTTTCAGAGCCTTCACTTCTGTTCCAACAATCCAACACTTTATTTAAAGGTCCAGTCTGTAAAATGGAGGCAATAGTAGTTCTGAGCAGCTCACGACTCTGCTCCACCGTTCTAAAAATAGCTTGCACGGACAATTAAAGGTAACAAACCTACTGCTATAACTATAGGGGTTACGGCAATGGGCCAGTTTGCCAAAAATGTTGAATTATCCCTTTAAGTACAAGTGAGTAATGAAAAACCAGAGTCAAATTCCTGATGTGTGTGCACATACTTTATCCCTAGAAACCCAGCAGTGTGCGTGTGTGTGTTACCTTGACTGTGTCCAGCGGATGGCCGACCACCACACTGGAGGCTCCTGCAGAGAGAGAGAGGAGAGAAACATGAGCTGAAACAGAAAAAACACCAGAAGAAGAAAAACCACAGAGACTGTTGTGTTGTTGTTGTCGTCGTCTCTTTTTGTGCTTCATTCAGTGTGTTTCTGAGGCGTTGCCGAGCAACAGGCTGCAGCTCGGCGTCTCTCACTGTCAAACCCAGAGACCGTGTTCGGTCTTTGTGTCAAAAGTTTTTGGCTCAGGGACAAAAACTGTTGCATAAACGTCCAGTGACGAGACGGACGCGTCTCCTCGTGTCCAACCGACCGTCCAGGCCGATCCGGCACCGGGAGGCCCGGGGGGCAAAACATGAGCTGCTGCGGCCTTACTGACCCCCTGTTCCTCTGTGTGTGTGCGTGTGTGTGGCACAAACACACAACACATGGTAACAATCCAGACAACAAACTGCAGGTTTGCTGTGTTTCAGATGAAGAACCAGAACCAGAACCAGAACCTTCTGGGTTTGGCCGGTCTCACACAAGCTGCTGCTCACAACATTTGTTCAAATGCAACAAACTTTTCTTTGTTGTTTCAATTGGAAACAGGAGAAGAGAAGGAAATATGTAACCAGAAAAAGAAAAAGAAACATATTCTACTCTGAAATATTTCCGTGAAACTCCCACAGGAACTAAAACTGTGGAGTTCTGGGTCCTGATGGACCAATAACTCACTCTCCTCCTCTGTTTGTCCTCTAAACAGCTACAGTTTCTATTCATTAACCAGAGCAACTGCACATCAAACTCTGCTCTAACGCACATAAACCAACGACAATGTGCAATATTTATTTATAGGCTGTTTAAGACTTAATCTGTTTTTACTGACTGTGTGACTGTCGTTGATGTTTTTTTGTGTGTGTGTTCTTGATGATGTCCTTTTTCAAACCATTGTCTGTGCCCAGAAACTGCAGAGCAAAATAAGCTTACAGTTGAGCATTGTCCTTAATAAATAAACTGAATTAAAAATCCAGTATTATATCATTAACAAACCAGTTATTGATCAGATATCAGTGGTTCTTCAAGATAATTAATCAAATGTCAGTAAATGATGATGAACTCTGTTTTTACATCAACTCAACTTCTGTGAAAACTGAGTAAAAAAAGTCCTGAATTAGTAGTTCAGCCTTAATGTCGTTGCAAAACAACAAAATGCAAGGAAATCTGCAGTGCTACGTCTATTTAACTGCTTATTACTAATCATTAATCACATCATGATGAGCTCATTAATCCAGAGTTAGACATTAATGCCTGTTTAAATATAAATAAATGACATGTAGGAAGAAATATTCATAAATGATGAATTAAGTGTTGATGCTTCATAGTGTTGTAGCTGTGTGGATGTGTGTACTTGCACAAGAAACATTGTGTGCATCTATAACTTTAACTTGTGCTCCATTCACTTACACTGATCCTGTGAACAAACAACAACAGCTCTACTCTCTCCCTATGCAGCTATAAACAGCTGCAGCGACAGCGCCCCCCACGGCCGCAGCTGGAACCGCACCGCCAGGCGGTTTGTCATTAGAATAGAAAGTGAAAAAAAAATTAAAAATTTCCACAATGTCAATCGTGCGGGGTCACGCGCGCGCGCTGCGCACGTGTTTGCGGGAGATAAGGAGTTTAACTGTCTTTACTTTCCTTCACACTGGAGCTGAGGCTGTTTATCTGAGGCTGTGCGGGGGGAGGAGGGGGAGAAGGAGGGAGGGGGGTGGGCTTCTCTCTGCAGACCCCTCTATTGTTTACATCGGGTTTGGATGCATGTGCAGCTGCAGGAGTTTTCTCATACTTAACAGCCCATAAACAGCTGATTTAATCCACACAAACATGCCACCCCCAGCTGCCCCCCCCCAGCCTCCCCCCTCCTCCCCCCGCTCCCTGATCCACAGAAGTCGGAGCCACTCACCGCCTATCCATCCCGCAATGAAATCGTCCAGTTGAAAACTCTTGGATTTCTGCATCTTCTTCCTGTGCGCGTGCAAACTTCACCATGAATGAGCCGACCAATCAGGAACCTCCGCGTGAACCCGTCCCAGAGTGTCGGTGTCGGTGTCGGTGCTGCTGCGGCGAGACAACAGAATGATGATGTGTTGGAGAGAAACAGAGAGAAAAGCGATTTTAAAGAGAGTGGGCTTTGATAAGAAAACTGCAGGAGCCAACAGCCAATCGGAGCTCAGCCTGGGCGTGCGGGGGACTGGCCTTCTGGCCAATCAGGAGTCCGCTCCTCAAAGCAGTGCAGCCTATAGAGACGCCTCCATGGAAATGAGCCATGAGGAGTAGAGTCTCCTTTGGGAAACTAAACACTTCATACAGTTAAATATTCACCATATGTAATAATTTAGATTATTAACAAATATAAAACTCTTCTGCACATTTAATTATTGGACCGTTTTTACATATTTGGCTTTGTCATTATAAAAGGGATCAATCAATCAAATCAATATCTTATTGTATCTATTATCACTGTCCTATGAAAAGAATTATAAAATCATGTTAAAGGGATAGTTCAACATTTTGTCAAATTGGCCCATCACCATAATCTCTATAGTCATAGCAGCAGGTTCGTTACCTTTAATTGACGGTGCAAGCTATTTTTAGAACGGCGGAGCAGAGCCGTGAGCTGCTCAGAACTACGCTACGGAGGCTCACAGGATTTCTTGGTTTCCCTCATCAAACTCATCAAATACACAATCCAACAACTCCACAACGCTCTGGTGGACAAGTTGTGACCTGCACATTCACCACGCTATGAGATAATAACTCAACGTTACCACACAGAGTTGTTTTAGAGGGAAATACATGTAAAACCTCTGATGCACGTTGCCTTCAGGGACAGTTTTTCATCATCAGTCCCTGTATTTCCCTCTAAAACAACTCTGTGTGGTAACGTTGTGTTATTATCTCATAGCGTGGTGACTATAGGGATTATGGCAATGGGCCAATTTGTCAAAAATGTTGAACTATCCCTTTAATACTGTACATTCACAATTGTAGAAAAAATTGATTCACAAACATGTTGCAAATTCACAAAAACAACTTTACTGATACAATACAAACACGACGTCCTTGAAACTCATGGACTTTGACATAATAATAACAACTGTAACTTTTTTCTTTTACAATAAAACATTTGTAAAAGGAGTCGTGTCTTTCACGGCTGCTGCTGCATGTGATTTTTATATTTTTCATTGAGAACATTTATGAGCTTCACTCTAATAAAAAAAAAAGCACCGGATGTGAGTCATAACTTCCACCTTTATGAAGGATTCAGCTTCTGTTTCACTTTGTCGTCATGTATTAGTGTTTGTATTAATATTAATAATAAACTGGAAAGAATCAGTGATAAAGTTGAAGCTTTGTTTTTAACGCTGGCGGGGACACGTGTCCTCTGGGTCTCACTCTTCAATCTGAGGTCAGTGACCGGGACCTGGTCAAGGACGAGGAAGAGGAGGAAGAGGAGGAGGAGGAGGAAGAGGAGTTCATGTAATGTTTAAACCGGAGCACCTGAAGGAGACGCAGTCAAACAAACAGAAGACAAAACAACTTCCTTCAACCTGAAGCTCAGAGAAGGAACAACGGTGTAAATAATATTATTACTTTATTAAGAGCCCATTTCTACACTGCAAAAACTCAGAATCTCACCAAGAATATTTGTCTTATGTCTAGTCAAAACTAATCTAATGATACTAAAAATAAGACTTGTCACATTAAAAGCAGCTTGTTTTTAGACACTTTTTACTTCTTTCAAGCAGATTTTCACTTGAAATACTGTAAGTAGAAAAATAGTAAAAAGTTTTTCTTTCTTACTACAAGCACAAACATTTTTTTTTCTACTCATTTCAATTGGAAATTAGTTTGAAATAAATGAAAATGGTCTCAAAACAAGTTCATTTTTAGGTGATGAGTCTGATTTTAAGTGAAAAAAGTTTAGTTTTGATGAGAAATTAGACATTTTGACAAGAAATACAATAAATATTCTTGGAAAGATTTTGAGTTTTTGCAGTGTACGGTGGCCCTGAAGGCTCAACACACACAGAAACTCACAAACTGTAACAGCATCCAAACAGGTGTGTTCAGGTGGAGTCGGTAAACGGGTCACGTTCTGGTTAATGATTAAATAGATCATCAAAAACACACATGGTTTATAATGTGACTCCATATATCTCATATATACCATAATAAATGTGAATAAAGTTTATAGATATTTTAGCGTTACTGAATCAGCAGGTCTCCATTTTTTTAAGGTCTCAAAGTTTTCCCACAGTCCCTGAATGCATCATGGTGACTCCTTGAGGAAATGTAGAATATGTAGGACACAAACAGAGAAGTGTGAGTTTATGAGCAGCTTTAAAAAGATAAGAAGATTTTAACAACTCAGGCAGAAAGAGGAGGAAGAGGAGGAGGAGGAAGAGGAGGAGGAAGAGGACGTAAACGGCAGCGCCATTAAACCAGACACACGTTAATGAGTGTGAGCTGTTGTGGAGGAAACGCAGCTCCACCCGCTGATAAGACGCTGATAACACACACGCAGCATCTTCACACACACAGTGGAAAATTACCAGAAAAAAACAAACTGGAGAAGAAACAGAAACAGAGACGGAGACGGAGGGACGGACGACCAGAGACACCACAGGTTTTTATTTATGTCCAACTTCTTCTTCTTCTGCTTTTTAGTTTTCAATTTAATTTAATTTCAGTTTTGATGTATTTATTTAGGGAAGCAGGGACACACTGCAAAAACTCTACATCTTTCCAAGAATATTTGTATTATTTCTTGTCAAAACTAAACTCTTTCCACTTAAAATTAACTTGTTTTTAGATCATTTTCGCTTGTTTCAAACAAATTTTCAATTGAAATAAGTAGAAAAATCTGCCAGTGAAGCAGGTTTTTTGTGCTTGTAATACGTAAGAAAGAAAAACTTGCTCCAATATCAGATTTTTCTACTTGTTTCAAGTGAAAATCTGCCTGAAAGAAGTAAAAAATGTCTAAAAACAAGTGATGAGTCTTATTTTAAGTAGAATGAGATTAGTTTTGACTAGAAATGACATTTTGACTAAATAAGACTAATATTCTTGGTAATTTTGAGTTTTTGCAGTGCAATGTGTATTTATGGACATGAATGTAAATACTTTATGCCAGATTTCCATTTGTTTTACATCAAGAAGGAGAGGAAACATCCAGAAGTAGAAACACTAAGAACAACAAGACAGAAGAGAAGAAGAAGACAAGAGATGATACAAATTGAACTAGTGCAAGGCAAGGCAATTTTATTTGTATAGCCCGTAGTGCACTATTTTATTTATTTTTTATCTAACCTTTATTTAACCAGGTGAGCAAATAAAGAACAATTTTCAAGTGCACTATTTAGAAAGTGCCCAGTTATAAAGTTGGACAGAACAGCAGAGAGTGTACAGAGTTATTGTTGTGGTTGTTCTTATATGAATAATATATAAAAACATTGTACTACTGCCTTTTATATATTATGTAAAAGGCAGTAGTATTTAGGCTACATACCATGATCAAAGCTATTGTGACCTTGTATAATAACAATATATTATATTGAATTCACATTCAATGTTCAAATGTTACGGTATTGAAACAGTAAACATATAAATAATTATATATTACTACTTATATATGTTTTTCTTTTTGTCCTTTATGGGGAAACAGTTTTGGAACTTTTTTTTTAAATTTTTTTTACTACAAATAAACAAATACATTCATGTTTATCTGTCTCTAAAAGATTCCATATACTGTATACAGAAATGTGTTTGTGTGTTTTTAGACACATCATATATAATATTTGTGTGTTTGACTCTTCACTGTGGCCTTGGCTTCATATCTCTGACTCCACCTGTTTCTACTCGTCTTTACTTTCTGTTTCTCTTCCTTCAACTCTAGTCACTGTTTTTATTCACATCACTGAAGTTTTACTTTTCCTTACATGAATAAAAACTGACTGGACGGGTCCATGATGCGTTCACTGACCATCATGTTTTCTCTGTACATTTGTATTATCTAGATAATAACAAAAACAAAAAGTTTGAGTGTTTGGTTTTTTTTATTCAGTGTTGGTGGAGCTGTTTTTTCCCAGGAGACATTAAACACACCAGCAGCCACCAAAACTGTCCTACTCCACAGTTTCAGATTCAGATACATATTTTATTGATCATTTATCAATGAGGCAACAAGTTTTCATTGATAAACTCTCTCTGACAGACTCTGACTCCGCCGCCCCTCCCCCCTCGACCTCGGACTTTTGGACCCTACTGCGTCTATACATAGACAGAGTGTCACGTTCGAGTGTGTGTGTGTGTTTGCTGATGCTGCATCTCGTGTGTATGTATATCACCTTTCACCTATTAAAGCTTGTCTCCCACGGCGACTGAAGCTGAGGTCACATTTGTTGACATTTCACTTCATTCAACACTTGTGACAAAACCTGACATTTTGAACATATTAACAAATATAATGTTTGTTTCATGCTGAATTTCCCTATAGTAGCTCATACTGCCCTTTGCAAATCTATGTTTATGTATTTATGTTTATATCTCAGACATCACAAAGCTTGTCAGTATAATGTTGATATAAAAAAAAAAGTGAGGATTTTTTTGTCTTATGCACACATTCAATTTATTCTATTTTTAGTATTTCGTATATAACATTGAATGTATCTACTGCACATTTTCTTTAACTTGCCACTCATACAAAAGGATGTTCTGTGTTAAATTGCTTTTTCATGGGGCGGTGCGTGGCGCAGTGGTTAAGGCAGCTGCTCCATGTATATGCAGACGCAGGCGTCCCCGGTTCGCGTCCCCGGTTCGCGTCCCGCATCGGGCAGACCTTTCCTGCATGTCATTCCCCTCTCTCTGCCTCCCCCTTTCCTGTCTATCTCTACTGATCTATCAAATAAAGGCATAAAACGCCAGAAAATATACTTTAAAAAAAAATAAAAAAATTGCTTTTTCATGTCTTTCATATTCTAATTGTATGACTCTGCTGCTTCTGGATGCTTGAATTTCCCTCAGGATCAATAAAGTATCTCTATTGTAAAGTTTAAATGAATGTGTTGATATGTCCAGAGGATGTTTGTGACCTCCAGTACTAAATGTTACAGTCGTAGAAGTGACACACAAACTGCAACACCACTCTTTATTGTTAAAAGAATAGTTCAACCAAAATTTAAATTGCACTCACTATCTCCTCACCCTCATATCGACAAAGGTCTGGGAGAAGTTTCAGAGTCCTCCGTAGCTTCTCAATCCTGCTTCTCCTAAATCTCGCGAGATTTGCGGCAGCATCAATTAATCGCAATCGAGATTTTGGACGAACCAGGAAGAGGAGCCTCGGGTCGGGGGGGACTACTATTCGGCCTCCCGGAGGCACGGGGGGACCTCGGATCGGGGCAGGTGGGAACATGGCTGGCAAGACTCGCCCCTCTTTCCCACGGGATAACAAATTAGACAAAACAACAACGAAACAAATAAATAACATAAATAGGGGAAAATAAGAATAAAGAGAATTAAAAATAGAATGACTACATTTCAACAAACGTCTCCCATCTAGAGAGCAGACTCCCTCCAATCAGGTCTGGGGGTTGCCCGGCGATAGGGGTGACAGGGATGGATGGATCCATTATGGGCCAGCAACCTCCGCGGGGTCTGGTTGCTGTCCCAGGCAGGACACCCTCTCCCATAATAAAAAGAAGAAAGAAGTAAGAAGGAAAGGGGGAGGAGAAACAAAAGGAAAGGCAGAGGGGAGGAGGGGAGGAGAGAGGGGAAAAAGGGGGAAAAAAAAAGGGGTGGTGGTGGGGGGGGGGGGGGGCCCGGCTCCCGGGCCGGGTGCGTGGTATCCCCTCGCTCGGCGCGCCGGATCCCTGGTCTGGCCTCATCATCCGATATCTTTGCCGGTGGTATTGCACTTAACCAAGTCATACACAACTAGATATATATAACGGTCCTCTTTGTCTTATTAAGCTATGTCATGTTGTATCGTGTTATGTTATGGTATGTTATGTATGAACACATGTACACACGCGTATACACACTCACCTGCACACACACACACACACACACACACACACACACACACACACACACACACACACACACACACACACACACACACACACACACACACACACACACACATACACATACACAAACGCATGATGAATTTCTTGTTATCTTGTCTGTCTATCTCACTGTCTTGTCTTGTCATTACATATGAGCAGCATGGAGGTATTTGGATGTTTTTTGGTGTGTCTTTTTGTTGTTGTAAGACAGTTGGTGTCCATTTGCAACCGTTACTTGGACATGCACTGCCACGCCGAGACCCCCTGTAACTCAGAGAAGGAGGACTCTGAAACTTCTCCCAGCCCTTAGTCGACATGAGGGGGAGGAGATGATGAGTGAAATATCATTCTGGGGTGAACTATTCCTTTAATAACCGTGGTAAGGTCCTGTTGTCATTTTCTCAGGAGATGAACTGTGAATGTTGATAAAACAGAAACTTTAATTGGCTCCAAAGTTACTTTTTGCACTTTGAGTATTTTTTTTGTTAGTTTCTGACATAACCGACTGAAACCAGGAGTCGTCTGGTTCAGTCGTTAAATATTCATGTTTCAAACACCTGTATCTGGTCACAGTTTTCATCACCGTTCAACATGTGCATGTGTTGTGTGTGTGGTGTGTCCTGAGTGTGGCCTCTGATTGGTCGGTTGGGACAGGTGTGTTTGACATCGATAGTGTGTGTGAGGTTGAGTTTACACAGTCGACTGCAGAGACTCTGGTCACTGAGCTTTGATTTCTGGGATTATTTCAGTTTTACAGCGAAGAACGTTCAAGACAGGAAACAAACACCACAATAAATAAAATGAACTGGACTCATTCAAACATAACGTATAAAAAAGTGTCATGTTCGTTTATTAGTATTATACTGTATGTGACCATAGTTGGGGTGTAAACACATTCAAGGAATTATTACAAACATTTTACCAGCATGATTCAGAGAAACAGGATGAAATATCAAACATCAAAATGTTTGAATCACTGAACAGACTTTAACTTTCATCGTGAGTGAAAATATAAAACTGTTTTTTTTTTTTATCAGTGGAGACTTGATCAGAATTAATGAGAAATTAAAAGAGAAAATGAATTTCGTGTAAGCAGCAGTAGCAGCAGCACTTTTTAAAAAAAAATCAAACTGATTATTATCATTGTTACAATGTGTCTCAAAGTGTTTCATAAAAATGACAATAATAACAGAAGCAGTGACTCAGCGCATCAGCCTTCACTCTCCACTGTAGCTTCAACAACATCACAATAATTTATTGGATGTTTTCTTTGGAAACAATGAGTTTGGTTTTTTGATAACAACAAAAGTCATTTCATTGGTCTACATGGTTTGATTGACAGGACAGATGATCAGAGGGGCAGAGTTTTTACCTTTTTTTTTGCCACAGGGATTAAAAAATGGGTGTAGTTTGTCAGTGAAGCAGCAGCCGGTGAAGGAGTAGATGAGAGCTGCAGCATCTACGTCATAAAAGGATACCAGACCCTCGTCATAATCCACAAACACCCCCACCTTCTCAAGACCAGACCTCAGAGTGAGACGGACGGGGGGGGCAACACCAGCTTGGTACTTATTTCCATCATACAACCTTATTGTCCAGAGACCATCCTCAGGACTCATGGAGAACCAACCCTTCCTGATGATCGACTCTCTGGCCACTCCCACATACCACCAAGTTTTTCCTTTGACCTGAACCTCAAAGTAAAATCTGCCTGAAGAGAAACTCTGGTTTCCTAGGACATTAAACCATTCAGAAAATCTCTCTGGGTTGTCTGGGAGATTCTTCTTCACAACACCACAGTGAACTTGTTTTCTATCATGAGACAGGAAGAGTTTAGGATGTGCTGTATCAGGATCCAGAGTCACATCCACTGCAAACTGCTGGACCCTCTTCACCTCAGTCTCCATCACCTTCTCCATCTGTCCACGGAGCGTCTCCTCCAGCTGAGACAAGGCTCTCACCACAGTCCCCTCATGTGATGGACAGACTCTGACCTGTGTCCAGTCCTTGGTGGGTGGAGCAGGGAGGGAGGGGAAGCTTTGGAGGAGGTGGAGGTGGTCTTCAGAGAGTGAGAGCTGCTCCACCTCAGTGCTTCTCTTCTCCAGCTCAGAGATTTCCTGTTCCAGCTCTGTGATGAAGTCTTCAGCCTGTTTCTCTGAGCTTTTCTGTTTCTCTTGGATCTCCTTGATGAGCTGCTTCAGGCCTCTGTCAACAGACTCCTTCAGAGCAGTGAAGACCTCAACACCTTCTGCTTTCTCTCTGTCTGCAGCAGCTTTACTGATCTTCACTGACTGTTTCATCTCCTCGATCTTCAGTCGTCTCTTCTGGATCATCTGCTGAGTTTCAGCCTCTGTCTTCTGCAGCTCTGCCTTCTTTCCTTCATATTCTTCTCTCAGAGGAACAAACTCATGAGTCTTGTGGTCTAAAACAGAGCAGAGCATGCAGACACATGTCTGGTCGGTCTGACAGAACAGCTCCAGAGGTTTATCGTGCTTCCTACACATCCTGTCCTCCAGGTTCTCCACAGGCTCCATCAGCTGATGTCTCCTCAGACCTGACACTGTCAGATGAGGCTCCAGGTGAGTCTCACAGTAGGAGGCCAGACACACCAGGCAGGACTTCAGGGCCTTGAGTTTGGTTCCAGTGCAGACGTCACAGGGAACTTCTCCTGGTTTGGAAACTTGTTGCTCTGAGCTGCTGCTGCTGGTTTTCTGTTGAGCTTCACGTCTAAACTGAGCCACCATCTCAGAGATGAACCTGTTGATCTTCAGCTCAGGTCTCACATAGAAAACCTCTTTACACATTGGACACTGACACCTGTCACTGACGTCCCAGTGCTGAGTGATGCAGCTCTGACAGAAGTTGTGTCCACATGATGTGGTGACTGGATCCGTGAAGACATCCAGACAGATGGAGCACAGGAACTGGTCTTCAGACCTCAGGTTGCTGGCAGCAGACATGTCTATGCACTGAAGGAGACAAAACACATTAGTTTAAAATAATGTTCTGTGTCTTTAAAACACTAATTTCAAGTGTTCTGTCTAGTTATTCCAGTTTTACACAAAAAAATATATCAATATCAGAGAGTGGGATAAACTTACATGTTGCAGCGACAGATGGGAGGATAACAGGATGTAAAAATCCTATTGTTCAACATCATTTACTGTGACTTATTAAACGCTATTTTTTGCATGTGTCTTTGTTTGTATATATTGTATATATATATATATCTTTACACAATCTTTATACTTCACAATCTTACATCTTTAATTTGTATTTATCGTCTGTCTATTCAACGTTTGATAAACTGATATTTCCTGTTTTGAAAGCTGCACTCAGTGACAAGGACACTGTATTTCCTTCACAATAAAAGGTTGTAGCTCTTATTGTGAAAGAGCAGCAGGAAGTAGAGAGTGATGCAGCTGTAGCAGGTGATAACTTGATGGCTCTAAAAGCAGGAAATGAGGTGAAGTGTAGAGAGAAGCTGAGAGTTATAAAAGTCCTGAGCAGAGACACAGAGACAGTTTAAAGTGGACTCTAGTGTCTCTGTGGACAAACAGCCTCAGGTCTGTTGTGAGCCAGTTCACTAGAGTCAGTGTGACATGAAGAGAGTGAAGCTTCAGCTGAGTAGAGATGAAGCTCAGTGTTAAAGCTGCTGCTCACACACTCAATATGATGAGCTGTACTCACCAGTGTTTGGTAGAGACTCTGCTGTGTTGCTGACAAACTCCTGGTGGACTCACTTTGACTTTCTGTCTCCTGTCAGTCCTCGATCCCTCTCTCTTTAGTCTTAACTTCTGCACTGTGACGTTGAGCACCAACTCCTCCTCCTCCCTCTGTAGCTCTGTGTGTCTGTGCTCTTATTGTGAAACAGCAGTGTTTATCTGGTGAACACGGAGCAAAGGTGAAGCTGCACCTGACAGGTGGGAGGAGTCCAGTGTGTGAGTGACAGCTGCTGTTTATCTATCTTAGATGGCGTCTTTTACTCCTCTTTCAAACCATCTGTCCTCCCTGTCAGAATCTTAACATTACTGTCTTCAAAGGAGTGTGCCTTCTCCTTTAGCACACTCTTTCCAATACTCATACTACAAAAAAGAGCCATCAGAATAATGCATAATGTTGGGCATCTTGAACACACCAATCCGTTATTTTTAAAGTCTAAATTAATAAAGATTAATGATGTTGTGGAATTCCAAAAAGCACAACTTCTCTACAAAGCAAAGAAGAATTTATTGCCAAGCCAACTGCAGAAATTGTTTCTAGAGAGGGAGGGTACAAGTTGAGACAAATTTTAAAATCCAAAGATGTCAAACTACAATGAAAACATTCTGTATATCAAATAATGGTGTAAAGTCAGCGGTGTCATGTCAATAGAAACGGAGGGGGCATGTGCCCCCTCAGATTTGAGGGATTTTTTTTCTTTTTTTTAGATTTTTTTTGTTAGACTACTTACTTTACCTTAGGCTACTTGTATTTTTACTATCTAGCTATGATCCGTGGTCATATTTAGTGAAATGTATTTCAAATAATGTCATAGTCCATCTCAAAAAGACATCATTGCCATTTCCAAAAATCATAACCCCCCTCCTTTTAATGGATGTGGTCTCTTCCTTCCTGACGCACACAGCGCACCTTGCCTGTGCGGGGCGGAAAAAAAGTCTGTGCTCGGAGAGCGGAGCTGCAGCCTTCAGGACTCTCAATTCTCACGCATTCGGCGTGTGACACACGCTTTCCCACCAGTTCACACGCTCACACATTGAATTTCCCCCGCATTTAAATTACCACAGTGACATCTACCGAGTTGCACCGCTTTGAGGGCGCACTGATCACACGAGAGAGGTGAAAGGAGACAACAACGCTGTTACCTGTTGTAGCCTCCTGGCCTCAGCCTGTAACATCACTAAAACACAGACAACCAGTGAGTAACGAGTCAAAAAGCCGCCGGCACTGATCACTGCAGAGTTTGAAAGCAGCCTCTTAAAGGATAACTTTCGTTTTTTACAACCTGGACCCATTTCTAGCATCAAATACGATCATTTAGTCACCCAGACAAGTTTGGTGTCATTTGGAGTCGTTTTGACGAAATTAGCCCCAATCGAGCGGTGCGTATATCCGTATAATGCGAGAACACGGGGCACGCAATGCAGCCTCTAAATAACACATTATCCGCCGCAAAATTTGTTCATTTCGCCAATATTTTGTGATGATAGACTAGTGTTATTCCCCTCCGAGCCCATGGTGGCATGTTATCAACATCCGGCTCCTCCAGGCTGACCTACTAACCTCTGATCTGGATGATGTCATCTCCGACCGGTGCCCGGCTCGTTCTGATAATAATCATTACGCTTCGGCATTTGGGTCCTTTGTAGCTCAACTAGTCAGAGCTGTAGTGAGGATCCAGGCTGAGGAGAGGAAGCCTGTGGAAGCTGACCGAAGCTGAACTTCATCCAGCTGCTCATTTTGTTCTGCTGAGTCAGAAACATGCAGAAACGGACCATAGCATTAGCGATAGCAAGTTAGCCGCGCCGCGCCGCCGTCGGAGATGACATCATCCAGATCAGAGGTTAGTAGGTCAACCTAGAGGAGCAGGATGTTGCTAACATGCCACCACGGGCTCGGAGGGGAATGACACTAGTGTATCATCACAAAATATTGGCGAAATGAACGAGTTTTGCGGCAGATAATGTGTTATTTAGAGGCTGCATTGCGTGCCCCGTGTTCTCGCATTATACGGATATACGCACCGCTCGATTGGGGCTAATTTCGTCAAAACGATTCCAAATGACACCAAACTTGTCAGGGTGATTAAATGATCGTATTTGATGCTAGAAATAAGGTCCAGGTTGTAAAAAACGAAAGTTATCCTTTAACTTCATGAACGCAGCTCAAACTGACCTGGTGCCTCCGCACAGTGACCAAGCTTTAATAAACTCGTAACTTGTGTTTTTCCTTCCTTTTCCATGAAGTCGTACCAGTTCGATCTGGTACGACTTCACGGGTCGGAAGTTACGAGAGGCTGTTATAGTGACTTTCACAGGCAACAGGACGGAAAAAACACGAGTTACGGGTTGCCTAGGTTACCTGGAACGCTACAAAGTCGTAGTCGTGACGTGAAGCTGTAACTTACGGTTTCAAAAGCCTGCCTGGAACGCAGCATTAGCCAAAACCACCGGATCGCTGATATCTGCTTTAAGTTCTAAGTTTTTGTTCTTATGCATGTTCAAAATAAATATCAATCAATCAATCAATCAATCAATCAATCAATCAATCAATCAATCAATCAATCAATCAATCAATCAATCAATCAATCAATCAATCAATCAATCAATCAATCAATCAATCAATCAATCAATCAATTAGGAGTCCAACTTCCTGAACCTAGAGGGAATGTTGGGGTCAATAGTGTGCTTTCTTCCTGTCAGGCTAAGGGTGCTTCACAATAACTAACAGGCAGTGAACCTTTACATTAAACACGAAACAGCATTAGGAAGCACGGCAAATATTTTCATTGGTCCTCTTGGTTTGATTGACAGGACAGATGATCAGAGGGGCAGAGTTTTCACCTCCATCATGAACACTGGGATTGAGGAGTGGGTGTAGTTTGTCAGTGAAGCAGCAGCCAGTGAAGGAGTAGATGAGAGCTGCAGCATCTACGTCATAAAAGGAGACCAGACCCTCGTCATAATCCACAAACACCCCCACCTTCTCAGGACCAGACCTCAGACTCAAATCAACTGGGGTGTCCTCAAGAGCTTGGTACTTTCCATCTCTCAACATTATTGTCCAGAGAACAGTTTTAGGACTAAAATGAATGCCTCCCTTCCTTTGAATCGACTCTCTGGCCACTCCCACAATCCACTCAGTTTTTCCTTTGACCTGAACCTCAAAGTAAAATCTGCCTGAAGAGAAACTCTGTTTTCCAAAGACATAAAGACCAATAGAAAATCTCTCTGGGTTGTCTGGGAGTTTCTTCTTCACACCACCATCATGAACTTGTTTTCCATCATCAGACAGGACGAGCCAGGGATTTGCTGTATCAGGATCCAGAGTCACATCCACTGCAAACTGCTGGACCTTCTTCAGCTTCCACTTCAATTTCATCTTCATCTCCTTCATCTGTCCACGGAGCGTCTCCTCCAGCTGAGACAAGGCTCTCACCAAAGTCCCTTCATATGATGGACGGACTCTGACCTGTGTCCAGTCCTTGGTGGGTGGAGCAGCTTTCAGGGAGGGGAAGCTTTGGAGGAGGTGGAGGTGGTCTTCAGAGAGTGAGAGCTGCTCCACCTCAGTGCTTCTCTTCTCCAGCTCAGAGATTTCCTGTTCCAGCTCTGTGATGAAGTCTTCAGCCTGTTTCTCTGAGCTTTTCTGTTTCTCTTGGATCTCATTGATGAGCTGCTTCAGGCCTCTGTTAACAGACTTCTTCAGAGCAGTGAAGACCTCAACACCTTCTGCTTTCTCTCTGTCTGCAGCAGCTTTACTGATCTTCACTGACTGTTTCATCTCCTCGATCTTCAGTCGTCTCTTCTGGATCATCTGCTGAGTTTCAGCCTCTGTCTTCTGCAGCTCTGCCTTCTTTCCTTCATATTCTTCTCTCAGAGGAACAAACTCATGAGTCTTGTGGTCTAAAACAGAGCAGAGCATGCAGACACATGTCTGGTCGGTCTGACAGAACAGCTCCAGAGGTTTATCGTGCTTCCTACACATCCTGTCCTCCAGGTTCTCCACAGGCTCCATCAGCTGATGTCTCCTCAGACCTGACACTGTCAGATGAGGCTCCAGGTGAGTCTCACAGTAGGAGGCCAGACACACCAGGCAGGACTTCAGGGCCTTCAGTTTGGTTCCAGTGCAGACGTCACAGGGAACTTCTCCTGGTTTGGAAACTTGTTGCTCTGAGCTGCTGCTGCTGCTGCTGCTGGTTTTCTGTTGAGCTTCACGTCTGAACTGAGCAGCAACCTCAGAGATGAACCTGTTGATCTTCAGCTCAGGTCTCACATAGAAAACCTCTTTACACATTGGACACTGATAGGGTGCATTAACGTCCCAGTGCTGAGTGATGCAGCTCTGACAGAAGTTGTGTCCACATGATGTGGTGACTGGATCAGTGAAGACATCCAGACAGATGGAGCACAGGAACTGATCTTCAGACCTCAGGTGACCAGCAGCAGACATGTTACACACTGGGGGAAGGAACACACAGACATGAGTTTGTAACAATATCCTGTGTCTTTAAGACTGTAGTTCTTTTTTTTTTTTTTAAGATTTATTTTTTGGCTTTTCATGCCTTTATTGATAGTATAGTAGAGAGGAGACAGGAAATGGGAGGCAGAGATGGGGGGGAAAGACATGCAGTATAGGGCCGTCCGATGCGGGACTCGAACCGGGGCCGCCTGCAGCGAGGACTACAGCCTCAACACATGTGGCGGGCGCTCCACCAACTGAGCTAAACCTCGCCAAGACTGTAGTTCTGTAAATGTGGGGCGGGCCCATCCTGGTTATTTCCCTGAAACTCAACATGGATACTTCTTCATCAATATCTTCTTCTCTAATGGTTGATATAAACTTTTCTGTATTCATGTAAAAATGTTGAAACTTCAAATTATGAAAGAAATCCGTATAACTCATGCACTTGCACATGCTTGATAACTGTCAGAGAATTAAAAGGCTACTGTCCAATGCCAGGACAATTACAGTAAGACAGCTCTGTTAGCATGTTAGAATAGTAGAGTATAGTATACTCTATTGATAGAATAAATGTACATTATATAATATAAATGAAAAATAAATAATCCGAGTCTTATCTTATTCTTATATATAACTCTAGTTACCTACATATTTGCTCTATTGTCTAATTCATGTGAAATAACATATATCAAGATTATGCTCCAATCATGTTAATTTAATTTTTATCCAATTACTCATTAATGAAAACATAAGTAGCCTAGGCACCAAAAAAAACTACAAAACAAAACAAAAAAAAGAACTGATATAGGCAGCCATATTTGATTTTTTTCCATACCAGAACATTAAAAACATCAATATTTCAACTTCACTTGATTCCTCGAAAAATAATTGACTTAAAATGGAAACAATAAAAAATAAAACCTTTTTCAGGACATTTTTCATATTCATTCAATTCATAATTTTGCCTGTGAGCATTAGAAAATAGGGCAAAAATATATTCTTTCTCGACACTCAAACCAAAACTGTTCTTCAGACCATTATCTTCAAAATAGAAGTGAAAACAAAACTTTTGCATTAATTTGTTCACAAGTGTTCACAAACCCTTCTCTTCCAACCTCTGACCTCCTTTCTCCTCCTCTCATCTCACATTTTGAACTGCCATTATCTGTATCTTGTAGTTTTGCCTTGGTGTCTCTCACTTTCTCTGTTTCTACACTCGTCTCCTTTCCATCCATCTGCACCAACCATCGCCTGCATCACCTCCTTTCCTCCTGCTGTTGGACCAGCCCTCCCTCCCTGCTTTATGAACCAGCCTGCCATCCATTACTCCCATTACTGTAAGCTGGCCGCTCCCTCTGCCGTTCCTGTAGATGACACAGCCTGCCCACCAGAAGCTGCCTTCATCAGCTCTTCTTTACTGACCAATTCCATTTGTCACATATTCCATGTTGTAAACTGTTTTCTTCTCTGTAACAACATATACGTCAACATCTAGAGGGATCTCTGATGTTTCTCCTGTTTTTCCTGTTAAAAGGGTTTTCTATGGAGTTTTTCCTCAGTGGATGTGAGGGTGTAACGATGCCAAGTAAAGCCCTTTGAGACAAACTATCTGTAAAAATGGGATGTACACGCAATTGCCTTGCCTTAAAGCTGCTGCTCACAGAGTGAATATGATGAGCTGCTGTACTCACCAGTGTTTGGTAGAGACTCTGCTGTGTTGCAGACAAACTCCCAAAGGATTCTGTTTATCGTTCTGTCTTGTCACTGCTGCAGCTCAGTCTTCAATATCTCTCACACTTTACTTTCACTTCTGTGACGTTGAGCCTCTCCTTGTTTCCTGTGTTGCTCCTCCTCCTCCCACTGCAGCTGTGTGTGTCTGTGCTTTTATTGTGAAACAGCAGCGTTTCTTTCTCAACATCAGTCCAACAACAAATTAAAATGTATAGAAAGTAACAGATGAAATCGGCTCAAAGAACTTCATCAAAACGTCTCACAGACTTGTTGTAAATCAATCAATGCGCAGCCAAGATGCGCACAGGAGCGCTACAGTGCGTCCTTTTTGCCTGAGGCCATCAGACTTTATAACACATACATGTAGCCTCCAGACCTGGGCAGTCCAGTTGACCACATTTTTAATGAATGACTGATGTGTGTGTGCCAGGAGTATTTATTTCTTTGTCCATCTCTATATTGTATTATATGTATTTCCTTTTATTAGTGTGTGCTGCTGGGACAAACAAATTTCCCTCCTCGGGATTAATAAAGTCAATTAAATTCAATTCATCTGCATCATGTCTCAGGAGACGAGTCACAAATACTGCAGATCAATACAGTTGTTGTGCAGAGATGGGTCGGGTCCGGGCTGTTTTTGGGGAGTTTAGGCAAATTCTGAGCAACAAACCGGAGAATAGGAAGACAAGACAGTTGACCTTACATTGTTTATTTTGGACCAGTTGAGGATTGAACCCAGAACCTCTGGTATGAAAGATCTAATTGAGTGGCAGTGCAACTGTGGCTTCACAAATTGACTAAGCCATTCACTGTCATGCAGGAAGGTTTAAAATAATTGTAAAAAAAAAAAAGAAAAAAAAAAGAAAAAAAAGTTCTTGAGGTGAAATTCTGATATGTTTTTATCTAACATGACTCTAAAATTTTGTACATTTGTTTCATAAGGCCCAGCTGGTATTTTGATGTGGTACCATTATCTTAGCCTGATGCATCAGCCGCTATTTCATTACATTTCATATAGCGTCTGAACACAAGCCATAGGGATTCGTTTGCTTCCGGGAGGCGGTTGCTTACGTTTGCTTCAACTAATCGCGGCTGCTTGGTGGTCACGTGTGCTATACACCGGTGAAGCTCATAGGTTAGCTTGAGCGCTTGAGTTCAACGTCATCGCCTTCACTTACCCATCTGTTCGCTGATTGGTCCGTCCGCTCTGGTGGACGGAGCAAACCGAAACACATTGCTAGTTACCTGACTACATGGTTGAGGAAAATGAAATTTGCCGGGACCAGTAGGCGGCGCTAGCCTGGCTACCATTATCTCACTTGTTGGGACTTTAACCCACAACCTCTGGCACCAACCAGCTCCCAACTCACTGAGCTAATTGTCTGGAAGAGCAACAAGGTGTGTGTCTTCTCAAATAGACTCAGGGAGTCAGAGACCAGGCAGCAGGTGTCAAGGCAGATTTCAAAAATTGTCAAAATGTCAGAAATTCTGTTATCTAAACAAAAATCTGGTAATACATAAATTGCATCTTGGAGTCCTTGGAGTTGAGTAAATCTGGCATGGGGTCGGACCTTTCGCCCATGGTTTTTTTTTTTTTTTTTTTTAGAGCCTCGCTGTGATGCCACCATCAGGACTATTGTCTTGTGTTTCATGTTGAGGACATCTGACATCATACCCGTGCTGAGTCTTGAACCCACAACCACTGACACCAAGAACCAGCTCTTAACTCACTGAGCTAATCGGCCGGTAATAGGACCTGCTGTGTAGATCAGAATAGTGGTGTTTCGGAGTGGGGGGGGGGGTTTCGGAACGGCGGGGTGTCGGGGTGGAGGTGTTTCGAAATGGAGAGCTGTCCCCACTCAGCAAACACACAGAGACTTGATTAAGAGTTGAGACTTTATTTCTTTCATTCTGCACTCTTCTGAACATGATGAGGTGACTGCTGCCACACCAGATCCTTCATACAGTGATTACAAACAAGTTCACCTGCTCTGATACAGGATCAGCTATTGATTAGCATCCCAGGCTTCACTTTCCAATACAGCTCAACAATAATATTCATAATACAACACAATAATCATCAGGTGTTTATTTTAGAAACAGTGAGTTTGATTTTCATTATACAGACAGAATAATAAAAAACAATTATTGCAATTGGTTCACTCAGTTTGATTGGTGCAGGGAAAGAATTAGGCAATCTTCTTTTAATGCTCTCATTTATTGACTACTGACATAGGGGAAGGGGAATGAAAGAATTCTTAAGTCCTTTGGGTGCACTTTGCATGTGTCCATAGCTATGTTTAAATTACTGAGTACACCCCCAACCTCTGGATTAATGTCTATAAATGCGAAGGGGTATGTAATGCAGCAGGTGGAGCTGACTCCCCTAATTACAAACTGGCAATAGACTCAACAGACAGGTCTACTTAGTTTGACTGACAGGACAGATGATCAGAGGGCCAGAGTTTTTACCATCATAGTGATGACCGTTCGAGAAAATTGGATGTAGTTTTGTGTTAAAGCGGCAGCCAGTGAAGGAGTAGATGAGAGCTGCAGCATCTACGTCATAAAAGGAGACCAGACCCTCCTCATAATCCACAAACACCCCCATCTTCTCAAGACCACACCTTAGAGTGAGAGTGAATCCGGGATCATCAAGAGCTATATACTTTCCGTCTTTCAACATTATTGTCCAGAGAACAGTCTTAGGACCCCATCCAATGGCTCTCTTTCTCTCAACCGATTCTCCGGCCACTCCCACGGCCCACTCAGTTTTTCCTTTGACCTGAACCTCAAAGTAAAATCTACCTGAAGAGAAACTCTGTTTTCCTAAGACACAAGTACCAATAGAAAATCTCTCTGGGTTGTTTTGGAGATTCTGTCCCACAGTACCACAGGTAAATTGTTTTCCATTAGGTGACACGATGAGCCAGGGATGTGCTGTATTGGGATCCATAGTCACATCCACTGCAAACTGCTGGACCCTCTTCACCTCAGTCTCCATCACCTTCTTCATCTGTCCATGGAGCATCTCCTCCAGCTGAAACACAGCTCTCCGCACAGTCCCCTCATATGATGGAGGACGGACTGTGACCTGTGTCCAGTCCTTGGTGGGTGGAGCAGCTGTCAGGGAGGGGAAGCTTTGGAGGAGGTGGAGGTGGTCTTCAGAGAGTGAGAGCTGCTCCACCTCAGTGCTTCTCTTCTCCAGCTCAGAGATTTCCTGTTCCAGCTCTGTGATGAAGTCTTCAGCCTGTTTCTCTGAGCTTTTCTGTTTCTCTTGGATCTCCTTGATGAGCTGCTTCAGGCCTCTGTCAACAGACTCCTTCAGAGCAGTGAAGACCTCAACACCTTCTGCTTTCTCTCTGTCTGCAGCAGCTTTACTGATCTTCACTGACTGTTTCATCTCCTCGATCTTCAGTCGTCTCTTCTGGATCATCTGCTGAGTTTCAGCCTCTGTCTTCTGCAGCTCTGCCTTCTTTCCTTCATATTCTTCTCTCAGAGGAACGAACTCATGAGTCTTGTGGTCTAAAACAGGGCAGAGCATGCAGACACATGTCTGGTCGGTCTGACAGAACAGCTCCAGAGGTTTATCGTGCTTCCTACACATCCTGTCCTCCAGGTTCTCCACAGGCTCCATCAGCTGATGTCTCCTCAGACGTGACACTGTCAGATGAGGCTCCAGGTGAGTCTCACAGTAGGAGGCCAGACACACCAGGCAGGACTTCAGGGCCTTGAGTTTGGTTCCAGTGCAGACGTCACAGGGAACTTCTCCTGGTTTGGAAACTTGTTGCTCTGAGCTGCTGCTGCTGGTTTTCTGTTGAGCTTCACGTCTGAACTGAGCCACCATCTCAGAGAACAGAGTGTTGATCTTCAGCTCAGGTCTCACATTGAAGGCCTTGTTACACACTGGACACTTATATGGTGCATTCAGGTCCCAGTGCTGAGTGATGCAGCTCTGACAGAAGTTGTGTCCACAGGATGTGGTGACTGGATCAGTGAAGACATCCAGACAGATGGAGCACAGGAACTGATCTTCAGACCTCAGGTTGCTGGGAGCAGACATGTCTACACAGAGGGAGACAAAACAAAGACATTAATTTAAAATAATGTCCTGTGTCTCCAAGACTCTGGTCCTCAGACTGAGGGGCAAGGCCGTCATACGGTACTGTTTATATTTCATTGACATCGAGTCTAATGTTTGTGCAGTTACAATTTAGTTCCTTAAACACCTGGTGACGTTTGGTTATTGAACTCCACCCTGTGCTTTTCCAAACTAAGTAATTTGAAGTGTAAACAGCCAATCAGAGAAGAGTGTGTGTGTGTGTGTGTGTGTGTGTGTGTGTGCGTGCGTGCGTGCGTGCGTGTGTGTGTGTGTGTGTGTGTAAGAGCAGCAGGAAGTAGAGAGTGGTGCAGCGGTAGCAGGTGATAACTTGACAGCTCATGTAGCCTACCTGTGGTAAAAACCACACCCTCTCCCCTTGACAGCTGTGGACTGGACGTGGTTTATACATCTTATTTGCATTTCAAGATGCAGACACAGAAATGGCCGTTCTCTCTGGAGAAACACTTTTAGATTACTGAGAAGTAGAGCTGCAGATTGGTTGGGGGACAATACACTATGAATACAATATGGCTGGACAACTTAGAACCATGTGAAATAGTTGAAAAATGGCATAATATGGGACCTTTAAAGCTGCAGCTCACACAGTCAATATGATGAGCTGTACTCACCACAGGCAGGTAGCCAAAATTTTACTCAAGTAAAAGTATTCTTGCTTTTTGAGTAACCAATGTTTTATTTGTTTAATAATCAGGGCTTGAATGTAATTAAATACACAAAAGTACAAAATAACAATGAACAACTTAAGATATCGCCAAGGAACATCACCTAATATAACAAATGAAATATTTGAAAAGTAACACTAATTACTAACTGTACTAACTTACATGTACTTGTTTGTTCATTGGATCGACAGAAATAAGTAGTGACCGCAATGTAGCTTAATGTAATGAAGCAAAAGTACCACTTCTACTTCTACCACTTCTCACAAATATACTCACGTAAAAGTAAATGTATGCTGCATTGAAACAATTTTTACAAGTACAGTTTATCCGAAAAGTTACTCAAGTAAATGTAACTGAGTAAACGTAGTGCATTACTCACCAGTGTTTGGTAGAGACTCTGCTGTATTGCTGACAAACTCCTGATGGACTCACTTTGACCTTCTGTCTCCTCTCACTTTAGTTTTAACTTCTGGACGGTGACGCTGTGTGTCTGTGATTATACTGTGAGCATTTATCAGGTGAACATGGAACAAAGGGGAAGTGTCACTTGACAGGTGGGAGGAGTCACATGTATGATTGACATGCTGGTGAGGTCCACCATGAAGAATATGGACCAATGCCCACAGCCTGACCTTTGATACCATCATCCTCCATAAACTGGGTCATAAACTTTATACTCATGAGCGTTACTCTCGTAAATAATTAAAAGAAGAGACGTTGATAGGTGAGGTGCGACAAACTGGTCCACAGAAACCACATCTGTAGGCCTATTTCTTCCTCACTAGTTTTTATTTTTCATATGCGGATCGATAGTGAGAGAGCGAGTATGTGAGAGAGAAATAGGTGCACACCAGATTTCACGGTTGCCGACCGACAACGGCAAACCTGAAACAAGGCAGTTGAAGAGAGGAAAAACACAGAATATACAGAGGTTTATGCATTTATATGTACAAGAGACGTCAGAAAATGTCAATACAACACTATAACACTTTTACCCTTTTCATGTTGCGCACCCCCCAGCGGCGGCTTGCACACCACAGGGGGTCCAACATCCTGGTCCTAGAGGGGTGATGTTGACAATGACTTTATGCCAAAGAAGTGCATCAAAAGCTCACAAATTGTAAACAACTCGGCTGTCGAACACTTTAGAGCTGGCTTCGATTCCAATGTTTTGATGTCGCTGGATGATAATGTAGACTGCCTGGTGACAGCCGGTATGTCCTGCAAACTCCTCCCTCTGGCTGAATGAGAACATCCGTGATATCAGACGCAAACATCATAGAGCAGAGAGGCAATGGAAAGTGTCCAACCTCAAAGTCTTTATTTTGAATTCAATGCATCTGTTCCTGTGTTTTCCAACTGTGACAGTTGAGTTTAGCCTCGTAAACCAGCCTCCCCCGGAAATGCATTCAATTCATTTCTCAGGGGGAGTCTGGCCTCATCCCCGTTGAAACCGTTTCGCCAGAAATCGGCCGTCTACCGAGCCAATCAGCGTCGCCGCTGTGGATTGACACAGCACGTTGGCCAATCAGTGCCTGAAAACATCACTACATGGACTGGACTCACCCACAACAAACATGGCGGAGCTATCAAACAGCGGCGTAAAAACAGCAGTAAGGGAAGTTCTAAATGAAATACCATCAATTACAGAACTTAAACTAGAGCAAGAGTCGGCGCTTGTTGAGTTTCTTGAAGGAAAAGACGTTATCGCTGTTCTTCTTCGGTCCGTGATTGGCCAACGTGCTGTGTCAATCACAGCATGTTGGCCAATCAGGGACTGATTGGCTCGGAAGGCGGAGTGTTTCGGCGAAACGGTTACAACGGAGATGAGGCCAGACTCCCCCTGTGAAATGAATTGAATGCATTTCCGGGGGAGGCTGGTTTACGAGGCTAAGTTGAGTTGTCACTATGCCTCAAATTGATCATGCGCCCTGGCTACTCGGTCAAGGGGATGTCCCTTTGGCCAAGTGGCTAGCACGCATGACTATTCGAAGCTTTACCTTGCCACACCCCAGACTCCCGGGTAACAGTCACATTAGAAATCCATGGACTCACCCCTAGTGCTATATGTGTGCCAAGGGGATTGAACCCACACCTCATGAGTAAGAGTCATGCATGCTTGCCAGTCAGCCAAAGGGACATCCTCTCGGCCAAGTAGCCAGATCAATTGGAGGCATAGTGACAGGACCCTCAACTGTCACACAACAATGACTGTAACACCTTCTTGTCATTTTTTGTGGACAAGGTTGGAAACATAACATTTCCCCATCAGCTGTGCCCTGGTCTCCTGCCCCGCCCCAACCATTTGGCCATCCCTGAGCAGCTTATCACCTGTCCCGCTGCCAGAGCTGCTTAATGTAGTCAGCTCCATGAGGTCCTCCACAAGCATCCTTTATCCATTATCCCAAGCCGCACCACATTATCCCAACCTTATCGGCTCTAAGAAGTCATCAGTACTGTTTCCCCAAGCCTAGTCACTATAATAAACAAATCCCCGATCAGTGGTGTTGTGCCTTCCTATTTTAAGAAGGCGGACGTTCAGGCGGACGTTCAGCCCCTCCTTAAAAAAGCCCAACCTGGACCCATCTGTACCACAAAACTACAGACCCATCTCTAGACTACCGTTTGTCTCCAAGCTGCTAGAGAAAGTGGTGGCCAACTAATTCTCCTCTTATCTGACAGCAAACCACATCGGAGACAAGTTCCAATCCTGTTTTCACAAAAACCACTCCACCGAATCAGCCCTCCTAAGAGTAGCCAATGACATCATGTTGTCCTCAGACTCAGGCAAATTCTCAGTGTTGGTCCTACTAGATTTAAGCACGGCATTTGACACTGTAGATCAGCACTTACTTCAAGGCAGGCTCAGGGACTGGGTGGGCATGACAGGCTCCACCCAAGCTTGGTTTTCTACCTACCTCAGTGACAGATGTTTCTCGGTGTCCGTCAGCCCTAGTAGGTCTGACTCCAACCCCTTGCATTGTGGTGTACCTCAAGGCTCAGTTTTTTCTCCTGTTCGCCTTGTACATGCTCCCTCTCAGTCACATCATCAGTAAGTTCCCAGGTATCTTCCATTACTGTTATGCAGATGACATTCAACTTAATTTTTCATTTAAACCCCAAAAAATGCAGAGTCTCAGCACACACCTGGAATGCCTGGCAGCTATCGTGGATTGCATTGCAAACAACATCCTGCAGTTAAATACGGCAAAAGCTGAGGTCCCAGTCATCGCTTCCAATAGTTTTACAGCCAGGGTATGAGAACATCTCGGACCACTCAAAAACCACATCCACACAAACATCAGGAACCTTGGAGTGCAATGTGACAAATCCATGCACCGCGAGAAACATGTGAAAACCCTCTCTCGAAACTGTTTCTTCCACTTGAGAAATATCACCAAGCTCCGTTCCATAGTGTCCCACTCAGAACTAGAAATGTCAATACATGCTTTCATATCATCCCGGCTGTACTATTGTAACTCACTCTTCACGTCTTAATCAATCATCCATCGACCATCTTTAACTTGTTCAAAATGCAGCTGCCAGACTACCCACAAGGTCAAAAAAGTCTTGACACATCAAGCCCATACTTGCCACTCTGCACTGGTCACCTGTCCTGTTCAGAATTCAGTTCAAGTTGCTGCTCAGTTATTAAGCCCTCCACAGCCACACCCCTAGTTACATCTGCAACCTCAGTCACCACCACACTCCCAGTCAATCCTTGAGATCATCAGACCAGGGATTTCTGTCAGTCTCTCGGACCCGAATAAAGACAAAGGGGGACCGGTCTTTTGGGGCAGTGGCCCCTACGCTGTGGAATGTGCTCCCACTTGATCTGAGATACACGAGTCTGTTAATAGTTTCAAGGGTCAGTTAAAAACACATCTCTACAGACAAGCATGTGAATGTCAGGAGGTACCCACTGCCTATTTTCCATTGTATATTGCTAAACTGTCTGTGTTAACCTCCAGTGGCCTTGCATACCACATGATTGCTACTACATTTTATCTATGCACACGGTGTTCCAAATGTGTTTTTATTGATGTATAATGTTTGTGTTGATTGAATGTTTGTTTTTCTATACTGTGAAGCACTCGATGGGTGCTATATAGATAAAATTTTACTAATTTGCTAAACTACCACAACAAAGGAGGACATTGTGGACCCAGGGAGTCCAGGAGGACCACTTAGCCCCACTCTCCATCAGTGGGAGGGAGGCGAAAGGCAGCTCTGTCACGTTTTTACACCACTTCCTGTTTCCCCTGCTCATCCTGGTCAGCAAAACCCACCCCAAACAATTTGATTGACAGTTTTGCCCTTACAAAAGAAAGAAAGAAAAAAAGCACACACACACACACGTTAAAGTCTTTTTGAACAATTTATTTTACACATTTATTTTCTTTTAATGATTCACTGTTTTTCTCTTTTTGTCTTCATGATGAAGTGATTATGGTCACAAACCAGGTCACCTACTCTCCTACAGAATCAGCTGATAATCAGAATCACATAGCATCAATAAACTGTGACTCAGTGTATAAGATTTCACTCTTCACTGCAGCTTCAACATTAAGATTTATAATACAGCACAATAATACAATAATTCATCAGGTGTTTTTAAAAAAGTCAGTCATTTCATTGGTCTACTCAGTTTGATTGACAGGACAGATGATCAGAGGGGCAGAGTTTTCACCTCCATCATTTTCACAGGGATTGAAGAGTGGGTGTAGTTTGTCAGTGAAGCAGCAGCCAGTGAAGGAGTAGATGAGAGCTGCAGCATCTACGTCATAAAAGGAGACCAGACCCTCCTCATAATCCACAAACACCCCCACCTTCTCAGGACCAGACCTCAGATTGAGATGGACTGGGGGGTCATCATCAGCTTTAAACTCATTTACATTTTCCAACCATATGGTCCAGTAACCATTCTGAGGACTCTCTGTGATATCTCCCTTCCTGTCAATCGACTCTCTGGCCACTCCCACAACCCACTCAGTTTTTCCTTTGACCTGAACCTCAAAGTAAAATCTGCCTGAAGAGAAACTCTGTTTTCCTAAAACACTGAAACCGACAGAAAATCTCTCTGGGTTGTCTGGGAGTTCCTTCTCTTCATCATCATCATGAACTTGTTTTCCATCATCAGACAGGATGAGCCAGCGACTTGCTGTGTCAGGATCCAGAGTCACATCCACTGCAAACTGCTGGACCCTCTTCATCTCAGCCTCCATCATCTCCTTCATCTGTCCACGGAGCGTCTCCTCCAGCTGAGACACAGCTCTCACCACAGTCCCCTCATATGATGGAGGACGGACTCTGACCTGTGTCCAGTCCTTGGTGGGTGGAGCAGCTTTCAGGGAGGGGAAGCTTTGGAGGAGGTGGAGGTGGTCTTCAGAGAGTGAGAGCTGCTCCACCTCAGTGCTTCTCTTCTCCAGCTCAGAGATTTCCTGTTCCAGCTCTGTGATGAAGTCTTCAGCCTGTTTCTCTGAGCTTTTCTGTTTCTCTTGGATCTCCTTGATGAGCTGCTTCAGGCCTCTGTCAACAGACTCCTTCAGAGCAGTGAAGACCTCAACACCTTCTGCTTTCTCTCTGTCTGCAGCAGCTTTACTGATCTTCACTGACTGTTTCATCTCCTCGATCCTCAGTCGTCTCTTCTGGATCATCTGCTGAGTTTCAGCCTCTGTCTTCTGCAGCTCTGCCTTCTTTCCTTCATATTCTTCTCTCAGAGGAACAAACTCATGAGTCTTGTGGTCTAAAACAGAGCAGAGCATGCAGACACATGTCTGGTCGGTCTGACAGAACAGCTCCAGAGGTTTATCGTGCTTCCTACACATCCTGTCCTCCAGGTTCTCCACAGGCTCCATCAGCTGATGTCTCCTCAGACCTGACAGTGTCAGATGAGGCTCCAGGTGAGTCTCACAGTAGGAGGCCAGACACACCAGGCAGGACTTCAGGGCCTTCAGTTTGGTTCCAGTGCAGACGTCACAGGGAACTTCTCCTGGTTTGGAAACTTGTTGCTCTGAGCTGCTGCTGCTGGTTTTCTGTTGAGCTTCACGTCTGAACTGAGCCACCATCTCAGCGATGAACCTGTTGATCTCAAGCTGAGGCCTTGTTTCAAAGACCCTCTTACACATTGGACACTGACACCTGTCACTGACGTCCCAGTGCTGAGTGATGCAGCTCTGACAGAAGTTGTGTCCACATGATGTGGTGACTGGATCCGTGAAGACATCCAGACAGATGGAGCACAGGAACTGGTCTTCAGACCTCAGGTGACCAGCAGCAGACATGTTACACACTGAGGGAGGGAAGATAAAGACATCCATTTAAAATTATGTGAAGGTTGGAGATCTTTTTGACTGATTTGCTTGGAATAGTCTTCACAACCCGATTGCAATCAAGACATTGAAGAGTTTTTCTGCCTTAAAATAATGTTTCCAGACTCATTGCAATGATAAAAAAATGGTTTTCATAGGATGAAGGTGCTGCCGCTGCAGTCAGAGCCGGGTCGCGTCGGCTGAAACATCACTATGTAACTTCCCAGCACGGGTCGGTCAAATTCAACCTTTTCTGCTATTTTATTCACTACTAAAAAATATTTACATTTAGGACTTATAAAAATCACTCTCTGATATCTTTGATTTATATTTAAAGGAACAGTTCAGCATTTTGGCAAATTAGCCCATTGCCATAATCCCTTGAGGTTCATTACCTTTAATTGTTGGTGCAAGCTATTTTTAGAACGGCGGAGCAGAGCCGTGAGCTGCTCAGAGCTACACTATGGATGCTCATGGGATTTATTGGGTTTCCCTCGTCAAACTCATCAAATACACAATCCAACAACTCTACAACGCTCTGGTGGACAAGTTGCACATTCACCACGCTATGAGATAATAACACAATGTTACCACACAGAGTTGTTTTAGAGGGAAATTCATGCAAAACCTCTGATGCACGTTGCCTTCAGGGACAGTTTTTCATATACAGTCTCTGTATTTCCCTCTAAAACAACTCTGTGTGGTAACGTTGTGTTATTATCTCATAAGCTGTGTCCCAATTCAGGGTCTGCATCCTTCGGAGGATCCAGCCTTCGCGGCCTCCGAAGCCGTAGCCTTCGGAGGCTCCTCCGGAGGCTGCATCAACCGTCGGTAAATGGGACGGTCTACCCTTCGGCGCATTTCCTGATTGCATCCGAATGTAAACAACGGCCAAACGTAAACAACAGCCTAACGTTAAACATTTGAATGTGGCGCTTGCAACGGCTCTTCCGCTCCTCACTTTTTTAATAAGTAGTAAAAATACAAGGGCAGTTATCATTAATATACTAATAAACAAACTATTGAACAGCAGCCAGGGGGAGGTTAAGTGAATAGAGAATAAAGAGCAGAGTGATACGTTTTCATAGTTTTTTAAATTTAATTATTTGAGTCAAGTGCTTTGCCTCAGCTCCTCACCTGGCTGACTGTGCGGCCAGCAGAGCCCGGCTCAGCCGGCGACCGCGCCTCCAAGCCGGCTGCCTGCCGCCGGCAGCAGAGCCGAGTTACCGTGGCTGCAGCACAGCTGCTACGTTCGACAGCTAGCGGCTAGGTTGCTAATAACAACACCGGTGTGCAAAGCATCTTGGGATACGGGAGGCCGCGAAGGATAGTAGCGATGCATCCTCCGAATTCAGGGGAAAGGAGGACGCATTTGAAGGCTGCATTTGGAGGATCCTTCGATTTTGGACGAATTGGGACAGCCTTCGCGCAGCTCTGTGACGTAATCGGCCTTCAAATGCGCACTTCGAAGGATGCAGCCCCTGAATTGGGACACAGCCATAGCGTGGTGAATGTGCAGGTCACAACTTGTCCACCAGAGCGTTGTGGAGTTGTTGGATTGTGTATTTGATGAGGGAAACCAAGAAATCCCATGAGCCTCCGTAGCGTAGCTCTGAGCAGCTCACGGCTCTGCTCTGCCGTTCTAAAAATAGCTTGCATCGACAATTAAAGGTAGCAAACCTACTGCTATGACTATAGGGATTATGGCAAGGGGCCAATTTGCCAAAATGTTGAACTATCCCTTTAAGTTGTAATAACTCGGGGCGGTGTTTAGCTCAGTTGGTAGAGCACCCGCCCCATATGTTGAGGCTAAAGTCCTCCCTGCAGGTGGCCCCGGTTCGAGTCCCATGTCAGACGGTCCTATACTGCATGTCATTCCCCCCATCTCTGCCTCCCATTTCCTGTCACACTCTCCACTGTCCTATGAAATAAAGGCATGAAAAGCCAAAAAATATACTTAAAAAAAAAGAAGTTGTAATTACTCTGCAGAAAGAACTTTTTTTTTTTTTTGAAACACCGGTCTGTCTATTCAACACCTGATAATCTGATATTTCCTGTTTTCCAAGCTGCACTTAGTGATAAGGCCACTGTATTTCCTCTGGCTCCTTCACAATAAAAGGTTGTAGCTCTTATTGTGAAAGAGCAGCAGGAAGTAGAGAGTGATGCAGCTGTAGCAGGTGATAACTTGACGGCTCTAAAACCAGGAAATGAGGTGAAGTGTAGAGAGAAGCTGAGAGTTATAAAAGTCCTGAGCAGAGACACAGAGACAGTTTAAAGTGGACTCTAATGTCTCTGTGGACAAACAGCCTCAGGTCTGTTGTGAGCCAGTTCACTAGAGTCAGTGTGACATGAAGAGAGTGAAGCTTCAGCTGAGTAGAGATGAAGCTCAGTGTTAAAGCTGCTGCTCACACACTCAATATGATGAGCTGTACTCACCAGTGTTTGGTAGAGACTCTGCTGTGTTGCTGACAAACTCCTGGTGGACTCACTTTGACTTTCTGTCTCCTCTCAGTCCTCGATCTCTCACTCTTTAGGTTTCACTTCTGCACTGTCTGTGACGTTGAGTTTTTCCCATTTTCCTTGTTGCTCCTCCTCCTCCCTCTGCAGCTCTGTGTCTGTGCGCTTATTGTGAAACAGCAGCGTTTATCTGGTGAACATGGAACAAAGGTGAAGCTGCATCGATCATGTCCCCATTAGCGGTGGGATTCAACTAAAACATATCTAATTCATTACAGGCTTTGTAATTAATTAATCACATTATAATCACGTATTATTTGACACAAGATGCAACATTTTTCAGTTCAAACTGATTTTGGTAGATGAGAGAATCAATCAGACCTACAGTTTGTATAGAAATCCCTCATACCTTTCCAAAATCTTAAGCTTTTGTCACATTACACACTGGAAAGTAGAATAAATCCAATCTAACATTTATGGGCTGTATATACACAATATAACCCCCCTTATCAAAGTGAAAAAAATTAGTGTTAGTTCTGTCAGGCCATGACGTCAAGCTCTAAATCAACACAGCTGTACAGTAATCTCAGGTGCAGATCAGCTGATGGCTCAGCTGACTCCCTGTGGCGCTTCCTATTGGGGAACTGCATTCAGAGTGCGCTATTTAAACTGCTCTAGCCCGATGTCACCTCCCTTGATGCTGCTTCCTCTGCCCGCTTTTTTGCAACCCACCTCCACCCCAGCTCCTCCTGTCCTTGTATTCATGTTAGTTGCTCTGCTCTGTCTGGGTTTTCTTTGCTGCTGCGCTCCCTGCTCATGCCCTTCATGATGGCTCATGAAAGGAAGGAAGGTGCTCTTCCTGCCTCAGGCTTTCCACGCAAGCGCTTGGAAGAGCAGGGGGTCCCAGAACAGTATCATACTGCCAAATAAAACTTGTGCAAGTAAATAAATATTTTGACATGGTGGTCCTGACAGAACAAACGTTTAGTTCAATGATTTCTGGCTGTATGACCAATACTGTTGATATTTCAAAGGGGTATGATGAGTTTCTATAACACTGCATGTTTTAACAACATGTGGCAAGGTGAAGAGGGCCCGGGCAGGGATTGAACCCACACCTCCCGGGTAACAGTCATGTGCACCTGCTACTCAGCCAAAGGGGCATCACCTTGGCCAAGTAGCCAGGGCGTATGATCAATTGGAGGCATAGTGACCGGAACCTCAACTGTCACAAACACAATGTTTATTTTCTAGTCTTTGTAAACTTCCAGTGTGTTGAAAAAATGTTTAGCCCATTTGTTATGTATATGTTTTTTTTGTTTTGTTTTTAAATTAAAACCCTGAAAGTGGTCTACAGTCGACTGCTGACTAGCATGGCTGCACAGATGGAAGAAGAACAGAAGAAACAGTGAGAAACACAGTGAAGAGGTGGATAAGAACAGAATTTTTTTTCCCTTGGTGTTTTTGAGGTGGCATTGGGAGGCCTTGATGAGACGACATATTGTGGCGCCTCTGGACAGTGTGTTAGAGCAGTGGTTCTCAACCTTTTGTACATCAAGGACCCTAAATTGACACAAATTAGACCACGGACCCTCATTGGACCAAATGTAGAAGTAAACACCAGAAATAAACAAATATTTGTTTTGAGACTGAAGAACATTACTATACTTTTAAAATAGGGCCAATGGCGTGAATTTTTGGAAATGCTATAGAGAAATTTCTCCAAAAAAATTTAAACATTTTTTGGAAGAAGTGGTAAAAATTATCCAAAAAAGTACAAAAAAAAAAAAAAATTCCCCCCAAAAGTGGTAAAAATTTCTTGTGAAAAATGTTCAAAATAAAAAAGTAAAAAAATTTCAAAAAAAGTGTTAAAATTTCTTGTAAAACATGTTCAAAATAAAAAAGCAAAAATTTTCCCAAAAAAGTGGTAAAATTTCTTGTAAAAATATTCAAAGTAAAAAGTATACATTTTCTAGAAAAAGTGGTACAATTTCTAGAACAAAAAAGTTTTTAAAAATCTAGAAAAAGTGGTAAAAGAAAAAAATAATCTATAAAAAAGTGGTAAAAAAAAAATTTCGAGAAAAAAGTGGTAAAATTTCTCATAAAAATATTCAAAGTAAAAAAGTAAACATTTTCTAGAAAAGATTAGTAAAATTTCTAAAAGAAAAATGTTTTTAAAAAATCTAGAAAAAATGTTAAAATGAAAAAAGAATTCTAGAAAAAAGTGGTAACATTTCTCAAAAATGTTCAAAATAAAAATTAAACATTTTCTTGAAAAAAGTGGTAAAATTTCTCATAAAAATGTTCAAAATAAAAAAGTAAAACAATTCTAGAAAAAGTGGTAAAATTTCAAAATAAAAAAGTTTTTTAAAAATCTAGAAATAGTGGTAAAATAAAAACCCCACGTTGAGAACCACTGTGTTAGAGGAGCACCTGAGGACCGCCGCCATCTTTAACGCCACCTCAGAGACGGTTCTAAACAGACTTGAGTCCTGCAGGCTTTTGGTTCCTGGAGATTAGATGGTGGAGGATGTAAAAGGGCAGGTGACGCTGCTGTTGAGGCAGATGTAACAACAGACATAGTTACGGAAGGACCAGACCTCTGCAGTGGTACAGCCTGGCTGACACTCACCGGTTCATCTTCATCATCATTCTCCTCCTCCTCATCTCCCCTCTGATGTGCAGAGCCCGATCTGCCAGAGGAGGAAACACCTGTCTGCTCTGACATCATGATGTGTCGGTCCACTTCCTGTTCCTCCTGGACCAGAAAGCCCCTCCAAAACCACTTGATGGACAGCTTTGATCTTACAATAGAAAAACCATGACACAAACAGGCAAAATGTTTGTTTTTTCAAATATTTTATTCTCTTAATTTTTCCACATTTTTCTTTTTAGCGATTTAGTGTTTTTGTTTCTCTGATGAATGTGATGTCTGGTCTGTGAGCACTTGATTTGAGACAGAATGAAGAAAACAGTCTTCATTGGACTTCTTAGTTTGATTGACAGGACAGATGATCAGAGGGGCAGAGTTTTTACCTCCTTGATTATTAAAGGGATTGAAGAGTGGGTGTAGTTTGTCAGTGAAGCAGCAGCCAGTGAAGGAGTAGATGAGAGCTGCAGCATCTACATCATAAAAGGAGACCAGACCCTCCTCATAATCCACAAACACCCCCACCTTCTCAGGACCAGATCTCAGACTGAGTTCGACTGGGGGATTAACACCAGCTAAGTACTCATTTCCATTTAACAACCATATTGTCCAGTAAATATCCTGAGTACTTGGTGAGAACCAACTCTTCTTGTGAATCGACTCTCTGGCCACTCCCACAACCCACTCAGTTTTTCCTTTGACCTGAACCTCAAAGTAAAATCTGCCTGAAGAGAAACTCTGTTTTCCTAGGACACAGAGACCAACAGAAAATCTCTCTGGGTTGTTGGGGAGATTCTTCCTCACATCACCACCATGAACTTGTTTTCTATCATGAGACAGGAAGAGTTTAGGATGTGCTGTATCAGGATCCAGAGTCACATCCACTGCAAACTGCTGGATCCTCTTCATCTCAGCCTCCATCACCTCCTTCATCTGTTCACGGAGCGTCTCCTCCAGCTGAGACAAGGCTCTCACCACAGTCCCCTCATATGATGGAGGACGGACTCTGACCTGTGTCCAGTCCTTGGTGGGTGGAGCAGCTTTCAGGGAGGGGAAGCTTTGGAGGAGGTGGAGGTGGTCTTCAGAGAGTGAGAGCTGCTCCACCTCAGTGCTTCTCTTCTCCAGCTCAGAGATTTCCTGTTCCAGCTCTGTGATGAAGTCTTCAGCCTGTTTCTCTGAGCTTTTCTGTTTCTCTTGGATCTCCTTGATGAGCTGCTTCAGGCCTCTGTCAACAGACTCCTTCAGAGCAGTGAAGACCTCAACACCTTCTGCTTTCTCTCTGTCTGCAGCAGCTTTACTGATCTTCACTGACTGTTTCATCTCCTCGATCTTCAGTCGTCTCTTCTGGATCATCTGCTGGGTTTCAGCCTCTGTCTTCTGCAGCTCTGCCTTCTTTCCTTCATATGCTTCTCTCAGAGGAACAACCTCATGAGTCTTGTGGTCTAAAACAGAGCAGAGCATGCAGACACATGTTTGGTCGGTCTGACAGAACAGCTCCAGAGGTTTATCGTGCTTCCTACACATCCTGTCCTCCAGGTTCTCCACAGGCTCCATCAGCTGATGTCTCCTCAGACGTGACACTGTCAGATGAGGCTCCAGGTGAGTCTCACAGTAGGAGGCCAGACACACCAGGCAGGACTTCAGGGCCTTCAGTTTGGTTCCAGTGCAGACGTCACAGGGAACTTCTCCTGGTTTGGAAACTTGTTGCTCTGAGCTGCCGCTGCTGCTGCACTACAAAAACTCAAAATTAAGCAAAGAATATTTGTCTTATTCATTGTCAAAATGTCTAATTTCTAGTCAAAACTAATCTCATCACCTACAAATTAACTTGTTTTTAGATCATTTTCACTTGTTTCAAACAAATTTTCACTTGAAATAAGTAGAAAAATCTGACCAATACCGTTGATATTTCAAAGGGGTATGATGCGTTTCTGTAACACTGCATGTTTTAACAACACAATGTAAGTATTTTCTAGTCTTTGTAAACTTCCAGTGTGTTGAAAAAGTGTTTAGCCCATTTGTTATGTATATGTTTTTAGTTTATTTTATTAAAACCCTGAAAGTGGTCTACATTTCACTGCTGAAGAAGAACAGAGAATCACAGTGAGAAAACACAGTGGAGAGGTGGATAAGAACAGAAATATTTTGTCCCTTGGTGTTTTTGAGGTGGCATTGGGAGGCCATGATGAGACGACATATTGTGCGCCTCTGGACAGTGTGTTAGAGCAGTGATTCTCAACCTTTTGTACATCAAGGACCCTAAATTGACACAAATTAGACCACGGACCCCCATTGGACCTAATTTAGAAGTAAACAGCAGTAATGAGGAAGATTACTTTTTATACTTTTAAATTGAGGCCAATGGCGTGAATTTTTGGAAATATTATTTAGAAATTTCAGGAAAAAAGTGGTCCAATTTCTCCAAAAACATTTGAACATTTCTAGGAAGAAGTGGTAAAAATTCTCCCCCAAAAAAGTACAAAAAACAAACAACCAAAAAAAAACGTAAAAAATCACCCCAAACAGTGGTAAAGTTTCTTGTAAAAAATGTTCAAAATAAAAAACTAAAAACTTTTCTAGAAAAAAGTGTTAACATTTCTAAAACAAAAAAGTTTTTAAAGCCCATTTGTTATGTAGGTATAGCCTACTGTATGTTTTTTGTTGTTGTAAGAGCTGTACTCACCAGTGTTCGGTAGAGACTCTGCTGTGTTGCTGACAAACTCCTGATGGACTCACTTTGACTTTCTGTCTCCTCTCAGTCGTCTCAGCCTCTCACACTGTTTCATCTCTGCACTGTGACGTTGAGCCTCTCCCTGTTTCCAGTATTTCCAGTTTGATCCTCCTCCCACTCTGTATGTCTGTGCTTTTATAGTGAAACAGCAGCGTTTCTCAGGTGAACTTGAAGCAAAGGTGGAGCTGCACCTGACAGGTGGGAACCTGTCTTTCATAAATACGTATTTCACTGAAGGTGAATCACACCTGCTACAAATGAAAGCTTTCTCGTACCTTAGAACGAGTCGTTACAAGTCGTTACAAATACAGAAGAGGGCGACGCACCAAACCGAGTCGGCCATGTTGCATCGTGACCATAGGTAACTATGGAAACTGAGCGGAGCTGTTGGCTCGGCCTGTTAAAACTGTCACCACTGTGTAGTGTGAGGAAGGACGGAGGCACTGGTGTTGCATTCAGGTGCAGTCAGACAGACGGCCGTCGGCACCAAACCAACCGGATGACATTTTACTCCACCAGAGAAAGACGATAAAACAATACCACATCACCATGACAACATGTTGTCAGGCCTGTATTGTTTATCCTGGTGCTGGTGGACCACTTGTTTAAATAGAGGCTTGTTTATCACGTTACATGCAGCGTCTGTTGTCTGTCTGACGTCTGCCCCATTTCACCTGAATGCAACATCAAGAATACATTCAGATCTACAACCGCACCACTAGATGGGGGGAAATCCTACGTATTATACCTTTAAGTAGCCTAACGTTCAATAGGCTATATATTGTATGTATGTTTTAATAATTTATTAATCGTGTTATTGATTCAGGTCCAGGTGGTATCCCATGATTCATTGCACATAGTTGGATCCAGGAGTAAGTTTCAGCTCACTTCAGCAGCTGCAGAGAAATGTTAAAGAACCAAAGACAATAGCCATGTTTCCATCTAAAGTGATTCGAATTACTGGGAAATGCGCATTGAAAGAAATTTGAATCGTGTGCGTTTCCATCTACGGACTTTGCACCCCCCCTAGAATTGTGTTTGTACTTGTAGCTGTCGAAATGTATTTGTAGTTGTAGAATAGTATTTGTATTTATAGAATTGTATTTGTAATTGTAGAAATTTGTTCATGAAGCATGGTGTATTTATTTGCTAGGTACATTTCTTACTTGTGAAACAAAATGTATTCGTTTGTGAATTATGTTTTGTACTTGCAAAAAACACAAATTGTGTTTGTTTGTGAATTGCTGGGCGTGAGTAAAACATGCTTTGTGGGTTTGTGGAGTTTTGGCAGTAATTTCTGCGGAGGCTGGCAACACACTGGTCAAAGTGGGAGCGACTGCTGAGGCAGTGGGAGACTAAACGGACTGAGTCCAGCTGAGCCTCGGCCTGGATTCAGACAGGGGTCGGAGGTCCTGAGGTTCTGTTCACTCAACACTTTCCCAGTCATTCACCAGCATGTTGTTCTTATTTCTGGTGGAAACTGGTTCATGTTGGATCAAGAAAAGGCCAAATGTTCAGAAGTCCGTTGTCCAAGAGTTTGAAGGAACCTCTGAACAAAAAAAACCTTGAAGAACTTCGCAGTGACACCTTCAGTCTTCAGAAGTCTGTCATTGTAGTAGCTGCAGCGCCCTCGTGTGGCGATTAATGAGATAACAAATATGAAAGAGCCTCAGAAAAAGCTGAATCTGCTTCTTCATGTTTCTATTCATCATATTCTCCAACCTGACGTCTGTGGTGAAAAACAATTTATGTTCATCATAATTTTCTTGAACTTTCACTGTTTTGGTGTATTTTGATTCTGTATGATCCTGGCGTTGTTTTTACATATTTCTTTTTTGAAGCGTTGAAGTGAATCGTTTGTGCCCTGACATTTGCTGTTGAAACGCATCCAAGGAAAACTCAATAACAAGAATTTTGAAAGAAAGATTTATGTTTATCATGAAGCTTGCATTTAGTTTCTGATCTCGTTCGTTAATATATATATAAAAAAATCTAGAATATTTCTACAGGAACATGTTGGAGAAAAACCTCCGTCTGCCAATCGGCTGCAGGCTCAGAGTCAGTGAAACCAACACTGCCCCTACATCTGAGACCTGACACTGATCCTATGTCAGTCGTAAAACCTCTGAATGTGGGTCGACTGTTTTTAACACGTCAAAAATAGGAAAATGCCCGATGAAACCATAAGGTGAGACGTGTCGCTCTATTAAAAACATCCTCATGGTAACCCTGTCCTGTGTGCGGCGTGTAACCGCTACATGTGGTTTCTCTTTACATGACACATGAAACCTCTATCAGTCTGTCTACACGTATCAAGCCTGTACAGATACGTTGGTTTATTTATGTAGGTTTTGCTTTTATTGTAGACAAATATTACATAAATATGTAGACGCTAAGGTTATACATAGATGGCGTATGTTTCAATAAACTTGTATACAGAATATATCAGCGTGTCATATATAAGAATTCATGCACACACACCAGTTTTACCAGGTTTTTTCATACATGTTGTAAATCTTTACCTTCATGTCTCCACAGGACGTTTCTATATGGTGATGATTTAAGTGACAAAACACAGTAACATCTGATGTCAGCACATATACATGATCTACGTCCTCTCCCTTTAAATCCAGCCGCAGCTAAACATCCACTGACCTGTGTCGTCAATAAGGAAGGTGAAGGTCAAAGGTCATGTGAGAAAACTGTTTGTGTGAATGTGGATGTAACAGAGCTGATGAGATGAGGTTAAAAAACAGAAATTTTCCCATGCACCAGAGGATGAGAGGATCCCAGAGCGGGGGCAGTGTGGGCGTGTGGCCACCAGGGGGCAGGACATGCCCATGTTTGAACTCCAGCTCGGCTCATTCATTTATTAATTCCACCTCTGTCCGGCCTCTTCAATGTCACACTTTCAATTACGTGCGACCTTTTCGTCTTGCATGGCAGCATTCGTGTCACGGAACATGTGATTCCTGAAGCAGCCCAGTAAATAAATCTGACCTCGGTCCACACACGAGGAGTCACCGAGGCTGCAGCCTGGAGGAAGGAAAAGGAACAATAAAGCAGCATTTCCAAAGGTTTTTTTGGTCTCCTGTGTGTGTTTGTAGCTTCATGCATGTTCAGCCTGCAAACTGCTGCTGTATCAACGAGTCCACTGTGCAGAAATGTGGAGATATAAACAGCTGCTTTGTTGCATTTATCCATAAACATGTGGACCTGGAGCTACAGACGTGAGCTGCATCGAAGCCGTCAAGGTGAAAATCACAAGAAATGTTTCTCTCTGTTTGAAAAACCTGTTTTTATCTTTGTAAACATGTACATTTTTATTCTACGTTATTATTCTACGTGGAGATGCAGGAAACAGAACATTTTAGTTTCAGCTTCACTGGATTTTATCATTTCATCCTCAGAAGCTCAAACAAACAGGATCTGTGTTTGTGTGTGTGAAGGTGTGTTCAACAACAAACATGCTGCAAACATTAAAGCTCTGACACACGTACAAACACGTGGATCAAAGTCTCAGGTTTTTGTATTAAATCAAACCCAGTCATTTATTCACCTGCCAGAGAAAAGGAGACGTTTACACATAATTATTATAGACAGCGTTTACATCCCATCAGATAAGGAACAGGAACGACAGAAATACAGCTTCTTATATCTGAAGGGTGGAGTCGTATCAACCTTGTTCCTTTATTGGCTTTCCTCCTCTCTTTTATCTACATAAACTGTACATATATCTAAATATATGTGTGTATGTATGTATGTATTTATCTACCTGGAGATAAAGGCTGAGGTGCTAAAGAGGCTGAATCTGAGAGAAGCTCGGTGTGAATGTGGTTTATTCTGAAAACTACGGTGGCCCTGAGGGCTCAACATGGTGCAATGTCAGAAAACACACAAAAATATAAAACGTGCTACGAATTCATGAAACAACTTTATCAGATTGACAAAAAAACCTTGCAGCTCAGGAAGTGTTTCTGGAGGATACAATAAAGCGAGGAACTGGTCCTTTAGTTGTTCTTCTTCTTGACTTTAGAAGTTGTGCAGACAGCTTCCTGTCAGTGGGTTTGACAATAAGCTGAGTTTGGTTTATTACAACATCAATATCACATGATTCACATGGTATTGGTCACATGGACTGTTAGCTTAGCATTAGCCTTTAGCACAGATTTCAATGCCTTTGAACACCTTGCCATTTTACTGTATTATGTTCATTAATGTGCATTGTCATCCTTAAATAAATGAAAAAAAGACAAATATTAATTTAATTTCTCTCTAAAGAAATTCATCTCTGACGTTTTTTAAAACGGGAAAATGACTCTTTTCATGAATTTCATTAACGTGTGGTTCCTCAGACCTAAAACCAAAGCGAGGTGCAGCCTCATCGCTGCGAGGCCTCGACATGACAGGGACGGAAATATGTTTTAATGAGCTGGAGTCCCGCGGCGACACGCTGAATTTTTTATATTGGAGGCCGAGGTTGTGAGACCGAGAGAGAGACGGAGTGAGAGACTGTCCTGGGAACAGAGAGGAGGAGGAAGAGTAGGAAGAGGAGGATGGCGACCTGCAGACGAACAGGTGAACTGATGAAAAACTCATTAAATACGTCAAAGGTTGAGCAACATGCACAGAGAGGAGACTTCGTCTGATCTATAAAAAAAAAACTGGGTTAAATCATGATTCATCCTCTGGAGACGGTGAACATCCAAATGAGATTTGGATTTTGTCCTGATGGTGGCGCTACAGACGCTCTCCAGTCACAAATATACAGTTTACAACAAATGCACAAAATGCTCCCCTTTTCTTTTTTTCTGTAAATCAACATATTTTCTTTTCTTTTTTTCCCCAAAACTTGTTTAAAAGAGTATGTGTCATCAAGATTTTGCAAAATAAAAAAGTTGGTAACACTTAATAATAAGTACACACTATTAAAGATTAGTTAAGCCTTAATAAATACTGAATTCTTAATTTATAGCGCATGGATGCTCTTTAGTGTGTTTATAAACTCAGTTAAAATGTGTTTATAAACATACTAATGAGTATTCATGTGTTATAAATGAATAATTCAGTATTTATTAATGCTTAATAGTGTGTACTTATTATAAAGTGTCACCAAAAGGTTTTGTCATTTTTTTTTATTTTACCAGATGGGACAGTATAGACACCTTGAATATGGCATTTAATTTGTCGCCACAGTGAAGTCACATGACAGAGTTTCAGTCCCAACACCAGGTGAGTTGTGTAACGGCCGGAGCAGGAAGCCGATGACCTCAGCGAGCTGTGTGTAAGGTGTAAAGAGAGCGCCGACCTCTATGACCTGTAACTGAAGCTGAAGAGTGAGAGGAGACTTTCTGCAGAGCTGCAGGGCTTTCAGAGAGAAGGTCAAAGGTCAAACGGTGAAAGAGGAGAAGATTGAAACCTGTGAGAAGTTTCTGCTCCGTCAGCTCCAGAAACTGCCCTGATCAATCCTGACATTAATGATCAATAACTGTGTGACGTGAAGAAATCAATCTCCACCTCTGCAGCTCTTTGAAACTTATTCGTCTTTTTCAGCATTTTGTCTGGTTTCATATTCATCACATGACCAGATGTAAATGTAGGTTACGTTATTGAGTTTCTATGTGGCACGCCAATAAATTGTAAAGATTATAAAACTTATTTTCAATGGGAAATGTTTCATTAACATACCCTGAATATAATGTTTCATATTATAGACAAATTACATGAATATACATCCATCCTAATGTCTGCTCTCGCCCATGTGCTTTTGTTTACAACAAAGCCGGCGAAAAATCAATAAATGGAGCAGTGGATAACGTTACATGACATATACGATGTTACGGCGTGTGTGTTTGTGTCGTCTTAACCGTCATGAACAAAAGATTACGGTGCGTTTGTGTCGTGGTGTGCAGAGAGAGCTGGGACACTGGGGCGGCGGCCAGGTACGACACTGATGTTGCCAGGTTGGTTTTCAGACGCCAGGTGAAGACAGTGAACCTCCGTTCTCACTCAAGTCACAAGTCATGTAGTAGTGGTTCTCAACGTGGGTCCGGGGACCCCTAAGGGTCCTTCAGAGATCTGAAGGGGGTTCCCAATTTATTTCTTGAAATTTTACCACCAGTTTTTTTTTTTTAATTTTACCACTTTTTACGTTTTTGTTTTAGAAATTTTACCACTTTTTTTCTAGAAAAGTACCACTTTTTGGGGGGAATTTCTTTTCTTTACTTTTTTTTGAGAATTTTTACCACTTCTTCCTAAATAATGTTTAAATGTTTTTGGAGACATTGGACCACTTTTTTTTCCAGAAATTTCTCTATAATGTTTCCAAAAATTCACACCATTGGCCCTAATTTAAAAGTATAAAAAAGTAATGTTCTTCAGTCTCAGAAGAAATATTTGTGTATTTCTGGTGTTTACTCCTAAATTTTGTCCAATGGGGGTCCGTGGTCTAATTTGTATCAATTTAGGGTCCTTGATGTATAAAAGGTAGAGAAGCACTGGCTTAGATCACACAGGACGGATCATTAGCTGCAGCAGGACGGACAATAATATTCACTGATCTTCCACCTTTTTAAAACCGAGCCTCTTGTGCTGCAGGTGTTTCATGATGTGTTCAGACTTTTCGCCCGTCGTCGTCCTCTCCCCGCCTTTCCAGATTTAGCTCCCGGCGTTTCCTCTGAACTCTTTCATTATCGTCTCTTCAGATGAAATTAGCAGAAATTGAGGCAATTACGCTGCGGAGCGTCTCTTTCAGCTCATCACATAAAAGGACAATAGAATATGATACGAGACTCATTTTCAATTTCCATCAAATCACAGAGCAGACAAAGACGCTCCTCGTCATTAATCCACCTCCCCCCGATTCAGCAGCTCTATCATCATTTCCACTCTTTGACCAGAACCCAGACTTCACGTCGTCTTGACCTTTTCACTCCCCGTCTCTTCTAATATTTGACTCTTCTGTAAATCACCAGGTTAAATGTTGTGGAGGAGAAAGGTTAACGAGGCCTGACTCTGTGGTTGGACTTTTTGTTAATCTGAAAACAGACCCATTTTTATCTCTGTGATAATTCTGGTTTTCTCAACAGGAGGCATTAGGGAGAGAGAAACATGGAGGGCGACGTGCTAACGGTTAATTTAGTGTTTTTTTTTAGCAACATGGAAACTGAGCTTTGAGAAAACCTGAGCATCTTTTACTGGAAGAAGTGTAAACTTGAAAACTAGGAACACTTTGAGATGGAGCAGACAAAACTGGGGGGACTATTTATACATGAGGTAGGGGACACAGGTGAAACCAATCAGGGGCGGAGGGTAAATCAAACAAAGTGAGGAGGAAAAAAACGGGAAGTGCATGACAAGACTTGGTATGAGTGACTTTAACTAGAAGACACAAAAGACTAAATATGAAACTGATAAAGACAGGACATAAAACAATAAACATGATTTAAAGAGACACAACACACATGTGACTCTCAGTCTGGTCACAGTGAACACCTGAACACTCAGGTGACACAGGTAGACTCTGTTCTGACCACAGATGAGGAGACTCGGCGTTGTTTACACGGCCGCCATCTTGGCTCAGGCAGAGCTTTAGGCCTCCAGTGCATGTTCCACTGTAACGACCAGAACTTGTTCAGTCTTTGACCGATTTTCAAACGGTTTGGTTTGTTATGAACGTCAGAAATGCAGTTATGATACTGCATGCATACTTAAAGTCACAAATAATTTTTATCATGTACTTTTCTATGAAAGTAACTATAGTAACATTATGCAAACAGTTAAAGTAGGCTGCACAGCTCAACTTCTTCCTGAATTTAAGGCAGTTCCTTTATTTCCTATCTTACATTATTGGACAAACTGATTAATCCAGGTGTGTCTGACCATTGTGACCACTCAGACACACCTGGATGAATCAGTTGGTCCAATAATGTAAGACTAACAAAGCAGCAGGAAGTAGTGGAGCTGTGCATAGAGCCAATATGGCCGCCTGAGTTACACCTTTGTTTCTGACCAGGTTATAAACTATTTCAGGTCCTCTGAAGGACCGCCCGCTTTACTGACGTCCTCTGTCACAGTTTTGTTATAAATCTAAAATATTTTACGGATAAACTTTATTTCACAAGCACGTTGACGACAGGCCGGTCAGTTGATTGGCTGAAGAACAACACGTCTGTTTATCTGCACATAAAACAGGAACTGAAGTAATCATCCTCACTTAACTACATACATCTCATTTGTCAGCACTGATTCTCTCTGCTGATGAGTAACTGTGACACAAACTGAGCATGAAAACACACACCAGGGTGCGTTCAATATCACACACACTCAGTGTAGATGTGAGGAGACTGAACGGACGTTTACCTGCAGTCAGAAAACCAGGTTTTTTTCTTTTTTAGGATTGTGCAGGTTTGGAGGACGTGTGGAAAACATCAGTGAGGCTCCGGGTTTGTTGTGTAAGAGTTTGAGTTGCACTGAGCCGCGACCTCGACCCCCCTTCAACACCTTTGGGATGGAGCGGAGATCTGACTGCGAGTCAGAGCTCGTCGCCCAGAATCAGTGTTTGACCTCGCTGATGCTCTCGTGGCCGGACGCGTCCCTGCAGCAGGTTCAACATCTGCTGCAAAGAGGAAACATTAACCTCCACATACGGCTCCAAGGTTCAGTCCACATGCTGCTGGACTTTGAGATCAAATCTAAAAATCGTCTAAATCAGAGCTAACGGATTCAGTGTTGGAGGAAACGGTCAAATTAAAGACATCCTCTTGTGACTCCAACCCCAAACTCCCAAATAATCCAAATATGGGCGTGTGAGGAGCAGAGGTTTTTTG